>JANRMT010062807.1:2950813-3001212 GCA_026402145.1 Polypterus bichir lapradei
CCTCCCCATTTCAGTGCACCATAATGTTTGGCACACAGCAATGGCAGGTCTATTAAAGCCATTGTCATATTTATTCCTTTGTTGTGTATCCCTCACATGCAATGACTGCTTGAAGTCTGAGATTCATAGACATCAGCAGGGGCCGAGGGTCTTCTCTGGTGATGCTCTGCCAGGTCTCTAATGCAGCCATCTTCAGCTCCTGCTTGGTTCGGGTGACTTCACCCCTTCAGTTTTCTCTTCAGCATATGGATGGCCTGCTCATTTGGTTTAAAATCGGGGACTGGCTTTGCCATTCAAGAATTTTCCATTTTGTAGCTTTGACAAACTCCTGTGTTGCATCAGCAGTCTGTTTATTTCATTATCTTCTGGAGGATGAAGTGCAGTCCAATGAGTTTGGAGACGTTGACTGAACTTGAGCAGATCAGATGTTTCTCTACACCTCAGAATTCATTGTGCCACAGCCATCAGCAGTTTCATCATCGGTGAAGTGTGCCAGGACTTGTAGCAGCCATACAAGCCCAAGCCATAAGATATTAGGTGGTCTACAATGGATCTTGGGCAGTTCTTTGTCGTCTCCACACTTTGCTCCTGCCATCACTCTGATACAGCAGGTTCATCTTTGTTCCATCTGTGCAAAAGACCTTTTCCCAGAATTCTGCAGGCTCTTTGAAGTCCTTTTTCATTAACTGTCATCTGGCCCTCCTGTTTTTGTGGTGTTCATCTTGCAGTGTGTCCTCTGTGTTTCTGTCCATGAAGTCTTCTGCTGATAATCGTTTCTGACACACACACACACATCGGCCCCCTGAAGACTGTGATGATCTGTCAGACAGGCATTGGGGACTTTTTCTTGACCATCATGAGGATTCTTCTGTCGTCAGCAGTGGAGGTCTTCCTTGGCCTAGCAGTCCCTTTCTGATTCCTTAGCCCACCATTGTCTTCTTCCTTCTTCATGATATTCCAAACACTTGATTTCAATTATCCCAAGGTTTTGCTGATGTCACAGTTTCATTTTAGTTTGTCACCCTCATAATGGCTTCCTTGACTTTCACTGGCACAGCTCTTGTCCTCATGCTGAACAACAGCAACTACAGATTCCAAAGGGTAGAGGCAAACCGAGATGTCTTATGAAGTCACAAAACCCACCTGAGGAATCACAAACACCTGGGATGTCTGACATTATGGTGCCCTGAAATGGTGGGGGTGGGGGAAGAAGGGGCATGTAGAAAAGGTGTGCTGTGACCGAAATGTATGCAAATCCCGTTTTCCCTCAGTTTTCTTTGTTCTTACTCCATCAAGACATTTTCAAGGCTTATCGGCTCAGTTTCAGGGCAAACCAGCCCCCCTCGAGGTGTCTAGTGACTTATTAAGGGCAGTCGATTCTGGACATTTGTGCCGTTTTGATTATGTTAGACCCAATTGCAGCCTTCTGCATTACTGATCACTCAGTCCTCTTTGGGTCGTCCTATAAAGGCTCTTACTGCCTCAGAGTTGTTTAGTTCTTGCCTAAGAAAGGGGGCTTCTTCATCTTCGTCTTTGGCACATACAGTCATATGAAAAGGTTTGGGAACCCCTCTCAGCCTGCATAATAATGTACTCTCCTTTCAACAAAAAAACAGTGGTATGTCTCTCATTTCCTAGGAATATCTGAGCACTGGGGTGTTTTCCGAACAAAGATTTTCAGTGAAGCAGTATTTAGTTGTAAGAAATTAAATCAAATATGAAAAACTGGCTGTGCACAAATGTGGGCCCTCTTGTCAATTTTCCTGGTTTGAATGCATGTCACTGCCCAATACTAATTACTTGCAACACCAAATTGGTTGGATTAGCTCGTGAAGCCTTGAACTTCTTAGACAGAGGTGTCCAATCATGAGTGGTAAAAGGTATTTAAGGTGGTCAATTGCAAGTTGTGCTTCCTTCCCTTTGACTCTTCTCTGATGAGTGACAGACAGCATGGGATCCTTGAAGCAACTCTCCAAAGATCTGAAAACAAAGATTGTTCGGTCTCATGATTTAGGGGAAGGCTACAAAAAGCCATCTCAGAGGTTTAAACTGTCAGTTTCAAGTGTAAGGAATGGAATCAGGAAATGGAAGGCCACAGGCACAGTTGCTGTTAAACCAAACCAGGTCTGGCAGGCCAAGAAAAATACAGGAGCGGCATATGCAGAGGCAGGATTGTGAGAATGGTTACAGACAACCCACAGATCACCTCCAAAGACCTGCAAGAACATCTCACTGCAGATGGTGTATCTGTACATCGTTCTACAATTCAGCGCAATTTGCACAAAGAACATCAGTATGGCAGGGTGATGAGAAAGAAGCCCTTTCTGCACTCACACCACAAACAGAGTCGCTTGTTGTATGCAAATGCTCATTTAGACAAGCCAGATTCATTTTGGAACAAAGTGCTTTGGACTGATGAGACAAAAATCGAGTTATTTGGTCAAAACAAAAAGCGCTTTGTATGGCGGAAGAAGCACACTGCATTCCAAGAAAAACACCTGCTACCTCCTGTCAAATTTGGTGGAGGTCCCATCATGCTGTGGGGCTGTGTGGCTGTGTGGCTAGTTCAGGGACTGGGGCCCTTGTTAAAGTTGAGGGTCGGATGAATACAACCCAATATCAACAAATTCTTCAGGATAATGTTCACAAGCATTAGCCACAATGTTGAAGTTACTCAGGGGTTGGATATTCCAACAAGACAATGACCCAAAACACAGTTCAAAATCTATAAAGGCATTCATGCAGAGGGAGAAGTACAATGTTCTGGAATGGCCGTCACAGTCCCCTGACTTGAATATCGAACATCGAAAATCTATGGGATGATTTGAAGCAGGCTGTCTATGCTCTGCAGCCATCAAATTGAACTGAACTGGAGAGATTTTGTATGAAGAACGGTCAGAAATACCTCCATCCAGAATCCAGACACTCATCAAAGGCTATAGGAGGACAGCGTCGAGAGGCAAAAGGAGGCTCCACTAAGTATTGATGTCATATCTCTGTTGGGGTGCCCACATTTATGCACCTGTCTAATTTTGTTATGATGCATATTGCATATTTTCTGTTAATCCAATAAACTTAATGTCACTGCTGAAATACTACTGTTTCCATAAGGCACGTCATTTATTAAAAGGAAGCTCAGCAAATGATAAACAAAAATCCAAAGAATTAAGAGGGGTTCTCAAACCTTTTTCGTATGACTGTATCTCCTGTGGGATTTGTGGAATTAGCCTAATTGAGTAACCTTTGGTATTAACGATTAGAATGTATCAGTATTGGACAAGTGGCTTGTATAGAGAAATTTAAACTTACGGATCAATGCCTTCTCACTCAGATTGAAGCAAAATGCGTTGTAGTAGCTGGCTTTAAGAGTTAATTATTAAAGGCTCGTTTGCCTGCTTGCTCAGGCGCTAGCATGGAGCAATAAGTCAAGGATAGTGTGTAATGGAACAACACTTTAAGGAAACTTTATCTCATGTGTGGGTCCTTCTAGGCTCAACTCTAATAGTGGGAGTTGATCAGTAAATACGTTTTGGACACCTGCACAGGGAATGAAGGTAGATTAATGGTGGGCATGGACATTAGGTAACATTGAGAAGAGCTCGAAGGAGGAGAATATTTGGCATCGATGATAAGAATTATCTTCCTGGTTTAGGTGTATATGCATTTTGGTGAACTCTCTATGTTACTTTGCCATGTAATAAAGATGGTGGTATATGATTTTAAACTTCCTCCTGTCTGTCTTTGTTTAACGGCTATTTCTACCACAGGTTCCTCCGGGGGGTTCCATGTTTGGGTCTTGTCTTGTTCTCTTTGTATGTGCTTCCTTTAGGTTCAGTTTTCAGAAGTGTACCATTTCTAACCACTGTCATGCAGGCAACACTCGGCCGTATCTGCTGCTAAAATCTGCTGCCTCGCTGAACATCATATTGACTTGTTTACAGGGTCACAAGCAGTGGATGCCAATAAACTCCCTTCAGCGAAATGAAGGCCGAAGGTATTATGGACCGCTGCCTCACACTTCATTATGGAAAGGCACCAGCTGTACGGACCGCGTCACTCTGGTTTCAGGGCTAAGCACAGGACTGAGCCCGCTTCAGTGGAGACAGCTTACACAGGGCTTTATCTCCCCCAGGATGCTAGATGGCAGCGAGCCCAGGCACAGATTCCCATGTGGTTAAGGGCATGCCAGGTATTGTAGTCCCAGGGAACAGCCCTGTTGGGTCACGCCAGGAGGAGCTGCCTGATTGGGGAGTTCCTACATCGTGGGGTTTCCGCCTCACAGACAACATGTTGCGGAAGATCGGGGGCACTTCTGGGGCGGCTGAAATAAAAGGGTCTGCCCACCTCGCATCAGAGAGCCAGAGTCCAGGAGGAAGGAAGGATGGAAGGAGGATAGACCTTGTGACAGGTGCAGCGAGAGACAGAGAGCGAGAGAAGACCAAGTGTGTACTTGTGGCTGGGGTGGTGGGAAACACTTACAAAAGAAGAGTTTTCCCACAACAAAAGACTCTTTGCTTTTTAACCTGTGTTTGTGTTGGGTTTTTGGGGAGCTGGAGCGCCCCGTACCGTCCACAATCTACAGTCTTATTTAGGTTTCCTGGATGTAGCGCTGGACTGGTTTCAAACTTATCTAACTGGCAGGCTGTAGTTTGTCTCTATTGGTAACCACACCACCTGTCTCAGTTACACAAGATATTCCTCAGGGCTCAGTTCTGGTCACGTTTGTCTTCTCCAATTGGGTGAGATTCCTAATCAATATGGGCTGGGATTTCATTCTTATGCAGGTGTCTCTCAGATTTCTGTGCCCACTATGCCAACCACCGCTTTCCTACCAACCTTGCTGGTAGATCGGTCATAAGAGCTGACATTTTAGGACTAACATGGTCTTCAAGGTCCTAAAATATAATGGTACCAGCTTTTTTTTTTTTTTTTTTTTTAATAACAGTATGAGTAAGTACAGAGGAAGTCGGCATTGACTGCAAGTAGACAAATTACTCCAGAAGGCGCAATACTACATAAGGAAAAATGGTGTGAAAATGACATTAGAAAGTGGGTCAGAGTGTTGGTGATGCAGCACCGCATTAACACGTGTCAGACAGGAAAACGGCAGAGGACACGTCTGGGAATGCTTTGTGTTGCATGCAAGGGGAGGAAACATACTTGTTACAAACAAAAAAAAAAAATTAAAAAAATTAAAAATATACACACACAGGCTTGCATTACTGCCACTTGTATGCCATTATTTAAATAAGAATACATTTCTTTTATATAGTACCTATCCTGTGCTCAAGGCACCTCACAGAGTCTTCTTCTTTCGGCTGCTCCCGTTAGGCGTTGCCACAGTGGATCATCTTCTTCCATATCTCCCTGTCCTCGTCATCTTGTTCTGTTACCCCCATCACCTGCTTGTCCTCTCTCACCACATCCACAAACCTCCTCTCTTAGGCCTTCCTCTTTTTCTATTCCCTGGCAGCTCTATCCTTACCATCCTTCTCCCAATATGCGCAGCATCTCTCCTCTGCACATGTCCAAACCACCGCAATCTCGCCTCTCTGACTTTGTCTCCCAACTTGAGCTGACCCTCTAATGTCCTTATTTCTAATCCTATCCATCCTCATCACAACCAATGCAAATCTTAGCATCTTTAACTCTGCCACCTCCAGCTCCGTCTCCTGCTTTCTGGTCAGTGCCACCGTCTCCAGCCCATATAACACAGCTGGTCTCACTACCGTCCTGTAGACCTTCCCTTTCACTCTTGCTGATACTCTTCTGTCACAAATCACTCCTGACACTCTTCTCCATCCGCTCCACCCTGCCTGCACTCTCTTCTTCACCTCTCCTCCACAATCCCTATTACTCTGTACTGTTGATCCCAAGTATTTCAACTCATCCACCTTCACCAACTCTACTCCTGTCATCCACACCATTCCACTGACCTCCCTCTCATTCACACACATGTATTCTGTCTTGTACCTACTGACATTCAGTCCTCTGCTCTCTATAGCATAGATCTCCACCTCTCCAGGGTCTCCTCAACCTGCTCCCTACTATCGCTACAGAGCACAATGTCATTAGCAAACATCACAGTCCACGGGGACTCCTGTCTAATCTCGTGTGTTAACCTGTCCATCACCATTGCAAATAAGAAAGGGCTCAGAGCCGATATCTGATGTAACCCCACCGCCATCACTCCTACCACAGACCGCACCACGGTCACACTTCCCTCATTCATACTTTTACATACTTCTCTGCCACTCCCGACTTCCTCATACAATTTATGCACATTATTTTGGTTAACATTTCTTCTGTTAAAATGTGATTTGATTTAATACTGTTACAATTGGGGGTTTCTTCTGAAGCAAAATAAGGTGAGGCCTTCAAATGAGGCCAGAATCCTACCTGGATTGCCCAGCAGAGGCTCACCTCAATTCTATCTGCAGGCTTCAGCCCAACAGGTCCTAAAAAAAGAGAGAGCTGGAAAAATAAAAGAAATATTTCAACAAACTTGAAAACAGCCCCACAAGGAAATCGTGTGATCGTAAACCTGTAGCTTGTATAGGTCAGGCAAACAAAGAATCTTTATAAATGAAATATTTATTTACAAAAATACGTGTATAAGTCAAGTACCATGAAAAAGAGGCACAAGGGGTTGTCAAAAAATACAAAAAGCAATCCACAGTAACCATTTCTCCCCATACGTTAATAAAAACGGTCAAAATCCTTAGACTAAACCGCACAAAAACCTGCTAATTAGCCAGAAAACCAAAAGAATAACCCAAAACATAAGGAGGAGGACTCACCAACACCAAGTGCATACAATGCCCAGCGTGGGACTGCAATTCTCATCAGCCACTATAGGACTCAGAGTTGCCACTCAATAGTGACAGACAGGTGGAGATCCACACAGAAAACACTGGGTAGAACATACTGTCATAACTTAAGTAATCAAAACTGACAATATATACAGAATGAGATGAATAATAATCATAAGTAAAAATATAAACAATAATATTTATAGCAGGGGCCTCCAACGCCGGTC
This sequence comes from Polypterus bichir lapradei, assembly GCA_026402145.1. NCBI lineage: Eukaryota > Metazoa > Chordata > Cladistia > Polypteriformes > Polypteridae > Polypterus > Polypterus bichir. Next base: position 2,957,853 of record JANRMT010062807.1, read on the forward strand.
CCCGGAGCGCTACACTATGGCTGCAGGTTTACATTCTAACCCTTTTCTTAATTATTGGCCAGTTCAGTTTTTTTGCTGCCAATTAATTCATTTGCCTTAATTTTAATTGACTTACTCTTTAAGATTCAGAGCCCTTTATTATTTCCGATGGTCTTAATTAGCAGAAACAATAACGAGACACAAAACAAGTCAACACATAGCCAGCTAACCTGCGTCTCTCATGCAATAGCTGAAAAATAAAGAAAGGTGATGGTCTTACTGCGGTGGACTGGCACCCTGCCCGGGATTTGTTCCTGCCTTGTGCCCTGTGCTGGCTGGGATTGGCTCCAGCAGACCCCCGTGACCCTGTGTTAGGATATAGCAGGTTAGATAATGACTGACTGAATGATGGTCTCAGTAATGATGATCTACTAAGGTCCACCAAACACTTTGATGGTTTTTTTAGAAAAAAGGGAAAAAAAAATCAACACTTTTGGAAATGTCTGGTGTGGCAAAATGAAAGCGGCAACAAGCCATGGGATTAAATAATGGGCTTAATTAACAAGAATCAGATTCTAATTAAGGAACTGGTTGGAATGGAATTGGTTGGTGGCTGAGGCTCCAACTTAGCTGGTCATCTGTTGGTTCACTTTGTGTCTAATTTCTCGTTGTTTAAAGAAACAAAATGAAACAATTTCTCAAAATACAAGTCAGTTTAAAGAAAGGCAAAAGAAATTAAAATTAGCAGCAAAAATCTTGCCATTAATTAAGAATGAGAATGAAAGCCTGCAGCCATAGTAGCCCTCCAGGACCGGAGTTGGAGACCCTGGATTTAAAGGTTAACAAATGAAGAAGAAGAAAAAAAAGACAAAATAGAATTTAAACATAAGCCAACAGAGGAAGCCTGGCTAAAGCATAACAAATATTTGAGTGTTTATTTCTGAATTATTTTCCCCAATGTTGTTAATTTGTGAATTTCCCCTTGGGATTAATAAAGTATCTATCTAATTTCCTCTGTTTCACTCAGTTTGTCTGCCGATGCTTTCATGTTGTCATACATGCCACTCCATTTGAGGTCATCTGCTTCTCTCCATCCCAGGTCTCCGCCTGTTGGGCTTTCATGGCTTCAAGTTCCTGCTATCTGAGAAATACCTGACACATTCAGAAAAGCCATGAGACTTACATAGCTATGACGGCCACTGCCGTTTGAGAATCGTTTACCACATCCACAACAACAACAAGGCTTCTCTCCACTGTGAGCACCTATGGAAATTACTTAAAAGGGAGAATCCTTTGCCAGCTTCCCAGCACTAATAATATTCTTCTTCAGTGTTTATTTTTAAATGAATTTGAAGGTTGCTGTTTTTGGAAAATATTCAGGTACATTCACAACTGTGGAACAATGTGGATTCTTTTGTGTTTCCGTAGACTCCGGTTAAGGGAAAATATTTTGCCACATTCAGAACAGCTAAATGGCTTGTCTCCTGCATGAATTTGTCTATGCTGGCGAAGAGTGCTACTGTCCGTGAACAGTTTGCCACATTCAGAACAGCAATATGGTTTCTCTCCTGTGTGAATTCTTATGTGATTTCGAAGACTGCTATTTTGTCCAAATTGTTTGCCACATTCAGAACAGACATAAGGCTTCTCTCCTGTGTGAAGTTGTTTATGCTGCCGGAGATTGCTGCTGTTAGAGAATCGCTTGCCACATTCAGAGCAGCAATATGGCTTCTCTCCAGTATGAAGTTGTTTATGCAGGCGAAGAGTGCTATTATCAGAGAATCGTTTGCCACATTCAGAACAGCAATAAGGCCTCTCTCCTGTGTGGATTCTTATGTGATTCTGAAGATGGACACTTCTGGTGAATTTTTTTCCACATTCAGAACAGACATATGGCTTCTCTCCTGTATGAATTCTGCTGTGCCTCTGAAGATTTGTACTCTCGGTAAATCTTTTACCACATTCAGAACAGCCAAACGGCTTCTCTCCTGTATGAATTCTTGCATGGATCCGAAGACAGTTACTGTCAAAAAATCTTTTTCCACAATCAGTACAGCCATACGGCTTTTCTCCAGTGTGGGTTCTTTTATGTCTTTGGAGACTGCTGCTGGCAGAGAATCGTTTGCCACATTGAGAACAGCAATGAGGTTTTTCTCCAGTATGAACTCTTATGTGCTTCTTTAGATGGCTACTGACAGTGAATTGTTTGCCACAATTAGAACAGCAATATGGCTTTGGTCTTGAATGAGTTGACTTGATATCTTTATAGTCAAACATTTTTTTAAATGTTTCGCCACACTCTTGGCCAGCATGCAAGGCCCCTTGATATGTGTTATCCCCTTGTTCTTGTTCACTAGTGATGTCTTCTCTCATAGGAACAGAATTACACTGGAAAGAAGCTGCTGTGAAATTCTCGGATCCTCTTGTTGATTTTGCCTTCTCCTTGTCCCGTAGGTCTTGTGGTCTACATTGCAGAGAGGTCTGAGCAAATGATGACAGGGAGAAGCTGCAAATCTCTTGAAAGTCTGCAATGATACAAAGAGTTTGTTCAATGTTTTAAAATAAATAAAACCTTAACACAAGCCAGGTGCCACAGTGCTTGGAGTTTCTTCCTCACTCCTCAGGTCCAAGATCAGCACTTACAATGTTGAGACTTGAGCCTTGTTTCCCTGGAATAATCCTCCTTTTCACATTGAGGCTTAATCGGTTCCACAAACGCAAAGTGTTTACCACAAATCCAAGATGGACGGAAGCAATTCATGATACGTGTACGTGCGACATTTAAGCAGCCCCAACAACCAATCATTACAAACATCTGTGAGGGCTGAAAAAGTCATGGAGGGACAATGCAATATCTGATGGAGCGTGCGATATCAGCAGACTGATGACTCTGTGACCAAGTGTGAAGCTGATGGGATGTATGGTGCATTATGGGATAGCTTGGAAGAGTTATGAGTTTAACTTAATTGTCATAAAACAGAAGAACATGTGACAGACAGAGTCATGGTCTTTAGCAACATGTGATTTGGTTTCTTGTGCAATTTTTGCTTGACAAAGCACCATTTAATTCTGGGAAGTGTTATTTGCCTATGAAGTTGGCTCTTTGTGATTTGATAAAATTACAAAAACATGTAGAAAAAAAACCCAGAAATCTTTAATATATGGTAGGCTACCTAGGAGGACACTAACAGATTAAGAAAACCGGACCTTAGCCTGTGTTATTTAAGAATCAGGACCCCACTGGTATTTCACAAGTCTTTTGCCATCCTGGTAATTTAGTGTATGGAAGCAATTACAGATCTAAATAAACAAAGGGCTCTTTCTGGAACCTTCACGTGGATGGGTCTTTTGAGAACCAAAAATGGTTCCCCTATGGCATCCATCACTCTGGCACCTTTACTTTTAAGACTGCAGAGAAGCTTTCCATGGAAGAGTTTATTACAGTTAAAGCTTCATGGACAGTGTCTTGTCTTTGTAGAGTAATATATTGCTCTACTTTCCCCTATTGTATTATTAAGATGTAGCCTCTGTCAGAACGCTGCAAATCCCACAGACTTACCACTGTTTATAAAGGTATTATAGTATATAACTTCTCCCCACATTCCCTTCTACATCTATAACCTCAGGCAATTATGTATAGTAAAAGACAAGCAGGAGTTAAGTTACAATTTAAACAATGTATTATTGGTAATGTTCATAAATAATAACAATATGCAACGTACATTTGAATATTGGCAACCATACAACCCGATTAAATGGTGATGTGTAGTTCAGGCGGCACACAGACTTGTTAGTTACTTTAAAATGTCTCTAGTTAAGGCATCATTTGTGCTCAGCTTTCTTCAGAACAGGCTGCATTGCCTCCCTCAATATGGCTGCCGAGCTGTGCTCTCATTGTGTTGTTCTTGTCAGTTCATGGTGTGAGATGGTCATTCATCAGTTGTTAGTAAGAGAGATACTTTTTCATCATCAGAGGTTAGTAAGAGAGATAGTGTGAGGTTAAGCAAGTAAATTTATAGAGGTTCTGTCCAACCCCTAGAGCCAATAGGGCATCATAGTACTTAAAGGCCTCTGAGACAAGCCAATTCCAAACAGCCATACTTTTCAGACCAATGGGGAAATAGAACATCTTAACACCTGCCACCCCCCAAAACCATATGTTAAGGTAAAGCTTGACTTTCTTGCGGGGGTTGAAAGACTTTAGCAGAGAAACACTCGCCAAACTGGTTTAAGGCACGTCCTCTCCCAACTCTGTCGTAAAATTCAAAGAGAGACTCAAAGAGAGTCGTAAAAGGGGGGGTGGTTAAACATGAATGCTTCTCACTAATTTAACACTAAATTACATTGCTTTGCCTAAAATACAAATAAAGATATACAAAATTTTTATCAAGTTATATGCAAAATCTTACATCACAACAGACAGAAACCTTTACCTGCTTGTATAGCATATCTACTTTATCTCCTTCTTATGTTAAAAATGTTTTCCGTCGTGTCCATGTTATTCAGCCTTGACCACGCCCCTCCCCACCTTTCACCCAATTGTTACTCCTGCTGCGCACATCATCCTTCCGGACCACCATGTGACCCCTCAGTGCTGCAAGAAAAGCAAATGATCACCTCAAGAAAGTCGAATTTTAGATCACCATAGAAAAAGAGCCACAAGAGCTAAAAATGAACATCCAAAAAAAAAAAAAAAGAAAATGAGCAAAAAAGAGCTGCATTTAATAAAAATCAAGAACAAAGAATCATCCAATAAACAAGAAAGAGAAAAATATCCCAAACAATATGCAAACAGAAACGCAAAAAAGCAATGGTTATAGAATGTAAGTTCGAGGATAAAGTCCTTCCTAATATTGTTTTATATGAGGCGTTAATGTAATTTCATTTTTATTTACCTTTTTTTACTTTTTACTAAAATTTCTTATTCATTGGTATTTAAAATAGACAGTTGTAGCGAAATACTCAAGAAACTGATTTTCTATCTGTATGAACTAAACACCAAACCGTCTTCCTCCCGCACCCCACATACTCTTCTATAGAGTGGTCCAGATCTAATTATGTAATTTTCATTACACTATAACTTAAAGTTTATTACATAGAAAATCACCTGAAAAATCCCGGACCATCGAGAACTGTGCGAACTGATGACATGAAGAATCATCTTCGTGCCGAAGTGGAATCGTATCTGCATAAATCAGAGTCATCCAGACGATCTGGATCTGCATAATTAGATCTGGACCACCCTGTATATACCATCTCTTTAAATACAATACAATCGCTTTCTCTAACGGAGGGGCACCCGACATCCTTTTGAGTGGCTCAGTTGCAAGGGGGTTGGCGAGTGAAGCGAGCCGCTCCTAGTTTTTTTATACAATAATTTGGATGTTATGAAAGCTCTGAATCGCACGATGAAAAACAAAATACGGTAGTGCCACTGTTCAGAATTAAAAAAAAAAAAGCCATCAGGGCTACTTAATTATCTTATACGATTGACTTTGCACTAATATGAGTTACTCGTGTACTAATTGACGCATTAGGGAAGTTCTCTGTTGTGTCGAAATCTCTCCAGCTGTCTGTACAAGCATTCTTAGTTTTTATACGTGTGGCCTCTTAATGTGAACTGAATGCAAAGTCAGCTCATCTCTCCTTGTTTTCAATGAAGAACCCTGTCATGTCATCACTCACCCATTTATTTTAATTCGTCCACAAAAACGTTTGGTACTGTGTCACTTCAGAGAATCCTTCTTGGGTCCCGCTGATTTGACTTTGTGCTGCTCACAGAGTCTTGAATGAGGCTCATTACCTGCATTGTGAGGGAGCGTCAGTTATGGCACTACGGCCATGTGGAGACATTACCCGAGGGCGATCCGGCTCGCAGGACCCTCATTGTTGGGGACCAGGCCAAGAGGTTGCCCACATAATATCTGCCTGAGGCAGATAGATGGTCTTTTCCAAAGGGTGGGACTGGACCGCGTGTCTGCCTGGGGGTGGGGGGTTGCCAACTGGGATCCCGAGCCGTTTCATTGTGTGGTGGGTGCAGCAATGCGCTGTACCGGTGCATGCTCCCCAAACACCATTGTTGTTCTACCTGTTGGTGGACTCACGAACATGAACATTAGCCAATGTGAGAGAGGCCTTCAGTTGCTTAGAAGTTACCCTGGGGTCCTTTGTGACCTCGCTGACTATTACACGTGTGCCTTGCTCTTGGAGTGATCTTTGTTGGTCGACCACTCCTGGGGAGGGTAACAATGGTCTTGAATTTCCTCCATTTGTACACAATCTGTCTGACTGTGGATTGGTGGAGTCCAAACTCTTTAGAGATGGTTTTGTAACCTTTTCCAGCCTGATGAGCATCAACAACTCTTTATCTGAGGTCCTCAGAAATCTCCTTTGTTCGTGCCGTGATACACTTCCACAAACATGTGTCGTGAAGAGCAGACTTTGATAGATCCTGTTCTTTAAATAACACAGGGTGCCCACTCACACCTGACTGGCATCCCATTGATTGAAAACACCGGACACCTCACCTTCAAACTAACTGATCATCCGTGAGGTTCACATACTTCAGCCACTCACAAATATGTAATATTCGATCATTTTCCTCAATAAATAAATGACCAAGTATAATATTTTTGTCTCGTTTGTTTAACTGGTTTGTCGTTATCTACTTTTAGGATGTTTTAGGTCATATTTATGCAGAAATATAGGGAATTCTAAAGGGTTCACAAACTTTCAAGCACAACTGTAGATTGTTCTAAAGTGCACGCAAGTCCAAAGAAATAGTGCAGAAGATGCAGGCTGAAATTGCTTCCTTCAAAAAAAATATTCAATAGTTTGCCATGGAAAATATAATATGGTGTAACCCCTTCATGTGACAGTGCAGTAAGAGTCAACAAACAGCCACAAAGTAGTCAGAGATAACCAGTGGTCAATTTAATGTTGCCCGGATTGTGAAAATATTTTCTTCATCTGCTTTTTCTTAGCCTGCTGCCTATTTTGTAACCTTTTCATTGTAAACCTTGTGAGGGACACCACGAGGGGACTGGTAATCTGGCCGGAGCTGTACCGGAACTCTTACTTTTCAGAGATACAGAATTGTGATTGTGGGGTGTGAAACGATTACCTAGGTTAAGTGTTTGCCACAATAAAAACCTCTCTGCTTATTGGAACTTGAGTCCAAGCCTGTGTGTGTGTTGGGAGTTTAGGGAGCTGCCGCTCCCCCTGGGGACCACAACCTGTACACAATAAATTGATAAAACAGGCTACTCCATTATAATACTCCACACTACGTAATAATCCGTATTTTTACAGGGGCACAAATAGATGACCAAAGTAGAAGTGTGCACACACTTAACTTGTCTAATAGCTCTCAACTCCATCTTGTGCATGAAACAGAAATTCCAAGGCAAGCTAAGCAAAAATGTGCTGCTGGCACAGGACGCTAATCAACTTGACGTCATGGCGCAAAGCTCTCATGCAACCGGAGCTGCACTGTCAGAACGTCGGACTTGACACACTTAAGTGTTAAGTGAAAACTCTACACGATGACTAGAATATCCATTTATATGCAGACTGTGAATGCCACACGGGTTGGACGGGCATCCCAGCCAGAGAAGGGGATTGTTCATTGCCCAAACAGGAGGCTCCAAACAAGCAGATGGGCATCAAAACCAAGAGAAAGGAAGCATGTCCGGAAGGTGACGGTACAAGGAGATGGACGGACAGCCCACCGGAAGTGGAAGATATTGCTGGGGACTTCCAATTCCCCCAGAACAGGGAATGGCAGTATTCCTCCATATCGGCACTCATTTGGGAACCAGTAGGGAATGCTGGGAGATGTAGTCCAGCAATACAGCCCTGCTGGGGACCATGGGGGCCACTGTCAGGAGATGCGCTCCTTAAAAATGGGACGTCCGTATGACCCGGAAGTCCTTCCATCGGGTAGTGGCCCTGGCACCAGAAGTACTCCTGGGTTCCGTAATAAAAGGGATAGCACTCCCTTGTCCAGGTGAGTCAGAGCTTGGAGGACGTAAGCAACACTCGACTGCAGGAGGGCCATGCAGTGGTGAGATGTATTGTGGGAGAAAAAAAAAAAAAAAACACAGGTTAACTTTTGAAGGAACTGGTGAATAAGCCATCCCATATGTGAACCGGGACTCTGTGTGTGTGTGTTCGTGTTTGGGGTACGCCGACACCCCAGTTTTCCACAACAAGACATATGCAGTTATGGTCATAACTATTAGCCCTCTGTCCGAAACCGTTAATTTTTCTAAGAAAAAATGACTCGTATTTAAAGTGTTGATGGGAATTCCTTCCAAAAGAACAAAAGACAATTTCTAAGGCATCTGATGAAAATATTTTTGTGGTGCACTTAACTGAAACAAGGAAGACACCAAAATAGCGCCGCCAAAACTATTAGCCCTCTGACGATTAGTAGTCAAGAGAGTGTCCCCCTTCTGACACACAAGTGATGGCAAACTCTTACTCTAGTTTCTCACAAGCCTCCTGCGGGATCCTAGACCAATCCTCCATGGCAATTTGCTTTCGGCTCACGCAGATTAGATGCTTTTCGAGCGTAGGCCAAAACATAGAGCTCACGCCAAAGATTCTCAATAGGATGGACATCTGGGATTTGAGACGGCCACTCCAAGACCTGTATTTTGGTGTTCCTCAGAAAGTTCTAGACCAACTGTGATGTGTGCTTTGGGGCCATTATCTTGCTGAAAGAAACCAGCAATGACCCGATGCTATACTGGCAACAGATTTCTTCAAATTGTCCTTTAAAATGTCAACATAGTCTTCTTTCTTCATTAGGCCGTGTATCCAAACAAGGTTTGCTGTGCTTGAAGTAGCACAACAGTCTCACAGTATTATGCACCTACCACCGTTTTTTAACTGTGTCTTTATGGTTGAATGCCTAAACAAAAGCTGTATCCATGTGCCCAAACAACTCCAGTTTTATCTCATCAGACCAAAGGATATACTTACAAAAATCATCGCCGTGTTTCAAAGGGTCCCGGGCAAATTTTGATATGCTGCCGTGTGAGCAATGGAGTTGTCCTTAGCCAGTGTCCTCAAAGCATCCCACAATGAAGAGCCGTTCACTGCAGTTAATATGGAGACATCAAGTCCAGAAGAGACCAGTTTGGCGACGGTGGCCTTTGTAGTGATCCGGGGGCGCTTCTTGTTGTTATTTTTCTCTCCAAAGTCTTTGAAAATCTTAACCCTTCCATCCTCGCCCAGGTTCGCTTCTGACAGAATGGGTCACTTTGTGTTTTAAAATGACGCAGCGGTTACAGCCATCCTGAACACAGTGAAACACTTGGAAATGGCCGTAGAGCCATCCGTCCTCCCCTTAAGTTAAACATCCACTATCTTTTCTCTGAGGTCCATTGTCATTTTGTTGTAGCCACTTTTTTTAAAGTCTGGTGCTAATTGAGTGAGCCAATCAAGTTACGTACATGCTTTGACACCTGAACATTTCACACAGCTTCCTGACAAATTCACATGGGGCGAATACTCTGCTCAAGAAAATTAAAGGAACCCTTTAAGAACACATCAGACCTCAATGGGGAAAAAAGTCCTGCTGTCTCTCTCTACTGCTATGGACTGATATGGTGATGTGTGAGGAACGAGAGGATGGAAATGAAAATGATCAACCAACAGAGAGAGGGCTGAATTCAAAGACACCCTGAAAATCAAAGGGAAACAATGCTGATGTGGCAGGTAGGCAGGCGAGTCCATTTGACGAAATGTCATTGCAGCAACTCCAAATCGTACTCAGTGGTTTGTACGAACCACGTACTTGTATGCATGTCCGACAACGTCCTAATGAAATGACGGATGGTGTCCTGGGAGATCTCCTCCCAGATGTGGACCAGGGCATCACTGACCTCCTGGACGGTCAGATGGACTGAAACAGAATGTCCCACCCAGAGGTGTTCTATTGCATTGCGGTCAGGTGAGTGCGCATGGGGGGTTGTCAATGGGATCAATTCCTTCATCCTCTCACAAACACGAGGTCGGGCATTGTGGTGCACCAGGAGGAACCCAGGAGCCACAGCACCAGTACAGGGTCTGACGATGGGTCCAAGGATTTCATCCCGATACCTAATGGCAGTCAAGGTGCCGTTGTCTAGCCTGTAGAGGTCTGTGTGTCCCTCCATGGATATGCCTCCGTAGATATACCATCAGTGACCCACCACCAAACTGGTCATGCTGAACGATGTCACAGGCAGCAGAACGTTCTCCACGGCTTCTCCAGACCCTTTCACATCTGTCACATGTGATCAGGGTGAACCTGCTCTCATTTGTGAAAAGCACAAGGCGCCTGCCGTGGTGGACCTGCCATTTCTGGTATTCTATGGCAAATGCCAATCGAGCTCCATGTTGCCCACTAGAGGACATCGGGCTCTCAGGCCACCCTCATGAAGTCTGTTTCTGAGTGTTTGGTAAGAGACATTCACACCAGTGTTCTGCCTGCCTGCTGGAAGTCATTCTGTAGGCTCTGCCAGTGCTCATCCTGATCCTCCTTGCTCAAAGGAGCAGATAGCGGGTGGGTCCTGCTGATGGGTTAAGGACCTTCTACGAGGGGCCCTGTCCAGCTGTCCTAGAGGAACTGCCTGTCTGTCTCCTGGAATCTCCTCCATGCCCTTGAGAATGTGCTGGGAGACACAGCAGACCTTCTAGCAATGGGAGGCACATATTGATGAGCTTGCCATCCTGGAGAAGTTGGACTACCTGTGCCACCAAACTCTGTAGGGTCCAGGTAAGGCCTTATGCTACCAGTAGTGACACTGACCAGTGACAAATGCAAAACAAGTGACAAAACACAAAATAGAGGATTTTGTCAGGATTTCTTTGTATGTGTGGATTACTTGGGTTGTTACCGACATCTGATGAAACTTTCATGTCAATATCCCCATTAGAAATATATTTACTGAGAAAAAAGTTGACGTGTTCATTACTTATTTTCCTAGCTGTTACAGCTGAACATTGCGGCAATGTAAAACATACCTCAGATGAAATTATTGTCATTAATGGCACTTTTTTTTCTTTGTTTGGACCAAATCAAGAAAAACAAAACCAGAAAAGTAAGACAACTGAATGGACATCCTCCAAGAGTTGGGATTCCGCCATTTTTGCCAAGGGGATTGTACAAACATGGCTTTATCTGGGAAATTCATTTGCTGGATGATTTCAGGTTTTTTTTTTGGAATTTGCATAACCCTTTCCAGTTTACTACCTGCCAATTCAGCTATCGTTAGTCGTTAAGCACTCGAGCCGCTCATCCGTTTGTGTCTCTCACTCTCATTTCCAAACACTAAAAACACCAAAAACAAGTACAGGTAGAAATTGCAAACGTTCCCAGTATTCCTTACTTTAATGTTTAAATTCCATTACTCACCCATTCCCGCACTCCTAGATGACTTCTGCTCTTCTGCGTCTCTCCCGTTTCCTTCATTGATTTGCTCTTCAGACTCGGATATCTCCGATTTCAGCTCCACGGAATGCTGCTGGGTAGCTGGTTGTCCCGTATGACCGACCCGGGGCTGTAAACTGAAATGCGACTCTTCACTAGCCTCTTGTTTGAAAACATTCCCAGTTTTGTGCTTTTGCCGTTCACGACTAACTGACAGATCTTCAGAATCCTCAACTTTAATGGTGGCAGCCTTCTCCCTGGACTTCTCATCTTGAAAAATGGAATTTGTTTCATCACAATCCTCCGACTTTACGCACAAGTCTGCGTATGCGCCCCACTCACGATCCTCTTGCTTAATGCGTACCAGTCGATCCTCCAGGTCTTCATCCCTGACCGAGGCCATAGCTCTGTGTAAAACTCTTCTCTCTTCACTCCACTGGCTGCTCTTCTCCTCTTAAAAATTTCCCTTCTCACGTGGGCGGCCCTGTCCTGGAGGCCATTAAGACACCTCACTGCATGACCATGGGAACTGGGGAGATGGCTCGGTTTCTTTTTTAATTCTGCCAAAAATAAGAGTGATAGAATGACTTCAAACAAGGTTATCATAAATAATGAAACTCCACTTGCCTGCTCGGCCCTACACTGTGGACATCAATCCAATCCCCCCATAACCCCCCCGACTGAGGTGACCTCTCTAACCAAAAGAACTAGGTTATGGTTAAATGGTGGCTCTCAATGAACTCAGTGTCACTGTATGAGTGTGCCCTGTGAAGGACTGGCACCTTTAAGGGTCTCACCTTTAACCTGATGCTGCTAGGGTGGGCTATGGTCCCAAATTAAGCATAAGGGGTGAATGAGAACCTGGGAAGGGGGCATCTCAAGGAAAAAAAACAGGAAATGCTGGACCTGCGAGCATCTCGATGGCTGTCTGTCTCTTCTCATGTGCATTTTCTAAAACAATCACAAACTAAAAAGTCATTTTGGAAGACCCCACGTGTTCCCTGAACTATCTGTGGTGATGCCAGTAAAGAAAATTAAATGGCCAGGCATCAGCTTAGTGCAGGGATTCTCAACCTGGGTGCACAAACAGTCTTCTGTATGTGTGTGTGTGTATATATATATATTTTTTTTTTTTTTCCCCCATCAAACTCCATGCAAGTCTATGGATGATCCTTCCACTTGGGCGACAGTCCAGGCGGTAAGCACAGCCACCACTTCTTGTTTTGTTCAGGGTTTGTTAATCAGGACGTGTGATAAATGACACCCTGTGTTTCCCCGTACAAAATAATCTCCAAGCTCAGTGATGTCAGCATTCGTTCTTTATGAAAAGTGGATGATTTTAATGTACAAAGACATTCAAGTGAAAATACAAAAAGGGTCTTTGGGAAAGTTCCAATTACATGGCAGGGGTGCTGGTGTTAATTACTTCTCAGTTCTGCAATGACAACGTTTCCATGAAAATAAAAATAAATAAATAAATAAAACTTAAAATATCCCTGTGCTTTTTTTAAGGCCTTATAATTTAAACTAAGAAACGTATAATAAATAGATAGATAGAACTGTAAGGCACTATATGATTGATAGATAGATAGATAGATAGATAGATAGATAGATAGATAGATATGAAAGGCACTATATAATAGACGTATACTGGATGACCGTAAATGTAAGGCTAATTAACCTCCGTTACGTACGCACACGCTATTGGGGAGAAAGTTCTTGCGAAACGCCCAACTTGGCATCTCGGAGTTTTGCGAATTCCTTCGCACACCAAAACTCGCGTGCATTTTCACGACAAACGATTGGCGTACACGTGGCTTTAGGGACATTACTATTTTCGTTTCTGAGATATTAAGCCTCAAAGTACGAATATCAAACTAACTTTACTTCGGTATGGCAGCCTTCGTGAATGTAAACGGGAGAGTGCTAGTACATGATGGGCGGACTGTCGTTACCATTGACCAGTGGCGGCTCGCGTATAGGCACTGTGGAACTGCAGCACCCCCTATTTCCATTTGATATTATCGATAACATTTAATATAATGAGTCCTTTTTTTCTTTAATTCTTTCTTTATACTTGTACAATATATAATCCTTAAGCTTAATGTCAGTAGCCATCCCTCAGTTTACGAAAAAGATACAAAAATCTTTGTATGGAACTGTGCGCTTCACAGTTCCAGTGGCGTGGTGTTGCGCATGCGCATCTAGGAAGCTGCACGCGAGGCCGCGAGGGAGAGAGAGCACTGTCGCTCTCGCAGTGCCGACCCTGGCGTGCTGGTGGATGGTAGTGTTTTTTTTGTTTTTTTTTTTACTCCGCGTGTGTTGTGCTTAAAAACCGTATAGTATATTCTTAAATGTGATAACGTGTAGAATTAGATTATTATCCTGCTTCCAGCTATTCTATTTGATTAATTTTTTTTCGGTTCTTTTATTTTACAGAAAACTTTAACCATGGCCTTGCATTCCCCAAGAAATAAGTTCTGTGACTGCAAATAAACTTCAGCAGCTTAAGTTTTCACAGCTGTCTCTCCATGAGAAAGTTACAGTTAAGAAAAGAGGTCGTTCAACACCTGATATTCTAATATCTCAGCCAGGCATAAGCAACAACAAGAAATATATTCGTAGCTTTAATTCTGAATGGCACCAACGGAAAAGTTGGCTTTGCGGCTGTGAAGTAAAAAATGCACTGTTTTGCTTCCCGTGTTTGCAGGTGATGTGACGTGGGCAAAAGATGGTTTTAGAAATATAAACAAAACGAAAGAAAAAACTGAGAAGCACATTGATAATGTAGTTTCACTGTCACTTTTAGGAATCGTATTACGGAGAAACTTAGTGAGACATACAGACTTTCAATCAGCGAGCATAATATAAAGGTTAAAAAGAACCGTGAAATTTTGTCCAAAATAATAGACTGCATCTTCTTTGGTGGAAACTTTGAAACTCCCTTACGTGGACATGATGAAAAAGACGATTCGGTAAATCCAGGGGTATTTAGAGGACTACAAAATTTTGCATCTAAATTAGATCCAGATTTGAAGAATCACTTAGAAACCAGTGCAGTCTTCAAAAGGTGTTTCTAAGACCATTCAGAACGAGATACTTGACCGCCTGCTACAAATATACCATGAGGAGATAAGGACGGAAATCAGAAAAGCTTCCTTTGTAGCTGTCATGGCTGATGACACAACAGATGTTTCGGAACACACTCAAATGGTCCTTGTTCTACGGTACGTATTGAATGGAAAAATATTTGAGCGTTTTTGGGGATTCTTTATTCCAGAAAATCAAACTGCAGATGTCATATCAAAACGTATTTTAGAACAATTGGACATAATCCTTTAAGGAAATGGACAAAAACTGATAGCTCAGACATTTGATGGTGCAAATGTCATGAAAGGCAAAAATAGTAATGCACATTTCATTCACTGTTATGCACAACAACTTAATTTAATAATGAGAAATGCACCAAGTATTACACGAAATGCAAGAATAACATTCTGGCTATTCCAACATTCTTCTCGAGATCACCGCAACGTGTGTCCATTCTCAAGAAGCATATGGACGTCAGCATTCCACGTCCATCCTCTACAAGGTGGAACTTCAACATACGGACCATAAACAGAGTTCATGAAAATTTGCAACCCTTAAAAAACTGCCTTACTGAAATTCAGTCAACATCAAATGCAGATCAAACCATTGCATAAGCAAGAGGAATTTTACAATCCCTGAATGATGATAATTTCAAGTTTTGGTTAGAGCTTTTTCATCAGATTATGCCTCATGTTGAAATAATTTACAACCAAATGCAATCTCAAGAAATTAGCGTGTTTAAAGTTAATTAAGATATAACAAATTTCAAAACTGCTATTTTAGAATTAAGAAACTCAAAGTACTGTGGGAATCCTTCAAAGACACTCATGGCAGAAGCTAAGGAAGTGTGCGACTGTATATGTGTTGATATAATGGACAGATATTCTTCCACTAAACACTTAGTAGCTGCTGTTCAACAAGAAATGCTTCACTAGTTTTAAGAATGAACATCCTACAGAAGAGATAGTACTGAGCACTGAAGCATATCCCATGATTGACAAAGAAAAGCTCGAAACTAAACTAAAAGTATTCTATTGTAGGTCTGACATTCATGAATATTGCAAATTAATTGAGCTGCCGAAATTTATCTTGGAAAATAATCTAGATCACAGATGTCAAACTCCAGGCCTGAAGGGCCGCAGTGGCTGCAGGTTTTCATTCTCACCCTTTTCCTAATTAGTGACCAGTTTTCACTGCTAATTAACTCCTTTTCCCTTTATTTTAATAGCCCTGTTTTTAAGGATTCAGTCCTCTGAATTAATTCTTTTCATAATTAAATGTTAGCCAAACAGAAATGAGACATGAAACGAGCTGACAGATAAACAGCTAAACAGGGGCTTCAAACTCCATTCAATTTCACTCCAACCAGTTTCTTAATAAGAAGACAATTCTTTCTGTTAATTAAACCCGTTATTTAATTCCACAGCCTGTTTTTGCTCTCTTTCTGCCACAACAGGCATTTCTCTTTTTTCTACTGTAAGAACAACATCAAAATGTTTTGGTGACCTGAGAGTTCAACTTTACTGAGACCTTCACCCTTCTTTATTTCCACATAGTGTGTGATGGGCACAGGTTAGCTTGTCGTGTTGCAGCTCGTTTTGTGTCTCATTATTGTTTGGCTGCTAACTAAGGAAAAAGAAACAAAGGGGCCTGAGTCAAGTTAATTAAAATTAAGGCAAAGGTTAGAATGAAAACCTGCAGCCACTGCGGCCCTCCAGGACCGGAGTTCGACACCCCTGATCTAGATGATGTTCTTAGTGAAATTACGAAACTGATAAAAATCCTCTTGACAGTTCCCATGACTACATCTGAGGCAGAACGCTGCTTTTCAACACTGAAAAGAATAAAAACTTTTCTAAGAAGCACTAGGAATTCGGAAAGACTAAATGCACTTGCAGTGCTTTCAATGGAGAAAAAAATTTCCTCAGTTGTCATCCAGAGATCAAGGAGAAAATTATTGATCTTTTCGCGCAAATTAAAACAAGAAGAATGGATTTAATTTGTAAATGAATAGATCAAGCTTGAACTGTAACAATTTAGGTTATAGTAAGTAAAAAATGTTTGATTTTGTTCTTTTAGGATTTTATCAACTTTCTGAATAGATTTTCTTTTTATACATGTTTGTTTCATTTTACACAATTTTAAAACAAAGGCTAAAAATGTTCTGGTGCAGCACCCCCACTAATTTTAGCTACGGGCCGCCACTGCCATTGACACTGGAGTACTTCGGTAGATCGCCACAACTCCCTTTTCCTTTCCACCCTCTCATTTTCACTCCACCACTCTCGGGATTCATCGCCTACACTCCGCCCTTGCCTTTTCCACCTCCTCGAGATTGCAGTCGTGTCCAGCCCCACTTTCTTTCCTCTCGGTAAACCCCCAGCCGCTCGATGTCCCCATTACTCACCGATATTCCTCCTCCTTGCCGCTCTCTCTCTCTCTCTCTCTTCTTTTCTCCTCTTCTGCTTTTTCTCTCTTAAAGTACAGACACGCTCCCCGCGTAGCGAGCCGAGCTGCTTAAAGGACACCATGTGCGAAACACCCACTCAGACAACGACCCAATCAGAATACGTGGCGCAAACAAATGACGTCACAAACGGAAAGAAATGCTGTTAAAGTAAAAGCAGTATTGAGCGTCAAATCAATAAAGTATTTAGTTTTTTTGCGGTAATAAGGTAATCTTTTCTAAGGTGGATGGAATCCTTTTTAGAATCGAAAGACAGAGGAAGATTTCTGTTTCAAGAGAGCTGCATTCTCTGAATCTGTTAGCACATGGCAGGGCCAAATCAAAACAGCAGCAATCTGGCTCTTCCTCCCACACATCCTGCCAGATCTTGAATGCGCAACTTTATAAATACTACTTTCTAACACGTTACAAATTAACAGGGTAATTAACATTGCAAGTCTAATTCTTTTTCATTCGAATATAATGGACATTTACTCCTTTAATTTAACCCTTAAGTGACAACATAACTTTACACCATCAAAACAGATGCAAGCAACTGCACCCCGTTAATCAGATGTATATCTACAGGTAAAATTCCGTTACAACGAACTCCCAGGGACCTAAAAAAATATGTTGTTGTAACGAAACTTTTGTTGTAATGAGATTCTGTATTTGTCACTATAGTGCTTTTTTTTTTTTTTTAACTTGTATCCAGGCGTTTGCAATCCTTTCAATAGATTCTTTCACGTTAATTTTAATCTTCTCCTGGCTACAAGTTATGCTGACGAAAATTTTTCTCAGCGTTTCCTTGCCATAATACACTTTCAGGGTGCGAATGATGCCCAAATCCAATGGCTGAAGCGCTACCATACAATTGGGTGGGAGGAATTCAACGCAAACATTATCTAAATGTGAAAGCATGTTGTGGGCAGCACAGTTATCAATCAGGAGCTGAATCATCATTTCTTCTTCATATTGTGAGGTTTCTGAACTCTTTTCAGACCCCCCCAAACTCCCCATCTAACGGGAACGACACACTGAAGTGCGACCTGAAGCGCGATTGCCACGTCTGTGTGAGATTGTTTGTCCGTTACCAGGGCAGGGCAATAGGAGGCTCACAGCGGTGCAGTGAAGCGCCAAAGAAACAAATCATAAAAGATCAGGGTCGCGCTGTAAGTCCCTATCTTGCACCCCAAAACATGAGGCTTAGTCTCAGTACTTTAGCGACGTCTTCAAATGAAGCAGTTCACAAATACATTTTTCTACTTTTTTGCTCAGTCTTTCAAGAAAGTTGACATCATCGATGGCGGAATTCCGAATTTACTGGCAACGTCTTTTTTTCTTTTTGCAGCAATCGAGAGCTGCAAAAAATGAGTTATTTTTTTTCTAATATGAATTGTTATTGTTTTCTCGTGTCTGGCGTTTCTATAGGAGGGTGACAATGAGTTCAGTTCCAATGGATGTTTTTCAAATGTTGACGAGCGATAAGCAAAAGTTATCACTGAAAACAAAAACAGCAAAAACAAAAACAGTACGAGGTAAGTTCAAAGAAAGAAAAAAAAAATTAGTGTTTCTGTTTGGGGATCGTTGTGCACAACTGAGCTGCGGTCACAGAACTAACTGCTCTGCGGATGATTCTTTCAGGCATTTCAAGGTCTTTTGTGCACGTCGTTGTAATGAAAGTATCTGCTGAATGGATTTCATAGTAACGAGATTTCTATAGACTCGTGTCATATGGGGAAGCTGTCGGGACCATAAAAATACTTTGTTGTAATGAAAATTTCATTTTAAAGATATTCATTATAATGGAATTTTACCTGTACATCGAAACAAAAATACTTTACAATGTCATTAAAATGAAACAATTTTTCAAACCTCAGCTGGCACGCGTCAACAGAGCATCAAAAAGTGAAGTATTTTAAACTCTGTCGTAATTTCCCTTCATGGCGGTTTTAAACTAGCGACAGCAAGTGAGCGAATCTTAAAGAAACTGGCAGGCAGAAGCCGATACAACTCACTTAGTGCCGGTGCTCAGTTATTTTTTGCACTAGGCCGGGCTTATTAGTGCGCCAACCGACTGTTCGGTAGTCAACTCGTGCGGCCGCCCCCTTATGATCTGCGCCCTAGGCGAATGCCTAATTTGCCTTAATGGTAGCGCAGGGCCTGTCTACACCCGTTCTTGTGCACCCAAAAAGACGCAGGTACGTGCCATTTCTCCGTTCTTTACTTCAAAGGGTAAAGACTTACAGGGCTCAGTTATTTTATTCTCAGCAGAACTCCACAGAGACACTCCATACTTTCCCATAGAAAGCTGATGGGGGGTACAAATAAAACTAAACTGTGATGAAGGGAGTTGGGTCCTCACAGAGGCAGAGTTGCCCGCACAAAGGTGCAGACACTTGGAAGACTGGTGCAGTGGCACATGTGTTAAAAGGTGACAGGTGACATGTCCCCAAATAAACCTCAGGTGACGGGGAGACATGGCGTTTGACAATGTGTTAGGATCGGTGGTGATAAAATGTCATCCAAATAATGACATTATTAAAGTCACCTTAAGATCTGTGAACATATGAATCTGTCATACATTACAGTCACCAAAGAACAGCATTAAAGGATATCTCAACATTACAATCAAATTCTCCACACAAACCACAATTTTCAATTTTCCTTCAATGAGCAAAGTGTTAAATCATATTGTGCCACCACATCTAAAACACCTGCCTGACATTGTGCAGAATCTCTTCGTGCCACCAAAACAGCTCCCACCCATCGAGGCAAGGACTCCACAAGACCTCAGAAGGGGTCCTATGGTCATTATCAGCAGATCTTTTAGCCCCTTTAACAAGTCTCCCAGTTGTGAAAAACATCCCCACAGCATGATGCTGCCACCACCATGTTTCACTGTAGGGATGCTATTGGCCTGGTGATGAGCGGTGCCTGGTTTCCTCCAAATGCGACGCCTGGCATTCACACCAAAGAGTTCACTCTTTGTCTCATCAGACCAGAGAATTTTGTTTCTCATGGTCTGAGAGTCCTTCAGGTGCCTTTTGGCAAACTCCAGGTGGGCTGCCATGTGCCTTTTATTAAGGAGTGGCTTCCATCTGGCCACTCTACCATACAGGCCTGATTGGTGGATTGCTGCAGAGATGGTTGTCCTTCTGGAAGGTTCTCCTCTCTCCACAGAGGACCTCTGACAGAGTGACCATCGGGTTCTTGGTCACCTCCCTGACTAAGGCCCTTCTTCCCCCAATCGCTCAGTTTAGATGGCTGGCCGGCCAGCTCTAGGAAGAGTCCTGGTGGTTTCGAACTTCTTCCACTTACGGATGATGGAGGCCACTGTGCTCATTGGGACCTTCAAAGCAGCAGAAATTTTTCTGTAACCTTCCACAGATTTGTGCCTCGAGACAATCCTGTCTCGGAGGTCTACAGACAATTCCTTTGACTTCATGCTTGGTTTGTGCTCTGACATGAACTGTCAACTGTGGGACCTTCTATAGACAGGTGTGTGCCTTTCCAAATCATGTCCAATCAACTGAATTTACCACAGGTGGACTCCAATGAAGCTGCAGAAACATCTCAAGGATGATCAGGGGAAACAGGATGGACCTGAGCTCAATTTGGAGCTTCATGGCAAAGGCTGTGAATACTTATGTACATGTGCTTTCTCAGTTTTTTTATTTTTAATAAATTTGCAAAAACCTCAAGTAAACTTTTTTCACATTGTCATTATGGGGTGTTGTGTGTAGAATTCTGAGGAAAAAAATGAATTTAATCTATTTTGGAATAAGGCTGTAACATAACAAAATGTGGAAAAAGTGATGCGCTGTGAATACTTTCCGGATGCACTGTATATATATATATATATGGATCCGTTCATACAGATTGGATCCCTGCCTTCATGTTGTTGACCCCACCATCCACATGTCGCAGCAGAAATCAATACGTAATGTTTTTTCCAATCTTCTGTTGTTCAATTTGGTGAGCCCGTGTGAATTGTAGCCTCAGTTGCCTGCTCTTAGCTGACTGGAGTGTCACCCTGTATGGTCTCCTGCTGCTGTAGCCCACCTACTTCAAGGTTTGACATGTTGTGTGTTCAGAGCTGCTCTTCTGCACACTTCACTTGTAAGGAGTGCTTATTTGAGTTCCTGTTACCTTTCTATCAGGTCAGACCACTCTGGCCATTCTCCTCACATCCCTGACATTAACAAGGCATTTTCACCTCTGCTGATCACTTTATATTTTCCCTTTTTCCAGACCATTCTCTGTAAACCCAAAAGATGGCTGTGCGTGAAATCCCAGTAGATTAGCAGTTCCTGAAATGCTCAGCCCAACAACCACACCACATTCAAAGTCATTTTAAACTCCTGTCCTCCCCATTCCGATGCTTGGTTTGAACTTCATCAGGTCATGTTGACGATGTCTACCGGCCGAAATGCATTGAGTTGCTGCCATGTGATTGGCCAGTTTAATTTTTCCATTAACATGCCGTTGAGCAGGGGTACCTTACAAAGTGGCCGGTGAGCTTATAAAGCAATAAGACATCTTTCCGTCTGGTGTCCGTAGGAGAAGGGTCTAACTGCAACCTGCAGTATGTATGACATAGATCAGGTAATGCCCACAACGTCAGTCGCGAAACTCCCTTTGAGTCGGATTACCCTCCCACAACCCTAATCTTAACCAAAGTGTAACGGGGCCCTAATGTTAACCATAGTCTAATGCGATGGATGTTTCTTGACTGACATTGAAGGCGTTTCGTGATGTTGGGGCTTTATATGACTGACCTCATGGGTACTGCAGTCTGCAAATACACTCTGTTGGTCCATAGCCCTGCTCAGTGTAATGTCTTTCAACGTCCACAAGAGGACAGGAATGGCACGTGGCCAATGTAAGGTATTAAACCATGCAGTATACATCTGGTGTGACGTCATCCGACCGCCACAACAGGGCTGAAATGGACAATAAAGAAAGGCAGCGAGATGCACAAAGAAAAACAGAGGCAGGGCTATAATGTCCAGTGAAAACAGGCAACAAGACGTACAAAGAAAGAGAAATATACGGCAGTTGCAAAGGATCGCAAATGCACAATGTGATCGAGACATAACTGATTTGCCATTGTATCATTCATTAAGCCCGTTTTAATCGCTAAGCGAGTCTGATTATAAAACCAACAGGGTGAAATCTGCTCTTCTGCCTTCGGACGTCTGAACGAGTTGAGAATTTTTTGACTTGCTGTCCTTGGTCTTCTAAGCTGCCGGTTGCTGCGGCTGATCAGTGGATCGCGTCACTCCTCTGTGCTTCAATTTGCCGCCCTCCAATATCTCTGAATATGCTAACCTATTTAAATAGAAAATGAAAATGACGTATAGAGAAAAATTAAGGTATATTTTGCATAGATTTATTCATATATAGAGAAACAGCAATAGTTTCTCACATATAGTTATTTATAAGCATTAACTAGACAAGAATATCATATAGACGCACTGATAAGCCGTGTTCTAATTATTAGTTTAATATAATTACGCTGCTAAAACCAGAACCAGTGTAGTGCACGAGTGATAGGTGGGGATGTTTTCTGTGCAGAGCAAGGACGCATTCGGATTGATAACGAAACAAAATTAAAAATTGTAAATTAGTTGTTTATCTTCCTAGAAATTATTATTGGCGTAATGTTTTTTTTTTGTTATTGCCTCATAAATTTCAACTGCTGTGTCTGATGCCGTCACAGAAGGACAATCAAAACATTATTTTTGAAGCATTTGTGGATAAAATCAGAGAATTTTACTTTTTTCATTCATGAGTGATATTTTACACATGAATTGTACTGAGCCTTTTGGCCAATAATGCCAACCCCAAAAATGTGCCACCCGGGGCAGACTGCCCCGTCTGCCCGCCCCTATAGCTATACCACTGCGGCTGATCAGCTCCACAATCAGGCGGTGTGTGACTGCCTGGGGGTCCGGATGATTCCGGGTGTTTATGTTAAATCCACGACTGGGCTTATTGGAGAGGTGGCTTGGTAGATTTAATTCTCTACAGTAGAGTTGCGCCAATTGGGATTCCACTGGTCAGAGCCAACTGGCAATTTTTTTTAATGAAAATCATTTGGTCCAAAACTTGTTGCTGGTTGTGTGCAGGTCCTTTCCTTCTGTCACAAGGTCTCTTCAAAGGTGACCCATGAGGAGTAGAACAGAATCATTTAGTTTACGGAGAAAATATGTTTGTAGTACTAGGTGATGTTGTACTGCGTTAGCCATTATGAACATCGTGAGAAGTCAATATGTTTTCTTGCCTGAAGAAGGGGCCTGAGTTACCTCGAGAGCTTGCATATCTTATCATATCTTGTAATCTTTTTAGTTAGCCAATAAAAGGTGTCATTTTGCTTGACTTGTCACAACAGAGAAAATATTTAACCATGTTTTGCCGTCTTATGAATATTTCTTAATTAATAGCTAATCTTAAAGTGCCAGACTGTGTCACGGGTGCCCGTCTGTGGCTCACACTCCAGGCTAGTCTGAAGCAGCGACTATCACTTCGGGTCAAGAGGTGGAGCTCGCGCTAACCTTCTCGTCTTTTCTTCGCTCCGCAGTACCAAGAAGACAGTCCCAAGGACGGCAGCTGGCCACGCCCCTTTCAGTTCCCCGCCTGCAGTTGTGAGAAGGAGGCTTTCAGTTGCGAAGAGACTACACCATAAATCGAGGTACGGAAGTAAGGATGGAGCTCTTTACAACCTGAGAGAAAGAGAGAGAGAATCATTCATTTTATCTAGCCTGACGATTCTCCAATTCTGTACTGGTGGCATAACGGCCCTCAGTTAAAACGGGGACATCTATCTGTGGGGCTTGCATTACCTTACTTGACCACAGCTGTCATTTTCAAACACTTACATCGAGTTGCAAGGGATTCATTTTCTGCTTTTTTTTTAAGTATTCACTGAATATGCTGCCACCTATCACTCCATTTTATTAACCTGCTGTTGTGGGGTACAAAATCTGCACATTTTTGGGTTATATTTCCATTATATTTTGTTCAAGACAACAGATGAACAACATTCAGGACAAATCAAAGCATGCCTTCTTCCCAGTTACACCTCACTTTTAAAACAGCTGTTCCAGCAAAGAAAGGAAGACATGCTGGTGGCTCAATTGCTTTATAACCTGAGAAAGGATGGACATCTAATTATTGTATAGCCTGGGAAAGGAAGATATAAACTGTAAAAAAAAATGTAATAACTTCAACTAAAAATAATAAGTCGACATTCTGCATAGAAAATTTTGACTAAAGTGATCTTCAGTACTTAAAAGTTACATCAACTCAAAATATCACTTTTTACAATAAGTATAATAAAGTGTGTTACATAAACTAAAAGTCTACTGTACTTTAGAACTTAAGTTGACCAACCCAGTTGCATTAGCTCAAAACTCAATGTTTTAAATTCTGTATAATTATACATTTAAGTAACTGTAACTTATGAATTTGTGTTGTGGAGTGCTTATGTTGTACTAATTGGCTTTAGTACAGTAAAATCACACAAAACACTTACATTTTCACATTAATTATTAAAAAAATACCACTTAAACTTCACATTATAAAAGTAACTGAACAATTTTTTTAAAGTAAAATAAATTCTTAACAGTACTACTTAAAATAGCCTACAATATGAAAATAAACCATGCAATTATACAAACACATAAACAATGCACAAACAAAACCTGCAAGAAAATAGCACTCTATAGATTTAGAAAATTCATTAAACCGTTTCATTTGTGAATGAAAAAAGGAATATTTGTGCTCATACACTTTAAGAAATCAAATATTACTTTTAAAACAAGTAACATTATCAAGCACCCTATAGCAACACCTCAGAGAACATAAAAAGTTTTATTGTTTGGGAAAGCAGACAGTGAATTCATTCATCATATTGACAGCAAGCCAATCAGAATATCTAACAATCACATCTTGCGGTACAATTTTAGAATAAATATGCCTCGTCTGAGGAGTGATATAGTGAGGAAGTAAGGAAGGAGGGAGGAAGAAAAAGGGACAAAGACGTCACAGGAGGACAGAGTGACGTCAATGGTCATCAGAAAAACATCATGAACAACTACGAGTGCTAAGATCATAAGCCGCCTGCGACATTCATGCTTGTCATCTGTAACTTTTTCTTAAGCTTTTCCTAAAGATTATATACGGTGGGTACGGAAAGTATTCAGACCCCCTTCAATTTTTCAGTCTTTGTTATATTGCAGCCATTTGCTAAAATCATTTAAATTAATTTTTTTCCTCATTAATGTACACACAGCACCCCATATTGACAGACAAAAAAAAGAATTTTTGAAATTGTTGCAGATTTATTAAAAAACAAAAAATTGAAGGGGGTCTGAATAATTTCCGTACCCACTGTATATTCAGACTTTACTCTCAGTCCTGTTTTCTATTATTCTTTGTTCCAATGGTATTATTATTATTCCTGTAATAATTACCATGCTGCTTTTAACATTCTATGCTTTGTCTTCATGTCTAGAGTGATTGAAGTAATAAGGTAGATTACCTTGAGCACCTGGTGCAGCCAGAGGTTTGCCATACTCTGTGTGCTGTGAGGTTTATTAAGGTTGAGGGTGTGAGCTCCACCCAATATTATGGAACAGGACGTAAAGTAAGGCATTCTTGGCTGATAAATGGTCTATAGTCAAGGATGCTGAGTCTTTGTGTGTTTAAATGTATTCTTGGAGACCAAAAGTAATATTTAGGTCTGAGATATCATTAAAACATTCCATGTTGTTTGTGCCAATAACAAGTCTCATAAAGTCCTAGGAGAGTGACAGGCTGTGTTATCCCTAAGGCATTCATGTGGGTTAAAGTGCTAAAGGTTAATCAGCTGTGTGTTTGTCATTCATGAGGCACTGTTGTGTTTAGGGTCAGTGTGTATGTAAGTCTCATGATGTCCTAGGAGAGTGACAAGTTGTGTTATTCATAAGGCACTTGCATGGTTTAAAGTGCTAGAGGTTAACCAGCTGTGTGTTTGTCATTCACAGGGCACTGTTGAGTTTCTGTGTATGTGTGTGTTAATCTTAAGGTGCAACAGTAGAGCAACCCAGTAACTAACTTGACGAGTACACTTACCCCTAAGATAAAGGGTAAGTAGAGGGAAATACTATGATAATACAGCTGCTTTCATGTAGTTCTGTGCCCATCAGTTCATGACATTAAACATTACAAATAAGCCTCAGCAGTGCCAGTGCTTGGTTATTTTGTGCCCTAAGCCATGCTTATTAGTCTGCATTAGTCACCTTTTCTATCTATCTATCTATCTATCTATCTATCTATCTATCAATTATATATAGTGCCTTTCAAATCTATCTATATCTATCATATAGTGCCTTTCATATCTATCATGTATCGCCTTTTCTATCTAGTTCTGACTGACACATTCAAAGATTGCATATGGAACACACCAAAAATTTTGAAAAAATAAAAAATTCTAATCCTTTGGAAAATTAACTAAATGCCTAAAAGTTAAGCTCGACTGGCTTAACTGACCTACTGTGTCAAATGAAATCTGCACTATAGTGAGGCACAAATGAGGGAGAGGAGAACGTGCCATCCGGGCCACCCCGTTGTACTGTCAAAGTACAAAGAAAAAAAAGAGGGTGTGGTGGTGCAGCTGACCACAGACATGAGGCGTAACAGTTTCCTTTCAAGCCTTGTGGCTTCTCAAACAAATCGTCTTTCTCGAGTAGACCTCGGTCGTTGGGTTATGTAATGTGGAACTGCGCTCCTCAGGCTGATACGCCTTCAAACTTATTTTGTCCCGACTGAAAGAGGCGTGGATTGACTGACGGTGGGCGTGGCTCAGGTGCCCTCACTTGGCAGTTTCTCAGAGCTACGGAGGAGAAAGGAGACATTATTGTTACCGCTCTTGCATGCATGCTATTGTCTGAACCTGGAAGATGACCCTCAGGTGCCTTTACGTGACAATTTACTAACTGGATGAATGACCACACTTTTATCAGAATCATTGCCAGTCTGGTTGTATTGAACAAATAAACATTTAGATGCTTCATTTGGACAACTGAGATCTTCATGTTGAACCTGTCCATTCAGCCATTATCAAACACATCTAATCCATAAGGGTTGTGAGGGGCCAGAGCTCATTTTGTAGAGCAGGTAGAAGTTACTGAGTTAAGCAGATCACCATCATAATTTTCAGAACTACTTAATCCATTTTAAGATCACAGAAAACCTGGACCTAGTCTGTCTGGAACAAGCGCTGGACATGGTGCCACTCCTTCGAGGATCCTAATTATTCGATTGTTTTGCGGTATTTAAAAGACACGGGTCTTAGGAAGAGAGAAAATAGAAAACAGTGTAAAATTTTCCTCACTCCGTCCAGTAGATGGCAGTGTTTACCAATTAACCTCACTTTAACCATCTACTCAAACAGAGCCGCTCGTGGCTGATTTGTTTTGTTTTTCTTTGTTTCTTTCCGCCGTCAAACCGCATCGGCTGCCATACTCGTGTCTGCATCAAAACGATAAGGAGGAGAGAAAAGAAGGAGAGGCGATGAGTGCCGGTGAGCACCGGGAGAATCGGAGAAGGCTGGGTGGGAAGACAAGAGGAAAGGAAAGTGGAGCCGGATGCGGGCAGGCATGCCGGGGAGACGGAATGGCAACGGCTTCGCGGGGGCGGTGAATGTGGAGAGGAGAGTCAAATCTAGATTTGTGGTGGTCTGCCGCGATCTCTATTCCACGCAGCCCGTCGTGCTCTTCACACTCGCATCAGTTCTGATGGTGCTCGCCGCACGCTTTCGCTCCGCCGTTACCCGAGGGCGTCCCGTCCTGTGATTGACAGTCTGCCTTTTAAGCAGCGCGGGGTGAAATATCATGTGGTCACTGGAAGGGTCGTGGGGGACCATAGACTATCTGGGCAACATCACATATAGGGCAAGAATCAACCCAGACCGAGTGCCAGTCCAATCACAGGGCACATTCAGCCTAACCTGTGCTAGTCCATCACAGGGCACTTTCAGCCTAACCTGTGCCAGTCCATCACAGGGCACTTTCAGCCTAACCTGTGCCAGCCCATCACAGGGCACATTCAGCCTAACCTGTGCCAGCCCATCACAGGGCACTTTCAGCCTAACCTGTGCCAGTCCATCACAGGGCACATTCAGCCTAACCTGTGCCGATCCATCACAGGGCACTTTCAGCCTAATCTGTGCCAGTCCATCACAGGGCACATTCAGCCTAACCTGTGCCAGTCCATCACAGGGCATTTTCAGCCTAACCTGTGCCAGTCCATCACAGGGCACATTCAGCCTAACCCGTGCCAGTCCATCACAGGGCACATTCAGCCTAACCTGTGCCAGTCCATCACAGGGCACATTTAGTCTAACCTGTGCCAGTCCATCACATGGCACATTCAGCCTAACCTGGGATTTCTTGAGTGCAAAGAGAAATCGTAAAGAGGCAGGCAGTGTTATTCAAGACAAGGGCGTGGAATCCATTAAACATTTCAGAGTATTTCTACCTCCATATAGTAAATGCCAGGATTTGATCCAACTTCGGTGCCACCTTGTCATCCTCAAATAGCATCAATATTTTATGACAAGGATAGGCAGTTTTTCATAGTACACAAGGAGGTTTTTTTTCCCAGTATGTTTGATTGAACTTCAGAAACAGTCTTCAGATCACATAAACATCAAACAGCCTTTAGTGAAGTAGAAATTCATCTTGAACAAGGCAGGAAAAAAAACCACAAAGGAGATCATTTAAGATGGTCGATATTAACACCGCAAGGTCAGCCACAATCCTGCAGGCATAAAGCAATCAGATTATGAACTGTTAGCCATCACTCCATTATACAAGTCACTTATTTCAGTTTAGGGTTACAGTGGCAGCATGGGGTGCAAGAGAGGAAGCAACTCTGGAAGGGATGCCAGTCCATTACCCGACACTCTCAGCCATCACCGGTCAGTTTACAGCTGTCACCAAACTGGACACACACGCATGTTTGGAATATAGGGGTGGGGAAT
The DNA here is from genome assembly GCA_026402145.1 of Polypterus bichir lapradei. Taxonomy (NCBI): domain Eukaryota; kingdom Metazoa; phylum Chordata; class Cladistia; order Polypteriformes; family Polypteridae; genus Polypterus; species Polypterus bichir. The sequence goes on from JANRMT010062807.1 coordinate 2,986,821, forward strand.
TGGAGGAGCAAATGAATAATCGCAGACTATGAGGGACCGGGCCACCATTATTAACATACAATTTTGAAGATGTGAGGAAAATTAAAGTGTGACTGGGGTGAACCTGTGGGCAGCGTTTCTCAACCTTTATGTATTTGCGACCCAAGTTTTCATAACAGTTTTAATCGCGCCCCTCCCTGACGTTTTTTTTGAAAGGAGCCCACTAATACCAATTTGTTCTTTTTTAATTAATGATTTATCATAGATGCATATTTTATTATATCTACTTAACTTTTATCAACATTTATCTAACTCTATATTTATTTCTCTAGTATCAGAATGTAGTTGAAGTTAATTTGTTTTGGTTTCAATAGATGTATTTTTCATATTTTCGATTCTTGTTTTCTTTTTTTCTCATCTTCGCACCCCCTTTTTGTTATTTCGTGCCCCCCTAGGGGGGCCCGCCCCACAGGTTGAGAACCACTGGCTTACAGAGTTTAAGGAGATACACCTGAGTGTGGGGCCACCGGACACAACCAGTGTGCATTCAGTCCTGGTGTCTGTGGAGCAAAAACGTGGTTACTTCTGATCCAGAGAAGTCATTTTGTGGATGAGCTGAAGCGACACCCTTGAAGAGTTTAGGGGGGATGCTACAAAGGCATTAAAAGCCAACTCCATGTCAGAAAGAAACTGAGTTAGGAGTGAAGAGGCAAGCCAGACTGTGGGCTCAACAGCCAGGAATAAGAGAGAGAGATACAGAGGAAAGAAGAGGAGTGACAGGAGGAGTGCTTTTGATTATAAAGCGGTGGGTGGATCACAGACTTGGGAGCGTCATTTTAAACTGAAGCCAAGAAAAACTTTTTTACGCAAAGAGTTGTGGGACTCTAGGACCAAACTCCCGAGCCAAGGAGTTAAGGAATAAATCTTGAGAGCCTTGAAGAAGAATCTTAACTGTTAGCTAAACATGTGGGCTTGATGGACTGAATGGCCTTACCAACTGAAATGTCTTAACGTTCTTATGTCAGGTGTTAAGAGTGGCCTCACCTAATAGATGAGGGTCGTTCGGACAGGACCACTGAGGTTTTAGGTTAGTTTGGTTCTATGGTTTGATTTATTTATACATCTCAAGTAAATCTTGACCAAAGTGCTTTACAAAGAGTATGAGCTAACGGTAATAGGCCCTGTTCAGATCTCGTTTAAATGATTGCGCTCTGAGCGACCTTAAGTTGCCTTTTCTAGTGGCATTTAATTGACTACTTCAATATGACGTCACATTTGCCTCCAATAAACGCCAATCTGCGGCCCAGTTTGTAGTTTTGTGTGTTTTACCTTTCTAGTTATCTGGCAGTCCAGAGTGTTTTTAGCCTGTGAGGTGTTCATCTTTCATTGGATTCACAAAATGTCGATCGGTTGGTTTTATTACGCCTGAACATTGACCACCATGTGTTAAACAAATCCTCCTGATATGGCGAAGTAGGCAGAGAAAACATCGCTGCTGTTACTGGGCTCACCCTCTGACTGCACAACGTGTGTGTAATCTATGAAGAAACGCGACGATTTCCACGTAAGTTATTCAAATCCTGTTGGATGTCAGTTTCGAGTTTTGATTGCCTGCTGCAGCTGCTACAACACCATTTTACACGGCGGTCAACCAATATGTGAGTCGGTGTTAAAGAGCGGCTGTGTGTCACCTCGAAGTAAGCAAATATACAAACAGTACTCGCTTATGCACTCACACACCAGTACTTATAACCCATTAGTAGCTAAAGTTACGACATTTGCACAAATCTACAAACTGTTTCAAATATATACCATATATTCACGTATTCATATACCAGCACATGCGCATTATTATTTTGTTGATTGTGTGCGTTTATATAATATTTTACACACGCACAAGTAAGAGTGGCATGGTGGTGCAGTGGGTAGCGCTGCTGCCTCGCAGTTAGGAGTCCTGGATTCGCTTCCCGGGTCCTCCCTGCGTGGAGTTTGCATGTTCTCCCCGTGTCTGCGTGGGTTTCCTCTCACAGTCCAAAGACATGCAGGTTAAGTTTATTGGCAATCCTAAATTGTCCCTAGTGTGTGTGCTTGGTGTGTGGGTGTGTGTGGGCTGGTGCCCTGCCCGGGGCTTGTTTCCTGCCTTGTGCTCTGTGCTGGCTGGGATTGGCTCCAGCAGACCTCTGTGACCCTGTAGTTAGGATATAGCAGGTTGGATAATCAATGGACACACAAGTAATCACAGGATATTTCCAGACGACGTATAAACGCAATATACAGACAAAGCAAAAAGTCTGTGGACCCCCAGGAATTCTCTCTATTTATGTCTAATTCCCATATAAAACATGGCCGTATCTTCATGTCAGTCCTAATAATGAACAAACACAGTCTGTTATAACTAAAGATCCACAGATTTTCAGAGAGTTTTTGACCACATTGAATAAATCATTCAAACTGTGAAACTGAAGGTTGGAAAAAGTAAGTGAACCCCAAGCTGATGACTTTTTAAAAAGCTCATTGCAGTGCGAATTTCGCACACCCGGAGTCCATTTAATGAAACGAGTTCAGAGGTGTGGTGGCCTAGAATGACTTTGATTGATCCCAAACACCATAAAGTCTGAGTTGGAGTTTTTGACAAGAAGCCTATCCAGATGGGAATCCTGCCTCGCACAAAAGAGCTGTCTGAAGAGCTACGATGGAGAATTGTTCATTTACATAAGTCTGGAAAGGGTTACAAAGTCATCTCAAAGATCTGAGATATTCATCAGTCTACTGTTAGGCAAGTTGTCCATAAGTGGAGACAATCTGGTATTGTGGCTACTCTGTCTAGAAGTGGGCGCCCTGCCAAGATGGACCCAAGAGCACAACGCAAAGTCAGCAATGACGTAAAGAAGAGCCCTCGAGTGACAGCAAAGGACTTGAAGAAGTCACTAGAAGTGGCTAACATCTCTGTTCACGAGTCAGCTATATGTAAAACACTGAACAAGAAAGGAGTCCATAGCAGGACACCAAGAATGAAGCCACTGCTATAAAAAAAGAACATCACTGAACGCCTGAAGTTTGCCAAAGAGCACTTGGACACTCCACAACGGTACTGGGAAAATGTTTTGTGAAGCGATGAAACCAAAATTGAACTATTCAGGAAGAACAAGCAGAACTTCATTTGGTGTAAAAAGGGCACCGCATATCAACATCAAAACACCATCCCTACAGTAAAGTATGGTGGAGGGAACATCAGGATTTGGGCCTGCTTAGCTGCATCAGGGCCTGGACAGCTTGCCATCACTGAAGGGAAAATGAATTCCCAAGTTTATTAACAAATTCTCCAGGATGATGTGAGGGTGTCTGTCCATCAACTTCAGCTCAGAAGAGGCTGAGTGGTGCAACAGGACAACGAGCCCAAACATCGCAGCAAATCCACAGCACAAGGGCTTCAGAAGAACAAACTGCACCTTTTGGAGCGGCCCAGACCTCAATCCTATTGAATGACTTGAAGAGAGAGAGCCACACACAGAAGACAAGCAAAGAATATGGAAGAGTTAAGGCAGATCTGCAGGGAAGAATGAGCGAAAATCCCCCCCGCACGACGTGCAGGTCTGATCTGCAGTTACAGGAAGAGCCTGGTTGAGGTCATTGCTGCCAAAGGAGGCTCGACCAGTTATTCAATCCCAGGTTCACTTACTTTATACATTACCACTGCGAACGTTGAATGTGTTTGTAAAATAAAGACATGAAAGAGTAGAATTTGTTGTGTGTCATTGGCTTAAGCTCATTGTGTAGATCATCAGTACGTTGGACTTGGATGAAGAGCAGATCACTTTTTAGGACCAATGCATGCAGTAAACCAGATCACTCCAAAGGGTTCACATACTTTTGACTTTGACTGTAGATATTTTCTTCGTGCTCATCAGGATTTTGGCAGAAACTGACGCCAAGAAAAACCCGCATGTGATGTTTTCTTTTTATGCCATCTGAACACAAATCCGAGCGAACACAGGCGATGAAAGCCCGTGTGGACGGCCTGACTCACTCTAACGAGCAGAGAAACACTCGCAGTTCAATCCGCACTCACCTGACGCTACAGATGGCAGAAAAAGCTCCATTCAGATGTCTGTGTGGACTGGGCCTTAAAAAGAAGAAGAAAAATTATACATACATAGAATAGACATCTGCGGTGGGTTGGCGCCCTGCCCGGGGTTTGTTTCCTGCCTTGCACCCTGTGTTGGCTGGGATTGGCTCCAGCAGACCCCTGTGACCCTGTAGTTAGGATATAGCGGGTTGAATAATGGATGGATGGATGGATGAATAGACATATACCAGCACACAGACACGTTAAATAGCTTTTATAAAATTATGAACACTAAAATACATGCATAAGAAGAACGCAGTATAAACAATATGAATACAAAGACTTAAACTCATAAGCTAAAAAGCAAGTGAATAAAAGTGCCTTTTTATTTGCTAATATTTGTAATGGCAGTCAAACGTGACTCTGTGTGTTTGTGCTGAACGTGTATTTCTGTTGATTTCACTCTAATTGAGGTGTGGAATATCAATATGTGTGCCTCACAGTTAGGAGACCTGGGTTCGCTTCCCTCCCTGCGTGGAGTTTGCATGTTCTCCCCGTGTCTGTGTGGGTTTCCTCCCACAGTCCAAAGACATGCAGGTTAGGTGCATTGGCGATCCTAAATTGTCCTTAATGTGTGCCTGGTGTGTGGTGTGTGTGTGTGGGCTGGTGCCCTGCCTGGGGTTTGTTTCCTGCCCTGTACCCTGTGATGGCTGGGATTGGTTCCAGCACACCACTGTGATCCTGTAGTTAGGCTATAGCGGGTTGGATAATGGATGGATGGATATCAATATGTCATCAGATGTGTCTTTCTAAAGTGGTGGTCAGATTTAACTTTAAATCTTTCACTGTTTCATTTGGGTTAGCTTTAATTGCCAGTAAAAATAAACAGTTTTATGTGCTAAAGAAAGCATGCGTCTTTAAATAGCCCCCCCCACCCCTTTCCTTTACTGGGTGCTGCTGCCTCGCAGTTAGGAGACCTGGGTTTGCTTCCCGGGTCCTCCCTATGTGGAGTTTGCATGTTCTCCCCGTGTCTGCGTTCTTCCCACAGTCCTAAGACATGCAGGTTAGGTGCATTGGCAATCCTAAGTTGTCCCTGGTGTGTGCTTGGTGTGTGGGTGTGCCCTGTGGTGGGCTGGCGCCCTACCCGGGATTTGTTTCTGCCTTGTGCCCTGTGCTGGCTGGGATTGGCTCCAGCAGACCACCGTGACCCTGTGTTAGGATATAGCGGGTTGGAAAATGACTGACTGGCTGACTGTTCTTGTCTTGGTCTTGATGAGCCGCACTTTGTCTCCATATCAAGTGGGTTTGCACTCCAAATCCGCAGAGATCTTCTTAGGCCAGCATGGAGGGTTCACAGCTTTTCAGATCATCGTCGTTAACTTTCTTAGAGCTCAGATAACCCTGAAATGTGGTCATTTGACAGCGTTATGAAGTCATCCTTTTCACTCTTTTATTCCCACAGATGAACAGAGAAGCCTCCTTTCCCAGTTCCCATTTTGAGAAGTGAATCTTGGAAGAGGAGAGCTGGCGCTTCATGGGGCAAGTTTTACACGGGGGGTGGGAGATGGCCTCAGTCAATGATGTTCGCATGGACGCCCCAGAGGATTTGTGTATAAAGTCAGAGGATTGCAAAGGAAGAATTGCAGTTGTTAAAGAAGAGGAGTGTGAGGTGGAGATTGTTAGGGTTACAGCTGAGGATTCAGACGATTTCTCGGGCCACCTTGGACTGCATAATCGTGACACCGGGAGGCTTTACGGAGAGTCTCATTCCAGTTCACAGCCCAAGTTCACCAATACGGCCACCCAGCAGAATTCTATGGAACTGAAATCGGAGTCACCAGAGTTTGAAGAAAATCTCAGCGAAGGAAACGGGATAGAAGGAGAAGAGCAGAAGTCATCTCGGAGTGAGGGGATAAGTAAGTCATTTGACTCAACATAAAAGACAGTGGAAACGATTACATTGACATGTTCTGCCTGCACTTATTTTGGTGCTGCTAGTAGGTGGAAATGAGAGTGTGGGGGGGGGGGGGGCTGTGACGATGCGGGTTCGGCTCCACGCTCCCATCTGCTATTTGGAAGCCCTTGAACCCAACACCGTCGATAGATATAACCGAGGTGAGCTAGACAGTGAGACAACATTTGAGCAAGGGGATGGTTCAAAAAAATGCATAGTGCTTTTATTAAAAAGACAATCAAAAACAAAGTGTTCAATAAAATGCAGTGCTTCAAAAATAGTTCAATAAATAATCCAATAAAAGACACGTGGAGGTTTAAAAACACTGCAAAAAAAACAATCCTTTAAAATCGAGGTTAAAACGTTCTTACGGAAGCAGTCTTTAAAAATCAACAACAAGCTCGGTGCATCTTTTCTGTTAACATCTCACCTGCTTCTCCCGCTAGGGCTATGCAGCAGTCGAGACTCTCTCAGCAGCTGCCCTTTTCTGATACACACATACACAGGTCTGGCGACCTCCCGATCCTGGCTTCAGTCTGGCACTCATCCCAGACCAGAGACTTGGACTCCTTGGTCTCCAGGACGCCCATACCAAGGACTGCAGCTCCAAGTCTCGCGACTCCCGCTGCCTTTCCGGTCTTCTACGGCCAGTCGCCTTTCCCTGGTCACTCCTGCTACCTGATCGCTCAGCGGGAGCGACATCAACTCTAACGCCTGGGTGTCGGCCTAACACCCAACTTCCTCGCAGCTGCCCACGGGCACTCATTCGCTCGCTCACCCACACACTCCGTGTGTCTCTCTCTCTCGCACCGACCTGCTTCCTCTCTCGCTCCCTGTAACCTCCGACCTTTTTGTTTCATTTTTTCATCTCTGATCTTTTCTGTCGTTCTTTCTGTTCTGTCTGATCTTTCTCTGATCTTTTTTGTAACCGACTCGCGCTTCTTTTATATTGCGAGGGGCCATAGCAGCTGCAGCACATTAGCCACGGGAACAATCACGGATGTGGGCAGTCGCTCACCTGTGCACTAGGTGAGAAACGCGCACACCGCAGATCGCCCCGCGGCTTGCTACGACTACTACGCCCCCTCACGAAGCCGCGAGCACGGTGATTATTTATTTAAAAAGAAACGGCCTTTGTTGAGCGAGCTGTGGACCCATAACACCACAGGGCCTACCGACTAAAAGTAGCTGACGTCACAAATAATAAAACGTAAGGGTTGGGGTGAACACTACAAACCCGAGAGTACGCAGTTCATGACTTTCCCACATAAAGGTGTGATTTTTAGAAGTAAAACTTTAACCAATAATATGTATGTTGAAATGAAGGAATTATATCTTCTTAAAAATGTGTATTCTACCAACTGTGCTCAAATTGGGTGGCAAATGGGCACAAAATGAACAAAAGAAAAGTCGGAATGGAGCGTCAGTAGGCTTTGCGCCCTATGAACCAATTTGCCCAAACTATTCTCTAACATTTCCGTAATTATTTACCGCCCTGATTGTTCTGATCATAAAATAGGTCATTACGATAGCAATTGAGGAGAATTCAGAATTCATTGCATAATGTTGGTATAGGAGCGTTCCCCTAGAGTTCCTCTTTCTCTGGCACGATTTGGCTCAAAAAACGATTCAACGCATCACCGTCTCATAACAGGCTCAAGTTTTGAGATTGGGTTTTTTTCATCCAGCCGTTTTAGCTCCAGGACCGTCCTCAAGAAACTGTGAGGCACACAGACACACACACACTCTCATCATCGAGATATCGATATTTTCGGTATCTGGGGACCCTAAAACGTCAAGATCCATTGAAAACTAGACATCAAAATTTCTGACAAATCTAAAGCAGGTGCTTCGTCGTGTGGTGGTATCAGCGCATGCTCCCAACCTCCTCTTCCTCCTCCTAAAGATCCTCCCCCATGGACGTTAGTTTATGGTGGGCGCAAAGCAAAAAATAGGAAATGATTCCAATTATGAAGCGTAGTCTACTGCAGGGATTTCCTCAGAAGGCTTTTCACGTTTTTTAGTGCTGTGCCCAGGGTCCTTCAGGTGGAGCGATTTGTGTGCGCTGATCGTGTCCACAGGCCAACATCCTCACGCAGGCAGACGTTTACTCTGTAAGTGGGTTTGTTAAACACAACGCTGGACCTTGCGCTGATTATTATATGATACACACCTACAGATCATGTGAGGAACGTTCAGTGATTCAGTGGGCGACTTAGGACTCAAACAGGTGGGTCAAATTCTGGAATATTCCCTAACACTGTTAATTAAGGTCAGAGTCTCAAGGGTTAGGAGCAGGAACATAGGGGATGCCAGTCTAGTCCACCTCAGACCCCTTATCCCCACTGGAGCAGTTTAGAGTCCATAGTCCAAATGACCTGCAAGTGTGGTAGAAGAAGTGGAGTCTCCTGAGGGTGACTTGAGCAGACATACAGGGAACAAAATGGACAACGTCTGGGTGCAGAATTGGACCCCAGAACACTGGAATAATGGGGCAGCAGAAAAATAAAAACTGCCAGATTCCAGTTGGTGTTGGTCAGCTGCCCCCCAGCCCCACTATGGTTACTCCACCAAGCCTTGAGCACCACTACGCCTTACTAATGAAGAGGAGATGATATAGATAGATGTATTGTTGAATTTAAATTACGTTTCTAAGGCATCAAAATTGTATCAAATATAATCCACAAAGGATTGACCGCTGCCCACTCAGCCCATCTCTATCCATCCATCCATCCATCCATTATCCAACCCGCCATATCCTAACTACAGGGTCACAGGGGTCTGCTGGAGCCAGTCCCAGCCAACACAGGGTGTAAGGCAGGAAACAAACCCCCGGGCAGGGCGCCAGCCCACCACAGCAGCCCATCTCTATTACTACATTATGGCAGAGACTACCTGGAAGGTGGTCTCTATCTGAATTGTCCTTCTCAAGATGACTTCCATTTTCCAATTTTTTTTCATTTCTTTTCATTTTTCATTTCTTCTTAGAGTGTGAAGGCCCCCATGGGGGGGAGGCTAGTCGGGCGGTGGGGGCTGTCGAAAACCCATGGAGGCAATTCTTGTGTGGGTTTTGGCCATACAAGGAATAAACTGTTGCTGCTGTTATGGTGTAGTAAGAGAAAGCTCAAAGGCCGAGTCCATGAGGGTCCTGTTCGAGATAAGGAGGACAGAAACGAGAGGTACAACAACAAAAATGAGGCTTAGTAAGAGCTGTGAAAATAACAAAGAGTGAGGGTGTCCACTGAACATGGAGGGGCTTGAACTTGAGTTTCTTCGTGAAATCCTCCCATCATTAGCTCCACCTGCCAGCTTGCACACACATCCCGCTGCTTCACTTTGGGGGTCTCCAGGAGCTCGTGAAGTCAGGCTGAGAGTGGATGTCAGTCCAGTGCAGGGTCCGAAGACACACACACCCACACTTGGTCACACCACATGGTGACTAACACAGCAGGCACATCTGTGAGATATGAGAGGAAGATGGAGAAACCGAACAGACAGAAGTCCATTTACACAGCAGTGGCCATTTGGTGAGGAAGCCCCACTAAAATCCACTTCACTTTCAGCCATTTTGGTTCGACTAATGAGGAACAGGGTAGGTCACACTGTGTGACCGAGGCCACCAGGTATCACCTTTTAGGCAGCTCAGTCAAGGTGTGCAGATGAGGCTTAGTAGAGAGTTCTGAACTGAGAGTTCACTATGGATGGGAAACAAAATCTAATGTTCCTGAACTCTCATTTAAATTAAGAATACGCATTCATTACAGAACGGTAAAGTCCAGTTAAAAATGACAAAATATGGAATTTCGATAATGATATTTGTCACCACCTTTTGTTTGTCACTGACGGGATTTTTTTTTTTTTTAGCATGTCTCTTGTTGCTGCATTCTTAGGGCCGGTTTATAGTAAAGCGCCCGCATCATGGCAGCCACGCGTTCCTATCGTTCATTTCGCGCGTCCTCTGAGCAGGTCCTCAGAAATTAATGCGATGCGTGCGCGAGTTGCAGTACCAGCAAAAAGGCGGGGGGCGCAGTGTGCTAAAAGTTGGAATGTGACGTCAGAGTCTCTGTTTACTATCTACACTAGGCTGACCCGCCTTTTAAGGCGACCGACTTTTAAGTTGACCACTTCTTAAGGCAATTTAATATGTAGATCAATTTGATATTTTATACAAACTCATTAATTTGGTTATATTGCATTTGAGCGGTATTACTTTAATACTCGTAGTTTCTGTTATTTTTGTGATGAAATTTAAACTTTTTTTCTATATTGAGGTCGCCCTTTTGAACCCCCCCCTGATATTTACTACGTGGTGAGGCATTTGTACTCCATCAACATTAATTATTTCTAGAGACATAATTTTGTCTATTTTTCCAGCGCATCGCGCACAAAAGCAAGGGAACGATGGGAGCACCAGAACTCTGCTCACATCATGTCGCTTCATACCGCAAGCTGCAAGTAGTAAGTCTGTGATAAGCGGAATATCGCTACGCTTTCCACTCGCGGGACGGAAGGACAATCCCGACCGCTTTTATATAGTAAGAAAGAAGAAGATATCGCACAGTCTGGAGTAAAAAAAATCATCTTTTACCTGGAAAAAGGAAACTACAAATCCCATCGTGCATTGCAAAATGGACGGGGCGTGTGTGAAACTCCACGCCTGCGTAGCACTCACGGGACGGAAGGACAATCCCAACCGCATTTATATAGAAGGATAGTAAGCCGCTTTGCAGATCAAGCTGCGTGCTGCGATGTTTGATGAATGGTTTACTATCTACATGTGACAGAAAGACGCTATGCGGATCCTACGAGATCGATGTGCACGCTTCAATGTTTGATGAACGGTTCGATATGGTGAAGCAAAATGCCAACATACAAATGCATTCGTGGTGCTTTTATAATCAAGCGTCGCATATTCCTGATCGTAATGACACGACAGATTTTAAAAGTCTCACATACCGTCTTTTGTGCCGCCTTTTTTTTTTTTTTTTGCAACTTTACAACAGCAACATAATGAATCGCTGTATTTGAGCCACAGAGAAAAAAATAAAGGACACGGTGAAAACGTGTATTTTGTGATTAAAGTGGAAATTTTGACTTTAATCTCGATATGTCCACTTTAACCTCGTAGTTTACTTTATCATTAAAGCAGACCATCGTAAACGTCATCCCAGTTTTTAATCGCTACGAGCTTCTTGGACCTGACAGCAGCGGCAAGCAGCAATAGATCGCCACGCAGAACAAATTAAATGTATGATATTCCAACTCTCTGCACAATTAGAATCTTTAGATTTATACTTGATATCACTTTCATGATGAAATGCATTAAAGTGTGTATGTTACATGTTACATATAATTTAATTTAAATAATGAATACTGTTACTAATAACACACATGGGGGTGACACAGTGGCGGGGCGATAGCACTGCTGTCTCGCATGGAGTTATGTTGCTGCCATTCCCTGCTTGTATTCCACACTGTGCTCCGGTTTCCTTCCAAAGATATGCAGATTTGGGGATTTGGTGCCGCTAAAATGACGCTAGTGTATGTGTGTGCTTGTATTCACCTTGCGATGAGCTGAGGCCTCGTCCAGGGATTGTTTCTCACTCGTGCCCAATGCTTGCTGGAATGGACACCTCCCTGGATTGATGGATTTAATCAATAAACCTAATTTTCAGAGATATTGCGGTAAGGTGTCATCAGAATTTAATGAGTGTTCTAGGAAATTCAAAACACAGAGAAGCCGAACATGTTCTCACCGTGATAATATCACGCACAACCTTGAGGTGGGTGGGCTACAACAGCAGAAGACCCCACCGGGTACCACTCATCTCCACTAGAAATAGGAAAAAGAGGCTACAATTTGCACGAGCTCACCAAAATTGGACAGTTGAAGACTGGAAAAATGTTGCCTGGTCTGATGAGTCTCGATTTCTGTTGAGACATTCAAATGGTAGAGTCAGAATTTGGCGTAAACAGAATGAGAACATGGATCCATCATGCCTTGTTACCACTGTGCAGGCTGGTGGTGGTGGTGTAATGGTGTGGGGGATGTTTTCTTGGCACACTTTAGGCCCCCTAGTGCCAATTGGGCATCATTTAAATGCCACGGGCTTCCTGAGCATTGTTTCTGACCATGTCCATCCCTTCATGACCACCATGTACCCATCCTCTGATGGCTACTTCCAGCAGGATAATGCACCATGTCACAAAGCTCGAATCATTTCAAATTGGTTTCTTGAACATGACAATGAGTTCACTGTACTAAAATGGCCCCCACAGTCACCAGATCTCAACCCAATAGAGCATCTTGGGGATGTGGTGGAACGGGAGCTTCGTGCCCTGGATGTGCATCCCACAAATCTCCATCAACTGCAAGATGCTATCCTATCAATATGGGCCAACATTTCTAAAGAATGCTTTCAGCACCTTGTTGAATCAATGCCACGTAGAATTAAGGCAGTTCTGAAGGCGAAAGGGGGTCAAACACCGTATTAGTATGGTGTTCCTAATAATCCTTTAGGTGAGTGTATACTTCATGTGACGCGACGCATGCGCCAGTGGACGCTACTGCTACGCAAATGTTGTTCTAGTACATCTGGAAGATTCCACCAGGTGGCAGTGCGAAATTTCATCTCGAAGAGAAAACGTTCGGCTTGAAACATCCATTAAATTTCGAGGACACCTTACCGCAATATCTCTGAAAAGGATGTTTAATGATTAAATCCATCAATCTAGGAATGCGCTCATTCCAGCTAGCATCGGGTACGAGAAAGAAATAATCCCTGGACGGGGCATCAGCTCATCACAAGGTGAACACAAGCAGACACATACACACTGGCGTCATTTTAGTGTCACCAGATCTGCATGTCTGTGGAAGGAAACCCAGCAGGAAAACATGTAAACTCCAGGCAGGGAACAACAGCGATGTAACTCCCTGCAAGACAGCAGTGCAATTGCTATGCCGCCACCGTGTGTAATTATTAACAGTATTCATTATTTAAATGAAGTGAATGACTGATCTGTAAAATGTCACATACATAATTTAATGCATTTCATCATGAAAGTGATATCAAGTACAAATCTAAGGATTCGAAATGTGCAGACAGCTGGAATGTCATAAATGTTACGTGTTCTGCGTGGCGATTGCTGCAGAAGCACATAGTGATTAACAACTGGGTCGGTTTTAAGATGACGTTTATGATGGTCTACTTTAATGACAAACAAGGTTAAAAAAACATTTTCCCAAAAATCAAAGCCTATTTAAATAAGGTTAAAGCCATGGCAGGAAACTATAAAAACCTGGTGCCTTCTCAGTTCAACTGGCGGCTCCTCTGTTTCTCCCATACGGGCCCTGCAATGGAGGAGTCGCCCTATCAGCAGGTGCAGCCGCCTTCTAGCAGTCCGGTCACCTTCTGTCTCCTGGCTACATACAATACCGCTGGACTGAGACTCGGGTTCCCCAGCGACCTCACGGTGGGGCTCACTCTCCCAAGCCTCACTGACTCCCTGGGCCTTACGTGGCAAGCCAACCACCTTCTTGGTCACTCCAGCTCCTGGAGATCGCTCAGCTGGAGTGACCATTTCCTTACTGCTCCCACCGAGTGTCGGCCAAACACTCCTGCAAAGGGGCTCTCCTCCCAGCTACCTGCTCTCTCTCGCTTGCTAGCACCGGCTCTCCTTCTCCTTCCTTCATCTCCCTTAACCTCCGTCCTTCTCTTTCTCCTTTCTTTCTCCCTCTGCACTCGCACTTGTCCTATTTATAATGGGGACTGGCACAGGTGTGGTGGTTAGCAGCTCCCGGCATCAATTACAGACATAGGCGATCACGCCCCTGTGCACTTCAGTGCGGAAACACCCATGCCCATATCGCAACTGGGAACCGCTCTGGCCACAGTACCTCACCCCATTCCTTAAGCCACGAGTGCAGTGATTATGTCTCTATTATATAAAAAATCTTGGGTCGAGACGTGACCTTCTCGGAAAGACACTTTGACGTACTGCGAGAACAACCAATTTAAAATAAGATACAATAAAATACATCCGTCAATCCATTACCCAACCCACTATATTTCCCCTTGGGATTAATAAAGTATCTATCTATCTATCTATCTATCTATCTATCTATCTATCTATCTATCTATCTATCTATCTATCTATCTATCTATCTATCTATCTATCTATCTATCTTATATAGTGCCTTTGATATATATCTGTCTTATGTAGTGCCTTTCACATCTATCTATCTATCTATCTATCTATCTATCTATCTATCTATCTATCTATCTATCTATCTATCTATCTATCTATCTTATATAGTGCCTTTCATATCTATCTATCTATCTATCTATCTATCTATCTATCTATCTATCTATCTATCTATCTATCTATCTATC
>JANRMT010062807.1:3001222-3011538 GCA_026402145.1 Polypterus bichir lapradei
ATCTATCTATCTATCTATCTATCTATCTATCTATCTATCTATCTATCATTTCTGAGTTCATCATGCGATCTTCCTTGTCCGTGAATCCGAGGATACCTTCTGTGCAGCATATAGAAGAAGCGTGAAGAAAATGAAAATCTATCTATATCCTAACTACAGGGTCATGGGGGTCTGCTGGAGCCAATCCCAGCCAACACAGGGTGCAAGGCAGGAAACAAACCCTGGGCAGGGAGCCAGCCCACCTCAGGGCACACACTAGGGACAATTTAGAATCGCCAATGCACCTGCATGTCTTTGGACTGTGGGAGGAAACCCACACAGACACGGGGAGAACATGCAAACTCCACGCAGGGAGGACCCAGGAAGTGAACCCGGGCAATACAATATAATACAGTTTATTTTTGTGTAGCCCAAAATCACACAAGGAGTGCCGCAATGGGCTTTAACAACCCCCCCATCCAGCCTTGATCCTCTAAGAAGACAAGAAAAAAATAACCCTAGAAGGGAAAAAAATGGAAGAAACCTCGGGAAAGGCAGTTCAAAGAGAGACCCCTTTCCAGGTAGGTTAGGCGTGCAGAGGGTGTCAAAAAGAAGGGGGTCGATACAATACAATACAAGATCACGGACATCTAACCTCTCAGCTGTTGGAATGCTTTTAGCAGACACACTTCATGCTCCCAGCTCTTATAAATGTTATACGTTGTAGATGACACGTCAACGACTAAGCGAAGAAGGAAGAGCATCGCATCGAAAAGAGACATGAAAAAGACTTCATAAAGACGTTCAACAACGTTGGTGCGATACACAGGCAGAGCAAGTTAGAGATTATGAAGTGTGGCAAAGGCGTTATATAGGCATTGACCCAACACAGACTGACAATGGAGGCGTGTGTAAAATAAAAAAAAGACTTAATGAATTTGTTTTCACCTGTGATTCCCCGTAATCCTCAAAGGCACAACACAGTCCCAAACAACACCCAAAGTAAAGCACACTAACACACACTCTTCCTTTCCACCACTCCTCCCAGGGCGGCTGCTGCTTCTTCTTCTTCATCGTCATCGTCGTCGTCCTTCTCCTCCCGACTCTGGCGCCTTGAGTAGTGGCTGCAGGATCTTTTTGTAGGGTGTGGCTGCATTCCAGCCCACAGAAACTCGTTAAGCCGTGCAGCTCCTCCGGGTGGTGGCCACGGAGCCCAACAGGTCCGAGTCCTGAGACCTGAAGTCCCACACCTGTGGCCCCGATGTAACCCAGGAGGGCTGCCACCACACGTTCCGGGGGACATAGAGTGCATCCCATAGCTGCTCCCCCGGATCCAGTGTTGAAGGGGCATCCCGGCCAGGCATGGGTCCCGGCCGTCCCTCACAGAATGTAGGAAAATTCGGAAGTATCAAAAAAAAAAAAAAAGAAAAGAAAGATCGCATTAGCACAAACAAATGGAAATTATTCCTCGGTGAAATAATGGAACAGCAAAAAAGAGATCGAATATGTAGACATAGGTGATATGTCAGAAGTATAGGGTGGTCCAGATCTAATTATGCAATTTTCATTACGCTATAACTTAAGTTTATTAAGCAGAAAATCACCCAAAAAATCCAGGACCATCAAGATCAGTGCGAACTGACGACATGAAGAATCGTCTTCGCACCGAACTGGAATCGTCCCTGCATAAATCAAAGTCATCCAAATGATTTGGATCTGCATAATTAGATGTGGACCACCCTGTATGTAGATATTGGAAGGCTTTAAAGTTTAAGTCGAAGACTTGTAGATCGTCTAATTCAGCGTTTCTAAACCTTTATGTATTTGCGACCCGAGTTTTCATAACAGTTTTAATCGCGCCCCCCATAACGTTTTTTTGAAAGGAGCCCACTAATACCAATTTGTTCTTTTTTAATTAATGATATGTATATTTTATTATACCTATTTAACTTTTATCGACATTTATCTGACTCTATATTTATTTTTCTAGCATCAGAATGTAGTTGAAGTTAATTTGTTTTGGTTTCAATAGATGTATTTTTCATATTTTCAATTCTTGTTTTCTTTTTTTCACATCTTCGCGCCCCCCCTTTTTGTTACTTTGCGCCCCCCTAGGGAGGCCCGCCCCACAGTTTGAGAACCACTGGTCTAATTCGTGTTGCCTTCAGGGAAAAGTAGAGTTGCCTCCCAATGAAGAGGCGTATCCACGAGAAATAAAAGATTTGGTGAAAGTGAAATCCACAAACACTACAGGCAAAATATACGAGTCTACAAAAAACTTTTCACGATTGCATCATTCAATGCACAAAACGTAGATTTACACAAAAATCGACCATACGCTTGGAGAATCTGTGGTCCCGCAACAATTAAAGCTACGACAAGTTTAATTTCAAAGAAACCATAATTCGGTCAGCTGTATATTTATGATCACGGAGAAGCAATGCAACACAGAATCTAAAGAGTAGGTAACAATTCCCATGAATTTAACAATCTCTTTAAATTGTGTATCTGGATGACCAAACCCGGGGATGGGCGAGTGAAGTGAGCAGGGGGCAAAGCCCCCTAATTTTTTTTTTTTTAAACTGTCCTTTCATTTAGAGCCACAGACTTGCTATACCACATTGTTACAATTTCACCTTTCCAGCTCAGACACCAGAAATATGTAGAGCTCTATACAATTTATGAAGTTTGTAAGCTGATGAAAGTCAGTAACTGAACGCCAGCAAAACCAAGGAGCTGGTGGTGGATTTCAGGAGGCCCAGGCCCCTCATGGACCCCATGATCATCAGAGGTGACTGTGTGCAGAGGGTGCAGACCTATAAATACCTGGGAGTGCAACTGGATGATAAACTGGACTGGTCTGCCAATACTGATGCTCTGTGCAAGAGAGGACAGTCGATTATACTTCCTGGCATCCTTCATCATCTGCAATAAGATGCTGCAGATGTTCTATCAGACGGTTGTGGCGAGCGCCCTCTTCAACGCGGTGGTGTGCTGGGGAGGCAGCATAAAGAAGAGGGACGCCTCACGCCTGGACAAACTGGTGAGGAAGGCAGGCTCTGTTGTAGGCACGGAGGTGGACAGTTTGACATCCGTGGGAGAGTGACGGGCGCAGAACAGGCTCCTGTCAATCATGGAGAATCCACTGCATCCAATGAACAGGAACATCTCCAGACAGAGGAGCAGCTTCAGCGACAGACTGCGGTCACCATCCTGCTCCACTGACAGACTGAGGAGACTCCACACTATGCGACTCTTCAATTCCACCCCTGGTGGTAAACGTTAATATCATACAAAATTATTGTCTGTCTGTTATACTTTCATTGTTATCACTCTTTAATTTAATATTGTTCTTTATCAGTATGCTGCTGCTGGAGTACAGTGGAACCTTGGTTCATGACCATCTTTCAGTCATAACCCAATTTGGTCGTGACCCGAAGTAATTTCCCCCATAGGATTGTACGTAAATACAATTAATCCATTCCAGACTGTATGAACTGTATGTAAATATATTTTCTTTAAAGATTTTTAAGCACAACAATAGTTAATTATACCATAGAATGCACAGTGTAATAGTAAACTAATGTAAAAACATTGAATAACACTGAGACAAACACCCAGGCTCCCTGCTCAGCTGCACGCGCAGGCTCGCTCACTCTCAGCTGCAGGAGCCTGTGCTCTCTCTCTCTCTCTCTCTCCCTCTGTCCCCCTCTCTCTCTTTCTCTCTCCCCCTCCTCTCTCTCTCTCTCTCAGCTGTATGCAAGCCTTCGCTCTCTCTCTCTCTCTCTCTCAACAGCACGCGAGCCTTTGCGCTCTCTCTCTCTTAGCTGTATGTGAGCCTGTGTGCTCTCTCTCTCTCTTTCTCTCTCAACTGTATGCAAGCCTGTGCTCTCTTTCTCTCTCTCTCTCTCAGCAGCACGCAAGCCTGCTCTCTCTCTCTCTCTCTCTCAGCTGTATGCGAGCCTTCGCTCGCTCTCTCTCTCTCTCAACAGCACGCGAGCCTTTGCGCTCTCTCTCTCTTAGCTGTATGTGAGCCTGTGTGCTCTCTCTCTCTCTTTCTCTCTCTCTCTCTCTCTCTCTCTCAACTGTATGCGAGCCTGTGCTCTCTTTCTCTCTCTCTCTCTCAGCAGCACGCGAGCCTGCTCTCTCTCTCTCTCTCAGCTGTATGCGATCCTGCACTCTCTCTCTCTCAGCAGCACACGAGCATGCGCTCTCTTTCGCTCGCTCTCTCTCTCCTGCACAGGGTTTATTTATTTAGTTATTTATTAAAACTGGCCTTTTTGACGGGAGCTGTGGAAATGCTATACCACTGGACAAAGCTGGGTTGAGAGGAGGTTACAGTTTTGAGGGAGAGACCCTCTGCGTGATGTACCGAAAAAAAAGTACAGTACAGGGAGAGACTGATCACGTGCGGAAATCAACGGCACGCACAAATCGAAAGGGAGACTGGCTTGTTCGTATATCGAGTCTGTGCTCGTGAGCAAATGCAAAAGTTTGGCGAACTTTTTGGTCGTAACCTGATTTGTACATGTTGAGAGACATTCGTAAACTGAGGTTCCACTGTATGTGAATTTCCCCTTGTAATTAATGAAGTATCTATCTATCTATCTATCTATCTATCTATCTATCTATCTATCTATCTATCTATCTATCTATCTATCTCTACTTTAAATAACTTTCACTTTCCATGTTGTGGTTCAGATGTGATGATTGACCAATTTTTAGTAAAGAACCCAAACATGTTTTCTGTAATACTCCAAAAAATGAAAGTTATTTATAATATAAGGATAAAAGAAGATGAGTATAAGCAATTATATGTACTGTAGATATACATGTATATAGACATATAAATGGAAGACAATAACAAACACCATAAAACAATTATGATAGCTAAGTTCACCGTTTCCTCTACTATTGAAAAAGGCGCATAACTTATGAATTCTAATCTTAAAATGAATAACTTAATTTTCATGGAATACAACCAGGAATGTAACTGAGAGGTGAGGGCAAAAAAAAAAAAAGTGTGCCACCTGTCTCTTGTTAGGGTTTTATTTTTTTAAAAAAAAGTTTAACTAAATTCTTTGTATAATTGCAGATTTCCTGAATAATGTCAACCTCGCTGCATCTTCATCTGCTGAGCCGTCTTTTCATTGCAGACTGCAACACAAACAGGACAAGGAGAAGTTGAAAAAACCGACAAGAGGATCCAAGAATTTGACGGCAATCTCTTTGCAGTGCAGTTCTCTTCCTGCAAGAAAAGCCATCAATACTGAACAACAACGAGGGCATAACACAGACCAAGAGGTTTTGTATGCTGGACAAGAGCACGGACAAACTTTTAAAATCAAATCTGACTCTGAAGATCACAAGTCAATTCATGCAAGACCAAAGCCATATTCCTGTACTGAATGTGGCAAAAGATTCCTCCATAACTGCAGGCTTCAAGCACACATAAGAAATCATACTGGTGAAAAACCACATTGCTGTTCTGAATGTGGCAAACGATTCCTCCATAAGAGCAGACTTCAGGCTCACATAAGAAGTCATACTGGAGAGAAACCTTTTTGCTGCTCAGAATGTGGCAAAAGATTTTCCCATAACTGCAGTCTACAAACACATACAAGAATCCACACGGGAGAAAAGCCTTATGGCTGTGCAGATTGTGGGAAAAGATTTATTGATAGTGGCCATCTTCAGAGCCATACAAGAATTCATACTGGAGAAAAGCCATATTGCTGTTCTGAATGTGGTAAAAGATTTATTGACAGTAGCCATCTTCATAGCCACAAAAGAGTTCACACTGGAGAGAAGCCACATTGCTGTTCTGAATGCGGCAAACAATTCACTGTCCTTAGCTCTCTTCAGAGCCACAAAAGAATTCATACAGGAGAGAAGCCATATTGCTGTTCTCAGTGTGGCAAACAATTTGCTGTCAATAGCAATCTGCAGCAGCATGCAAGAAGTCATACTGGAGAAAGGCCTTACTGCTGTTCTGAATGTGGAAAAAGATTTCTCCATAACAGCAGTCTTAAAAGACACACAAGAATCCACACAGGGGAGAAGCCATATTGTTGTCCTGAATGTGGTAAACGATTTACCAGCAGTAATAGTCTTTGGCAGCACACACAGATTCATACTGGAGAGAAACCACATTGCTGTTCTGAATGTGGCAAAAGGTTCCTCCAAAGTGGCAGACTTCAGGCACACATAAGAATTCATACTGGAGAAAAACCTCATCGTTGCTCTGAATGTGGGAAGCGATTCTCTGATAGTAGTAGTTTCCACAGACATATAAGAATCCACACCGGAGAAAAGCCCTATGGCTGTGCTGAATGTGGAAAAAGATTCATTGACAGTAGTACTCTTCACAGGCACATGAGAGTGCATACTGGAGAAAAGTCATAATGCTGCTCTGAATGTTGGCAAACGATTCTCCCAGAATGGCAGTCATCAGAATCATATAGAAGTCCCACTGATCTGCAATAGCGAATATGGCAGATTATGTTCCACTAAGGGCAGCCTTCACAATTATTTAAAAATTCATGCTGAAGAAAAAAAACGTATTGCCAATCTAACTGTGGTAAAGGATTCCCACGTTTAAGCAATTTTCATGGGTACCAAAGAATCCACATTGGACAGAGGCCTTATGGTTGTAACACTGAACAGTGAACTCCAAGGCCGTAAAAGAATTCACGCCGGCTGTTCTGATTGTGTAAGGCATTTGTCAGACAGCAGGAGTGTTAATGGTCATGTGACAGATCACACTGGAGTAAGCTGGAGGGTGAACAATGATGGAATGGAGGGGACACAGAAACAGTGTGACACAAACCTTAGAATGCCACCAGGTGGCACTGCTGTGTTTCATAAGTTCACATATTCACAACAAAGTCAACCAAGTTTTTCTTACTAAATTTTATTAAATAAAAGATCAGAATGTGTCCAGCTGGATCCACGTCCAAATATATGTTCTAAAGTCCCAGGGGCCTGCTGACATCGATCACAGGTCAGATCAGTGTGTGGAGATATGCAGGCTACACTCACTATGCCAGCGTTTCTCAACCTTTACGTATTTGTGAGCCTAGTTTTCATAACAGTTTTATTCGCCCCCCTAACGATTTTTTGAAAGGAGCCCACTAATACCAATTTGTTCTATTTTAATTAATGACATATCGTAGATGCATATTTTATTATACCTACTTAACTTTTATCGACATTTATCTAACTCTATATTTATTTCTTTAGTATCAGAATGTAGTTTAAGTTAATTTGTTTCGGTTTCAATAGATGTATTTTTCATATTTTTGATTCTTGTTTTCTTTTTTTCGCATCTTCGCGCCCCCCTAGGGGGGCCTGCCCCACAGATTGAGAGCCACTGCTCAATACAAAAGTGAATTTGGCATAAGATCTTAAAGTGCATCAGGCGATGGCCAGTAAAGGTAGAGAATGAGTGAACCTTGTGGAGCACATTGCTGGAAACCTCATTCAAAAACTCCTGCAAGTTCTTCATAACAGCAAGTGATGAAGGCTGAAGAGATGAATTGGAGTTCTGTATTCTAGAAATCTGAACACCTAGAATTTGGATTGTTCTGGAATGTGGTATCAATTGGGGAAAACACTCAGGTAGAGAGAAGGGAAGGATGGCAATTCATTCCAAACAAAGTGCAGACATTTTTTTTGGGGGGGGCGGGGTGTGTGGTGTAGCGGGTCCACAGCTCACGTCAAAGTGGTGAGGAGTCGTCTGCATCTGTAATTCATGCCGGGAGCTGCTGATTACCACATCTGATCCATGTCCCAATAATAAATAGAAGCGCAAGGCAGATAGGAGGGAAGGAGAAAAGATAAGAGAAGAGAGAAAAGTTAAGAGAGAAGGACGGAGGTTAAGGAAGAAGAAGGCTAGAGAAGTGCAGAGCATGGAGCGAACCTGCATCATCACCGGGGGGGTGGGGGTGGGTGTATCATATTTTTAAGCAAGAATTGTCTGTATCCAAGTATTTAATGCACTTAATTCTTTTATAGTACCCAGTCCGAAATGTTGCCTCCTACACAGAAGGAGGGAAAATCACAGATAGATTAGCAGCCAATTTTAGAAACTATTAAACAAGAGGATTAGCAGGAGGGGAATGCATTAATAACATGTACAGTGTATCACAACAGCAGAGAGTATCCAATAAGTGAGTTTTCTCAGTAAAAATAAATTGGTGTATAAAACAGTTTGCTTCATTAAACAGTCGATTGTGCTAATATCAGGGAGGTAAAGTGTTGGTAAGACAGCAAGTGTGAAAGAGTTTATTCATTGAGAGGAGCACAAACAGTGTAGGTGGAGGCACAGAGCCTGACAGTAATAGAGGGATGTAGAGTAAGGAAAACAGACAGTTAAAGTAAAGTTTATTATCTTCAAGGAAAGAAAGATGTTACAGCAGACAGTGGGAAGGGAGAGGATTACAGCAGCTTGAAGGTATTAAATAACTAAACTGACATGTCAATTTTAATAATATTTAAAAAAAAAAAAAATAATAAAAATGGAGTTGAGCAATTTAATAGTCCAAATCCAGATTTTGAAAATGACACCAGTACAATGTAAGTCCTGTTTGAAGGCCCAGGTATCCTTTATGGAGACGGTTGCCCTCTGGATGCACTGGTAGGAGACCTCCCTGGATGGGCAGGCCAGTAGCCACCATCCATGTTAGAATAAGTGAAATAACATAAGGGCAGGCTTTCAGTTCTGCCACCCAAATTTAAATAGTCACGTGCCAGGATGAGAAGCAGAACTGAACGGACAAGGTGGTCTTCACTGAAGTTCTGCATGTACCTTTTACCAGTCCAGGAAAGATTGAGAAGATTATAAGGTGAAACATGATGCTCAAATCTTGGTGTGGGATAGAGGGAAAGGGACTCCTCCTGGAACAAATGGGACCTGTTGTGACAATGCCGGTTCCCTACAGACTCCCACTTCCCACAAATTGGAGTCTGCTGAACCAACACTCTCGATAGTTATGACAGAGATAAGCTGACAAATGAGGACAATTCACTGATGAAGCCAGAGGATGGTGGAAAAGGTGCTCAAGTGCTTTTATTAAAAACAAGTCAGTGTCCAAAAGGAAAGTGCAGTGCTACAAAATTCATAAATAAATCCAATAAAAAGTAGGAATAAAAATAATAAATAAATCCATTAAAAATCAGAGGTTAAAAACGCAGTCAACTGCTCCTGATCTCAGTCCACCTCCTTCTATTTCTCCCCAGCTCACCCATTGCTAGCGTAGCCGGCGGAGACTCAGCAGCCACGAGCTCCTTTCGGCCGACCTCCGTCTTGGCTGCCTCCAGGCATCACTGCCAGACCGTCCGAGGTCGGCTCTCCTCCCTTCTTCCTTCGCTCTCACGTGGTCACACTTTAGAAGCCTAGGGAGGACACCTGCCTTGCTCACCACACTCCATCCGAATGTTCAGTGAGGTGAACTAGCCCCTAGAGCGCCACGGCCAACGGCTCCTTTACGGGGCCCCAGCTCGCACTGCTTCCTCCTTTCCGGTGGCCAGATCAATCCCCAATACTGCCTTTAACCCTCTTTTTCCTCCTCTCGCCTTTGATTTCCTCCCCTTTCCTTGTGCCGACCCATATATATATACACTCATGGCTCTGTCGGCACCGCACCTTAATCACACGCCGCAGGAAGCCAATGAAGCAATTGGGAACAATCGCACGCACACGCGCAGGTGCGACTCGCCCCAACTACCTCATAAACTCCCTGCGGTTGTGTAAATACACCCACGGACAGCGACACGGCTTTATGGATTTACAACTGGCCTTTTTTTTTTTTTTTTTTTTTTTTTTTTAAAAGCCACAGACCCACTACACCACACCTGTTCTCCCGTGACGGGTTACATTTGAGCAGAAGGGGTACCAAAATGTATCTGGGAGATTTATCAGTGGAAGTGGGGGGTGGGTATTGCTAAGGGAGCTGAGAAAATACCAGAGCGTGAACTTCACATCAAGTCCTGTTTTAGTGGTATGTGAACAATCAAGGAGGAGGTGGAGTGTATCAGGAACAGAAAAAGAGAATTAAAGTATACAGGCAGTGAAATAGCACATGCTCTAAACTCGCACTCACATGTGGGGAAGTAGATAACCATTACTGTCTGTCGTAACAGGCATTACTTAGGAGGTGCTGAGTGATGAGGAAATTCTAGAGGGAGATGAGCTGCTGTGGTTAAATAGGCTGAGATAGCTGAGAAAATATCCAGGACAAGATAACATTTATCACAGAGTGCTGAAGGAGGTTACTGAGTGCAGATATAAACCCTTGACTCACAGACATATACTGTGTGTGTATGTGTGTATATAT
>JANRMT010062807.1:3012222-3040878 GCA_026402145.1 Polypterus bichir lapradei
TATATATATATATATATATATATATATATATATATATATATATATACACACACATACATACAGGGTGGTCCAGAACGTATGGGTTAAACATTTACCTAAAACAAAAATAATTTTACACAAAACTTCAGTAACTTTTTTCTTTACCAAATAACACCAGGTTTATTATGATTAAAAGGTAAACCTGTTAATCTTTATATTATTTTTAAGCCAATCAATTGTACATAGTAAAATCAAAACGTAGAGGAATATTCTCAGACAAAAAAATATGTGATCTGCAGTTCCAGTCTACAAAATGCGCAAACATTATCATCCATTCCAAATTTTAATCTTAAAAATTCTTTACCGGGGTAAATGACATTAACGTGAGTTCCCTTTACTTTCCTATAATAAAATAGGATTTTTTTTTTTTTTGGGGGGGGGGGGGGGATAGTATGGAGGAATATTTCGGACAAAATGAAATAAATAAATAAATGCGCAAATAAATAAAAGTACTGTGAAATGTGAGCATAAATAAATAAATGTGTCATGAAATGAGTGCCTAAATAAATCAATATGTCATTAAATGAGAGCATAAATAAATAAATGTGTCACGAAATATGTTTTTCGTTGCTTATTTATGTATTTCATTTTGTCCGTAACATTCCTCCAAACCATCATGAAATACGACTTGAAATAAAACTGTCACTTTCACTCGTTAAAGTTGAGAGGGTGGACTCTAACACGCACACTAGTTATTGATTGGTGAATCGATAGCACAAGAATTAATTAGAAAAATGCTTACTACTGGTGATTAAATTGATTCTGCCGAAGATATTACGTATTTCAGAGAGAGAATTGAAGATTTATCGGAAGAAATTGCAATGTTGTTACATTTTGTCAGAAATATTCCTCCATAGAATAGTGCTCTAATAAAATTATATTACACTTCAAATGAAGAAATGGACGATCTTCAATTCTTACATTTTTCAAACTACTCCCAGGATTTTAAACAATTCCTAACCAGGTAGAACACAGCAGAGAGTACTGAATTCATCACAAGATTCTCTAAGAGTGCGGAGTTCATGACAGCGCTGTGCGGGAGAGCGAACAGCTGCGCGTGCACGAGACAGACAGGCAGGACGGAGCACGCGTGAAATCCAAAAGGGAAAAGGCGAGTAATGTTGCGCGAGCTTAAAGACATCGGCAACAACTCGGACTAAACACGTTGGTGGTAAATCTAAAGGCGCGTTGTATTCTACGGAATCACCGAAATCTTCCTAACATGTCGACCCCAAATCAGAAATTTCCCCACACCACACCATTTCGAAGTGAGCGACCAATGGCATTCACAATAAACAATAGAAGCTACTCGCTGTAGACCCGAAAACGCTGTAAAGGCGGTCAAAGCATTGTGCCCGTGGCATGTCGCGTCTATCGTCATCGCAGAAGACTTTCTACCCGCGACAGACTTCTAGCGTCCGATTCGCACTCGGGGAGCTCTGTGCTGAAGCGTGAGAGCTCGTCATCCGCCTGCGACTTTGGAGAGGAAACCCCGCCCAGTCACCCGCGCAGGCGTTCTCTTGTTTAATATTGACACGGCCACAGCGGACGGCCTGGGCTGATATATAAAGCGCGTGTCTGCAGTTTCTGCGACAAAGCGGAGCAGAAGAAGAGGGAAAAAGTGAAACAGAGTCGAGGAAAAATGTTGGTGAGCAACGGGAAAATCGAACAGGGTGGAAGATAATGTTCCTTTTTTTACACTGATGAGCGGATGTGAATAATGTATGAACTTGGAGTTTAGGGAACCGGTGCGCGGTCACGCAGCCTAGAAGGAATATAGGTGGGAGTGAAGAGAGTGGAAGGGCAGGGAATGCCGGGGATGAATAATACATAAAAAGACCAATGTGTGGAATCAGGAGAGAGAATGAATGTGTCATGAAAATTGTGAGGGAGGTTGAGAAAAAGAAAAGAGAGTTGCGGCGGTCTGCTAAGATGCTTCAGTGTTAATGGTGACTGCACTGCGTCCAAGACAGTTAAGTAAAGGTGCAAGGGAACAGAAGACACGTGAGGAGTTTGGGTCGATCAAGGCAGAAATGGCATGGTGGGAGTCATCGGACTGGTGGGTCAACAATAATAGGCACAGAACAGCCAGTTTACGAATTGCTAGCCGTTTCTCCATTATGACAGACGCTTTATTCAATTCAGGGTTACAGTGGAAACGAGAAACATTGAGTTCAAAGCAGGAAACAACCTTTGAAGGGGCGCCAGTCCACCACAGGACAAACTCGGCCATTGCCGGTTGGTTTAAAGCTGCCAGGGAGATGGACACACGTGTGTTTGGAATGTAGGAGGAAAACTGAAGGACTGAAAGAAAAACCCACAGGACAAATTTGTCCATTTCTGGGCAGTTTTGTGCTGCCAATGAGCTGGACACTCGTGTGTTTGGGATGTAGGAGGAAAACCTGAGGAGTGAAAGAAAAATAACCTCAACCATGAATGACCAGGCTAGTATAGAACCTGGCCTTCTGAGGGTGTGAGGAAAATAAATTGTGTGTAAGGATAAACCTGTAGAAATGTCATATGTGCGCTAATTGAATGCTCCTGGGCATCAGCTGAAGTCAATGGGCATTCAGTCCAGGTACATACGGAGTAAAAACAGGGCTGCCCCTGATCCAGAGAAGTCATTTTGGGGCTGGGATGGAAATGAAAACTGGGGAAGCATTAAAGCCCTCTGCATGCCAGACGTGTGTTGAGTTAGAAGTGGAGAGATAAGCTGAAGTACAGCGTCAACAGGGAGGAGATACAGAGTAAAGAAGAGGAGTGAGGAGAGGAGTCCTTTTATTATGGAGCAGTGGGCAGGCGGAAGAGTCACCTGAAATTATCGAGCACATGTCACAGTCGGAGTCTCTTTAAAATGATGATCTTAACTTCGGTTAAATTCAGCTTTTGAATCTTTCACTGTTGCATTTGGGTCAGCTTTGACATTTTATTATTAGTGTAAAACATTTCATAGTGATAAAAAAATAATAATTTTTCCCCTTTTCAGGTCCTGGACTTTGTCTTGATCAGTCAAACGTTGTCTCCATATCAAACTGGTTTTCCCATCAAATCTGCTAAGTCCTTCTTAGGCTAACATGGATTGTTCCTAGTATTTCAAATCTTTCAGGATTAATTGGTAGTTTTTTTGATGTTTAGTTAACCCAGAAATGTGGACAAGATATTGTTGATGATTTTATAAAGTAATTTTATTCGTTTTAATTTTGACAGATTAAAAGAGCCTCCTTCCCAGCTCTCATAGCCATGCAGTGAGGTGTCCAATGGCCTCCGGGCCAGGGGCTGTCCATGTGAGAAGGGAATCTTAGAAGAGAAGAGCAGACACTTGAGGGGTTGAGGGAAGAGTTTCACACAGAGCATGGGCACAGCCAAAGAGTTTGACATGGATGAAACACTGGCACGTGTTAAACAAGACAACATAGAGTGGAGCACACCAGATGCTTTGTGCGTGAATACAGAGGATTGTCAACGGGGCCTTTCCGTTTTTAAGGAAGAGGAGTTTGAAGGGGAAATTATTCAGGTTAAAGTCGAGGATTCAGAAGATCTGTCAGTTAGTCCTGAACTGCAAAAGCAGGAAATGGAGAATATCTTCAAGCAAGACATTTGTGGAGAATCTCATTCTGGTTTACAGCCCCCGTTCACTCCTACGGGACAACTGAAAGCCCAGCAGAATTCCAGGGAAATGAAATCGGAGTTTGTTAAATTTGAAGAGAAAACCACCGAAGGAAACGTGAAGGAAGCAGAAGCGAAGACGTCATCTGCGAGTGTAGGAAGTAAGTAATGGGATTAGCCATAGGAGAAAACCACAAACATTTACAAGTTCTGCCTGTGCTTGGTTTGGTGTTTTCAGGAGGTGAGAAGGGGAGTGGGATACGGAGGTGCAGAATGACTAACAAGAGTTGAACTAACAGCTCAAAAAATCGTAAAGGTTTGTGCAAACTCCAGAAAACTGCAAGTGTCCAGCACATGATTTTCACACATAAAGCTGCGAATTTAGCACTGAAATATGACCAGTTTAATGTTTAAAGAAATAAAATAGTTAAATCTTCTTTAAAAAAATATGTATTATATGCAATTAGAGGACATACATGCCCAAAAAATCCTTCAATCGTTCTATTCATGCTGCTAAATTTACTGATGAGTGATTTTGGTCCGACAGCTTCTGTCATTTCCTAAAGGGTCATTCAGATGGAGTGACTTGTGTGTCGTGCCCACATTGTCACCCAGACAGAGCTTTACTGTGAAAGTGGATTTATTAAACACAGCGCCAACCTTACGCTGATTATTATACTGTATAAAATACACCTACTGAATATGTGGGGAAAGTTCAGTGATTTGGTGGGCACTTAGGACTATTACATAAGTCAGTCAGTCGTTATCCAACCCGCTATATCCTAACTACAGGGTCACGGGGGGTCTGCTGGAGCCAATCCCAGCCAACACAGGGCACAAGGCAGGAAACAAACCCTGGGCAGGGTGCCAGCCCACCACAGGGCACACACACACGGGACAATTTAGGATCGCCAATGTGCCTAACCTGCATGTCTTTGGACTGTGGGAAGAAACCCACGCAGACACGGGGAGAACATGCAAACTCCACACAGGGAGGACCCGGGAAGCGAACCCAGGTCTCCTAACTGCGAGGCAGCAGCGCTACCCACTGTGCCGCCCACTTTGACACGTTATCTTCAAAATATTAAAGCATTAAAAGCTATACCATCATTTGTAATATTTCACCTGTAATAAGGTGCTATGTTACGCCCGACCCGGCACAGACTCACATGGAGGCACGTGTTAAAAACAAGACAAAGACTTTTATTTTCTTCACCTGTGGGGCACGTCTTCCCCGTGAACCCCACAAGCACAACACAGTCCAATATGCACGAGTGCAAAAACACAACACTCCCTTCTGGCACCACCACTCCCCACAACCCCCCCTACCCCAAGTCAAGCTCTGCCCTCCTCCTCCCGATTCTGGCCACTGAGTGGTGGTTGCTGGCCCCTTTAATAGCCCACTCGGAAGTGCTCCAGGTGCTTGATCACCTGTTTCCAATTGCACTTCCGGGTGGGGCTGAAGACTCGTCCAGGCGGGCTCAGGGACCCATGCAGCGCACCCTGGCGGCCACCCCAGATCCCAACAGGGCTGTGGAGAACTCCATCTCCCATGGAGCCCTGCGGGAAGCTGAGGCGCCACCACCAGCCAGGGAGGCTGCCACCAAGCGTCCTGGGGGAGGTACTGAGCAGCCCATGGTTGCTCTCCCAGAACATAAGTCGAAGGGGCATCCCAGCCGGGCATGTGAACTGGCCATCCGCCACACACCTATAAATTATTATGCCCTTCACCCGCATTGTTCCTTTTAAATCAGCAAGAGGAAAAAGTAAAAGGTAAAGTAATAAAAAAAAGCAATCGCCAATTATAATAATTTGGATGTGAGCGTCAGTAGGCTTTGCGCCTGAGGAACCAAGTCACCTAAACTACTGTATAACACTTCAGTAATTATTTACCGCTCTGATCTTTCTGATCCTAAAACCGGTCATTACGATAGCAATTGGCGAGAAGAATTCATCATTAATTTCAGAATTTCTGGTATTTGAGGGTTTCCCTAGAGGGCCTCTTTCTCTAGCACGATCAGCACCTCGTCATCTTCTAACGGGCTGAAGTTTCGACTTTGGGATTTTTTCTGTCCAGCCATTTTAACTTTACACCATCCTCAACAAACTGTGACCCACACACACAGCCATCATCGAGGTATCTGGGGACCCTAAAATGTCGAGACCCATCGAAAACCAGGAGATCGATATTTTTGACAAATCTAAAGCAGGTGGTTCGTCGTGTGGTGAGGACGGCAACACGTCCTCAAGAAATTGTGACTCACACACACACCCACCCGTCATCGAGATATCAATGTTTTCGGTATCGGGGGATCCTAAAATATCGAGATCCGGAGATCAAAATTTTTGGACGAATCTAAAGCTTTCGCGTCTCACCCCCATAGACAACAGGTTATGGTGGGGAAGGGTGGAAAGCAAGAAGTAGAACAATCTCCACCACAAAAATGAAAGATATAATCGAGCCTGCTTACTGGGGAAGGAACCGAAAAATAGAGTAAGCAGGAACTGAAACAAATTTTTATACAGGGTGTCCATAAAGTCTGTGAGCAATTTAAAATAGTTGTAACTTTGTAAGTATATGTGATAGAATTTGTAAAAAGGATTAGAAAGTTAGTTTTTATTTTGCCATATTTGGGGAACTGAAAATCCACATGAGTCTGTTGAACATGAAAGCGATTCTCCCAAAGTTAATGTGTGCTTTAAGGGGGGGAAGGAAATCGAGTCATAGGGCGTTTCTTTTTGGAAGGGCGTGTTGTTAATGGTGATAGCTATTTAGAAATGCTGCAACTTGAACAATGAGGACTGATAGAGAATACCGCGTTTCAACAAGATAGGGCTCCTTGTCGCTTTGCTTTGCATGTTAGACAATCTCTACGGGAGAAATTCTCTAACAGATGGATTGGAAGAGGTGGACCGTTTTCTTGGCCTCCACGTTCGCCAGATTTGACTCCATTGGATTTCTCTTTTATGGGGAACATATGAAAACGAATGAGTATTCAACCAAACCTCGATCGAGCTAGGATAACTGATGTGATTGCTGGTACAAGGGTGACAGGGCAGATCCAAGCAACTATAGGCCAGTAAGCTTAACATGCATCACAGGAAAATTTAATGGAAGGAATTATTAAGGACAAGATTGAGCAACACATGGCAAGGACAGGAGTTTGACTGAACAGGCTCAGAAGAGGGAGGTCGTGTTTTACTAACATGCTGGAATTCAATGAGGAGGCAACAAAAGGATACGATCAAAGTGGAGCAGATGAGATTATTTATCTGGACTTTCAAAAAGCATTTGATGAGGTGCCACATGAGAGGGTGGGCATCAAACTAAAAGAAGTGGGAGTTCAGGGTGTGGTGGGTGCAGAATTGGCTCAGACACAGGAAGCAGAGGGTGATGGTGCGAGGAACCTCATCAGAACTGGCCGATGATAAGAGTGGTGACCAGCAGGGGGCAGTGCTGGGGCTGCTGCTATTTTTAATATATAGAAATGATTTAGATAGGAATATAAGGAACAAGCTGGTTAAGTTTGCAGATGATACCAAGATAGGTGGATAAGCAGATAATTTGGAATCCGTTATATCATTACAGAAGGACTTGGATAGCATACAGGCTTGGGCAGATTTGTGGCAGATGAAATTTAATGTCAGTAAATGTAAAGTATTACACATAGGAAGTACAAATGTTAGGTTTAAATACACAATGGGTGGTCAGAGAATCGAGAGTCCACCTTATGAGAAGGATTTAGGAGTCATAGTGGACTCTAAGCTATCAACTGCCAGACAACGTTCAGAAGCCATTAAGAAGGCTAACAAGTTATATAGCGCCTTGAAGTGTGGAGTACAAGTCACAGGAGGTTCTGCTCAGGCTTTATAACACACTGGTGAGGCCTCATCTGGAGTCTGGGGTGCAAAAAGGACATAGCAGCACTAGAGGAGGTCCAGAGAAGAGCGACTAGGCTGACTCAGGGCTACAGGGGATGAGTTATGAGGAAATATTAAAAGAGCTGAGCCTTTACAGTTTAAGGAAAAGAAGATTAAAAGGTGACATGATTGAAGTGTTTAAAATTATGAAAAGGGAATTAGTCCAGTGGATCGAGACTGTTATTTTAAAATCAGTTTAAAGAACACGGGGACACAGTTGGAAACTTATTAAGGGTAAATTTCACACAAACATTAGGAAGTTTTTCTTTACACAAAGAATGACAGACACTTGGAATAAGAGACTAAGTAGTGTGGTAGACAGCAGGACTTTAGGGTCTTTCAAAACTCAACTTGATGTTTTCTTGGAAGAAAGAAGTGGATAGGACTGGCGAGCTTTGTTGGGTTGAATGGCCTGTTCTCGTCTAGAGTGTTCAGATGTTCTAATTCCTGAAAATCAGCTTGAAAATGTTTTCCTGAGAACTACGGAATTTGTAATGTATTAGTAATGATGGTGGACACGTTGAAAATGAACAAGAACGATAAAACATGTAAGTGTTTCTTAGTGGAAAAGTGGAAAATTCAAAGAAGCTTTTTTAATTCAAATAATGTAATTAACGTTTTAATCGTGCCCTGCACAAATTTGCCACTGTAATGTACTCACTAATCGCCACACAGCCTCCCTCACTTTCTTAACAGCAGACACGTTTCCATTTGATGTTCTTACAGATCAACTGTTATTTCTTTCTCTAGTCTGCCACTGTCTCTCTTACATATGTCAATCATTTAAACACTTAGTACATTGCGTAAAACAGGTGACTCGTGAGGAGATCCTCCCCATTTTATGTTAACCAAATTATACGTAGTGAGTCTTTCAAACGTCACGGCTTGGCTCAGTGTTGGTCACACAGGAAAATCGCAGAGGTCATCAGGTGGGGCCCTCTCTCAAATAGTGTTTTAAGGTCCACAACCCCAAGAAGGTTTCAACAGTGCGTGAGACGTCTTACATGCTGAAGACATAGGCTCAGCCAATCTAATACCCCCCCTCCTTTAGTATTACTCATACCATTAATAATATCAAACTAATCCACTTTTTCCCTATATGAGCCAATTCCGCCAACTTCAGAGATAATCCCCGACAGCTTATCTCGGGCAGCCTTTGAGGTAAACTCAGATCGGAGTTGTGACAAACATGCTGGTACTCTCTTATCTAAAACTACCCAATCATACTCCATCTAGCTACCGTACAACACCATTATAAACCTAAATTGAATAAATAAGACAGAAAACCCTTTGATATAAATACTGTGACGAGTGGCCGGGGGTGGTACCCAACCGGGATGCACAGGAGGACCGGAGGAGGGCTTACACCTCCTCCAGACCATGGGGGGGGGGGGGACCGCCCTGGTGGCTTTGGGGACCATGGGAACAGAGCTTAGAAGCTCAACCCTATAGGGGCCCGTGGTCACCGCCAGGGGATGCCCCAATGTCTGAGGAGCCCTGGCACCGGGTGTGGCGGAAGTGCTGGGGGGAAGAAGACCAGGGACAGCTGGAGTGCTTCCGGGTGCGCAGCCGGTACTTCCGCCACACTTGGGAGTGCTGGCGGAAGCTAGTCGGGAAGCACCTGGAGCACGTCCAGGTGTGTATAAAAGGGGCCGCCTCCCTCCATTCGATGGCTGGAGTCGAGAGGAAGAGAGACAGAGTCTTGGAGGAGAGGAGTGAAGGTGGACCTGAGAAAGGCAGTGTGATAAAGGCCTGGACTTTGGGGGAGTACTGGGGTTGTGTGCGCGTCATCTTTGTAAATAATGTATAATAAACGTGTGTCGGGTGAACTATCGGTGTCCGTCAGTCTGTGTCCGGGCCACGCTCCACAGTACATACACCCGTACATATACATATGTCATATGTTACACATTGAATACCTCATATTCTTCTATATTATGGCAAAAAAATGTCTACATTTTTCCAGGCTGTCTCATAATGCACCATACATCCAATCAGCGTCACACTTTAAGTCCCAGATACTTGATATGCAGATGTTGCATTCTCCGCTCTGTCATTGTGAATGATTGTCGGGGCTGCTTAAATATGACAAGTGCTCACATAATCATGTATTGCCTCGGCTCGTCTTCATTTCACGGTAAATGCTTTGTGTTCCTCGAACTGGCCGAACCTCAATGTGAAAATGGGGTTTATTCAGTTGAGTCTTAGTCAGCTAAGTTAGTGTTCTGTTTGCAATACCAGCAGCAATGGAACTAAGGGATGAGACGGAAACGCCAACCACTGTGCCACCTATCTCATGAGATTTTGTTTATTTTAAAACATTTAACAAAACTCTTTGTATCTTTTCAGATCTCCCTGAGAATGGCGGCCTCTCCCCATCTTCGTTTGCTGAGACGTCTCCTCAGCGCAGACAGCAAAACAAGCAGGACAAGGAGAAGATGGAGCAATCATCAAGAGGATCAAAGAATTTGATAGCATCCCGTTTCCACTACAGCGATCTTCCTGCAACAGGAACCCTCAATGCTGACCAACAAGAACAAGTGAATAGCAAAGTTCAAGGGGCTTTGTATATTGGCGGAGAGTGTGGACAAACTTATAATAAAGACCAGAAGTCGATTCAAACAAGACCAAAGCCATATTGCTGTTCGGAGTGTGGGAAACAATTCTATGTCAGTGGCACATTTCAGAGGCACAAAAGAATTCATACTGGAGAGAAACCCCATTGCTGCTCTGAATGTGGCAAACGATTCTATGACAGTTACAGGCTCAAAAGACATAAAAGAATCCACACTGGAGAAAAGCCGTATAGCTGTGCTGAATGTGGAAAAAGATTCATTGACAATGGCACTCTGAAAATCCACACAAGAATTCACACTGGAGAAAAGCCTTATTGCTGTTCTAAATGTGGCAAACAATTCAGCCGAAGTTGCCATCTTCAGTCTCACACAAGAATTCATACTGGGGAGAAGCCTTATTGCTGTTCTGAATGTGGAAAACGATTCATCGACAATAGTGCTCTTCACCATCACTTACAAATTCATACTGGGGAGAGGGTATATTGCTGCTCTGAATGTGACAAACGATTTTCCAGCAGTAGCAATCTTCAGCGTCACATTAGAATTCATACAGGGCTGAAAACGTAAGGGAGTAAGAAATAATCAGCACAACTGAATTGTCATGACTAGAGGGTGAGGTTCACTCCTGCCTTGATAGTAAGCACACCAAGACAATCTGGACAAATTCACCTTGAGACAATCGCCATTGCTACCTTGAACGTGTTGAATAATTCTCCCAAAAATGTAGTCTTCAGAAACACATAAGAAACCTCACTGTTCTGTAGTTGTGAATGGGGCGGAAGATTTTCCCACAACAACAGCCTTCACGATCATTCGGAGGTTCTTACTGAAGAAAACTAATTTCTGGTCTAAATGTGGTAAACGGTTCTCACGTTAAATAATTTCAGTGGACAATTAAGAATCCACAGTGGAGGGCAGTTTATTGTTGTCATGAATGTGGTAAATGTTTCTCAACTAGCAGTGGACTCCATAAACATAAAAAAATTAATTTTGAGGGGATGCCTTATGGCTGTTTTGAACATCTTAAGTGTTTTTCAGACACCAGAAGTTTTAATGGACATGTGGCAATTTGCACTGGAGAAGCCCTGAAGGAGTAATCTGGAGCTGAAAGAAAGAAGGAACGGAGGGAAGACCTTTAGTCTTGATGAGTACCTTCATGTGGTGGGCTTTGTTGTATAAGACTGACAACATAACTCATTAAAGTAAAAATGCTTATAATTTATGAAAAGGACCCATAAAAGGTTCTATATACTGGTCGCAAGTCTCTCAGGATTAAAAGGTGCCCGCTGTCTGCCTCAGCGCTGGTGTAGGTGATGGTGGTAGTACAACATCTTCAGATGAAGAGAAGGAAGACCTCCAATATGGTGACAGTCCAGATGAACAGTGGAACGTCAATGGAACTGGACACTAGTTCAGTAGTCGGCTAACGACAAAGAGGAGGTCAAGTAATGCTGCTGTTATTAAAGACATGTGGGATTTAGAGCTAAAGAAGGTGCCAGGAGGGCTCATAGAAAACTCAATCCAGAGATTCAGACTTAAAAAAAATGAGTTCTCTAATTGGAAATGAGAAAAGAGGAGGCAATGCTAAAAACCAACAGGCAGAGAACTGGGATAAAGAGAAGAGGATCACCACGTGGGGTGGAGTGTATGAGAACGCAAATGTGTCACCAGCCAAACGGAGTCCATAAGAACGAACACCTTTTGACAAATGTGAAAAAAATTCAAAAACTTGACAAATGTGAAAAATATTGACAAAGCTGAAAAAAACGCTTGCCTATTGTAATCTTTTTAGTTAGCCAATAAATGGTGTAATTTTGCTTGGCTTTTCTCTACATTCATAATGGCTAACACAGTACAACACCCCAGTACTACAGAAATAAAGACCCAAATGTGATCAGACACTCAGAAAATGATCCTCACCCAGAAGTAGAAACTCCTGCAAAGTCACTGATTGTAGAATAAAGACCTGAAAATAATAAAGAGAGAAGGTTGGGAGAAAGTAAGAATAGAATTTCCACAGGCGTCAGTCTGCCAGGTAGTGGTGTCTCTGCATTTGGGGCCAGTGGAGCGCAAACCTCAGAATGCCACCAGATGGCGCCGTTGTGTTTAATAAGTTCAACTTACTTAAATATTCACATCAAACTTTCCGAGGTCTTCTTAGTATTTACTTTTTTTTCCTACTGTCCTTTCATATCTAAAAGGTATTTTTATATAGGACAGATAATGTGACATGATCTTTGCATGTAGTGCTGCTAACATTCTTGTGGCTCCTCAACCTCATCCTATGGATCTCGCAGTACAATATTTTCTTGACAACTTCAACCTCTCCTACCTGAACTTTCAGATCCACTGAGGGGCCTGAAAGCTACAGCCCACCTTATTGTCAGCAAGCAGTTGTATTATTTGTTCACTCTCCGATGGTTTTACTCAATCAAGGATGTTCAGCACAAGCCAGTGATGAGCAATGTGAAGTCCAGGGTTATTTCTCCCATGAAATGTTGTCAAGAAAATTTTGGAAAAACGAAGATGAAGCAAATATCATATGATGAATGCTTAGAGAATAAGACATTCTAATGATCAGAAGGCTGGTCATCTCTCGCTGAATACTCTTAAAACTTTCATAGCCATCCCAGATGCCTTTTTTCAGCTCCTTCCACTTCATGGTGTTAAGTCGAGAGAGGAGAAACCGACCTGAAGACGTGTCAGTGGTGTGACGGCATGGCGGAGACTCAAGGGATGTGTAGATCTGCTGAGCACACGTGGACGTGTCCCGGTTGGGCCAGTGGCATTTTAAAGATCTCAGGCTAAGTGTGTTAAGGTGGGCTTGGGTGGAGTGTCTTTATTTAATGGGTGCTCAGGGTGAGGCATCTTCTCGTGGGTTGGCTCTTTTTGATGTTATAATGCTGTATGTTCTGTTTTATGACATTCACAATAAAGTCTTGTTTCCGTGATTTGTCATCTTTGCCCTGTTCGGCAGACCCCTGCTTGCATTATTTTTTAAATTTATTTATATACTAGCTTAGTTCCCTGTCTATGATGGGTAGATTACTACTTCAAAACTGAAGAAGATAAACAGCATGTATATGTAGTCCACTTTATAATGCATATTATTATATCCATCCATCCATTTTCCAACCCGCTATATATCCTAATTACATGGTCACGGGGGTCTGTTGGAGCCAATCCCAGCCAACACAGGGTGCAAGGCAGGAACAAACCCCAGGCAGGGCACACACACACACAACAAGCACACACTAGGGACAATTTAGAATCGCCAATGCACCTAACTTGCATGTCTTTGGACTGTGGGAGGAAACGCCACGCAGGGAAGACCCAGGAAGCGAACCCAGGTCTCCTAACTGCGAGGCAGCAGCGCTACTCACTGTGCCACCAAGCTGCCACATATTATTATATTTATGGAGAACTTCAAAATAACAAAACATAGTGGTGTCTGGAGTGGATAAACATCACACGCCAAGTGACTCTTTCTTTTTAAACCACTTTTCTGATGTGGGATTCTGAAAGCCAAGGACAGAGAAAGAAACTGTTTGAAACCGTCAACTGAAAGTTCCGGCACCGTAGAATCTGAAATATTAACAGGTGACAGAATGAGTCAAGTCATTTTCATTCCAAGAATACCCGCAAATTCCCTAAAATGTTTCTTGTATTTCGTGGAGCGTATCTAAGCACAGACCTACAGGCCGATGTCACGCGTGACCAAGCAACATAAAGCTGGCCATGAGAGAAGCCATCTGTTCTTAACTCAATTCCTAAAGTTTATAGCATCTACCCTCGTGATTTATTTTTGGTGGTAGCAAAGCAGACATCAATGGAAAGTTACAGACATTTAAAAAAAAAGAAGGGAATTGTGGGTATTCCTGGAATGAAATTGACTTAACCTGTTCTGTCACCTGTCAATATTTCAGATTCTATGGAGCTCGGGGGGAACAAAGTGAGCATGTTTTGCTTTTTTTTTTTTTATTTCATGTATGACTTCTAGAATGAGAACCAATTTAAACCCAAGATCTGTCGATGAAGAAAGCATCTGATGTGGGATTCTGAAAGCCAACGACAGAGAAAGAAACCATTTAAAACCGTCGACTGAAAGTCCCGGCTCTGTAGAATCTCTATATATAATTCACTAAGGGCACGCAAGACAGAGAGCCACGCCCGCCAACTCACAGAGCCCCGCCCACCAACTCTAAGCCCATGGGATACGCACAACAGAGCCCCGCCCACCATCTCTAATCCTACTTCCGCGTCCACAGTTGCTCTCGATCAAACAGCAATAATTAGCAAACAAACAAAGATAGCTGGCAGTAACAGTGCAAAATTCACAGTTGGTATGCCAGTTTGAAAAGATAAGTTTTGAGGGCAGTTTTAAAATGTGTGTCGAGCTGACGGATATGAGAGGGAAGAGAATTCCCGAGTTGAGGAGCACTAGGAGAGACGCTCGAGGACCTACAGCACTGAGTCTGATGTGTGGTACAGAAAGTGGAGCTGCAGATGAGGATCTGAGTGAGCGAGAGGAGTGTCAGTCTGTAGGAGATCAGTGAGGCTGTGGAGAACTTTAAATGTAAAGAGCGGTATTTAGTATTGTATTGTGTAGTTAACAGGGAGCCAGTGAAGTTGAGAGAGAATCGGTGTGATATGTTCAGTATGTAAGTGATGGATATGTTTTTGTGGGATGCCAGATAGAATATCATTACAGTAATCTATACGTGAGGTGACTCGGGCATTAACCGATACTTCAGTACTGTGTTGCGTAAGAACAGGACAAAGTCTAGAAATGTTTTGGAGATAAAAGAAAGCAGTCCGAGAAATGTTACTTATACGGGAGGAATTATTTAATAATAATAATAATAATAATTAATAATAATAATAATTATTATTATTGTTATTATTATTTAATAATTGCCATTATGAGTGTATAAATAGATATAAATAATTGCATGTAAATGATTTGCCAAAATCTGTTGTATGTAAACGATACTGTTTTAAACGTTATTGTTTTTTCATCCTTAAACCCGGTTTCCACGTCTACCTGTATTAGTTTAAATGGCACTTTTACCACTCGCAATATGGCAGACGCGCTGACGTATCGTGTCGACTGGGCAACACAGTGAAAGCGGCGTCTATCTATATATGTCTATGTTTTCCGTAGCCTGCTGCAGGAAGGTACTCTCTCGACCATTGGCATTGGTTTCGCGCCTTGCTATTTTTGTTCTACTGTACTGCCACGGTGGTTTCCTAAGCCTTTGTTATACTGAATTCCTTTCTCACCGTTTTCCATTCCTATTCTTACACCGGCCGTATGCTATGGCGGGCTTCGGCTAGTCTGAAATATTGACAGGTAACAGAACAGGTCAAGTCAATGTCGCAAGTGCAGTGTGGAAGATCATTCTCTGCGTTGAAGAGAATCAAAGGCCACCTGAGAAGCTCAATGACGCGAGAACATCTTGAGGCGTGCATGTTGATGTCGGTGGAGAAAAGCCAAACTTGACACTAACCGTGTTATTGATGATGTGGCTGATAAAAGCAGCGAACTGTGTAACCCACTAGTCTACTAGGGTACCGGCACTTGGACATAACATTGACATTTGACATGTGTGAAAGATAGCGGCCCGGACACACACAGGCGGACACCATTTGCTCCATCACCACACGTTTATTAACACAAAGTCACAAATGTTAAGTGCACCGCCACCAAACCCCCCAGTTCCCCAAAGTCAACAAACACAGTCCTCTTCACACAACACTAGGGCCTCTCCTCGCCCGACTCCAGCCTTGACTGCAGGGCGGTGGCTCCTTAAATAGGTGGCTGATTGCCGACCACACCCAGCCACCTGCGACACATGGACTCTAAAAACGTGTAAGCCATCTTACTAAACGTTTCTTTTTCATTACATTTTATTTCTAAGCATGTCGTCAAATTTTAAGTTGTGTTTACAACAACAGTGTACAGATTACGTTTGCCAACAGTTTAGACAGAGCTCATATCATAGGCAAGTAGTGAGCCGCGTACTCATCACAAATTTTAAGAAAATTACAATGAATATAATGGGCCGAGAGTGTCGACCTTGTCACCTCACTCGTTGAAGGATGCCCGGGCCGGTTTAGAGACCCAGTCTGCTCTTGCTTTTTCTGTCCCATGCCGGCTCCTGTAATGCTGCCCCACCTGAGTGTGAGACGGAGCGCCCTCCTCAGCACCCGAGTAACACTCGCACTTGCCCGTGCCTACTTAATGAGCCAGGCACCTCCATTATGCCTGGAGAGGAGTGTGATTGTGCAGCCAACCCCACACTAGGGGGCCACAATTATTTATTTAAAATCCACCCAAAGCCGCAGACCATCTATCACAGAGACAGACATTCTTAACCTTATTTATATACATTATAAAAATCACCAAAAGACACCGAAAAAAAGAAAATAATTGAGTAGGAAAAATCGAAGCTGTAACTATGCAAATTCCATGAGTGATAGCTGAGAAAGCCATCTTTGTACAAAATCCTCCTAAAGAGGTTCTGCTGTGTCAATGCCAGGCAGGGCCGATAAGAAAACAAACTGTGGCAAATCATCCCAATGCGTGTGCAAACACCGGCAAGAATGACCGGAGTACTGAAAAGTCTGTGCGTGACCCGCACTGTAAAAAATAATGTGTTAAAAGTACTTACAAAAAATAAGGCAACAAATTACTAGCAATATTTTTGAGTAGATTTAATATACTGCACTATTGAGTAAACTTAATTTATTAATTTACTCAAATTTACCTAAAAAAAATGAGTTTGATCAAATATAAGTAGTATTTTACTCCGATTTTCATTTGAATTACTCAAACAAAATGAGTAATAAAGCAACACTGGACAGTCGTGACTGTATAACAAATACAGGTGCCGGTCATAAAATTAAAATATCATGACAAAGTTGATTTATTTCAGTAATTCCATTCAAAAAGTGAAACTTGTATATTAGATTCATTCATTACACACAGACTGATGTAGTTCAAATGTTTATTTCTTTTAATTTTGATGATTATAACTGACAACTAATGAAAGTCCCAAATTCAGTATCTCGGAAAATTAGAATATTGTGAAAAGGTTCAATATTGAAGACACCTGGTGCCACACTCTAATCAGCTAATTAACTCAAAACACCTGCAAAAGCCTTTAAATGGTCTCTCAGTCTCGTTCTGCAGGCTACACAATCATG
Source organism: Polypterus bichir lapradei (assembly GCA_026402145.1). Lineage (NCBI taxonomy): Eukaryota > Metazoa > Chordata > Cladistia > Polypteriformes > Polypteridae > Polypterus > Polypterus bichir. The sequence goes on from JANRMT010062807.1 coordinate 3,029,574, forward strand.
GGGAAGACTGCTGACTTGACAGTTGTCCAAAAGACGACCATTGACACCTTGCACAAGGAGGGCAAGACACAAAAGGTCATTGCTAAAGAGGCTGGCTGTTCACAGAGCTCTGTGTCCAAGCACATTAATAGAGAGGCGAAGGGAAGGACAAGATGTGGTAGAAAAAAGTGTACAAGCAATAGGGATAACCGCTTGTACCCTGGAGAGGATTGTGAAACAAAACCCATTGAAAACTGTGGGGGAGATTCACAAAAAGTGGACTGCAGCTGGAGTCAGTGCTTCAAGAACCACCAGGCACAGACGTATGAAGACACGGGTTTCAGCTGTCGCATTACATGTGTCAAGCCACTCTTGAACAAGAGACAGCGTCAGAAGCGTCTTGACTGGACTGCTGCTGAGTGGTCCAAAGTTATGTTCTCTGATGAAAGTCAATTTTGCATTTCCTTTGGAAATCAAGGTCCCAGAGTCTGGAGGGAGAGAGGAGAGGCACAGAATCCACGTTGCTTGAGGTCCAGTGTAAAGTTTCCACAGTCAGTGATGGTTTGGGGTGCCATGTCATCTGCTGGTGTTGGTCCATTGTGTTTTCTGTGGTCTAAGGTCAACGCAGCCGTCTACCAGGAAGTTTTTGAGCACTTCATGCTTCCTGCTGCTGACGAACTTTATGGAGATGCAGATTTCATTTTCCAACAGGACCTGGCACCTGCACACAGTGCCAAAACTACCAGTACCTGGTTTAAGGACCATGGTATCCCTGTTCTTGATTGGCCAGCAAAACCACCTGACCTTAACCCCATAGAAAATCTATGGGGTATTGTGAAGAGGAAGATGCAATACGCCAGACCCAACAATTCAGAAGAGCTGAAGGCCACTATCAGAGCAACATGGGCTCTCATAACACCTGAGCAGTGCCACAGACTGATCGACTCCATGCCATGCCGCATTGCTGCAGTAATCCAGGCCAAAGGAGCCCCAACTAAATATTGAGTGCTGTACATGCTCAGACTTTTCCTGTTCATACCTTTCAGTTGGCTAACATTTCTAAAAATCCTTTTTTTGCATTGGTCTTAATTGATATTCTAATTTTCCGACATACTGAATGTGGGACTTTCATTAGTTGTCACTTATAATCATCAAAATTAAAAGAAATAAACATTTGAACTACATCAGTCCATGTGTAATGAATGAATCTAATATACAAGTTTCACTTTTTCAATGGAATTACTGAAATAAATCAACTTTGTCATGATATTCTAATTTTATGACCGGCACCTGTAAATGCTATAATTCCATATATCTTTATTTATTTGAACATACACAGATAGTCACAACAACAGAATTATATTTTCAAAGGTAAATATTTGAAAATTAAATCAAATGTCTGAGGATAATTTTTTATTGAATTACTGACATTCAAATATCAATGCAAATTATCTTTTGTTTTAACTTACACAAAAAGTACATCTCAATCAAGTAATGTCCCAGGCATGAGAGGTAAATGGGAAGGAAACGTAGAGAGTGAAATCTTGCGGCAGATGAGGCTCTTCAAACACGTCCTGCATTTACGCCAATATATCCGTTTAAATGAATGGCCGCCTTTTCTACTACTTTTCAGTATGCGATAGTGAAAATCCTGAAATAAAATAGGACGTAGGAAATCAAACATCGCTAAATAAAGTGTTAAAAATTAACCAGAAAATACATGTCTTATGCAGAACATCACTAAATAAATAAGAGGTCAAATAATACCGTGACGGTTAGGCCAACGTCTTTATATGTTGTTTACAGGTCGTAGTTTAGGACAAACGCCATAACGTTCTCAAACTTATCTCAAAGTGTCATTTTCTTTTTCTGTGTAAAATGGTAGTTTTAAATGATAAAAAATATATATGAACATACATACACATCTGAGAAATGTGCTTACTTTTTAAAGCAAACCAACGAGATAGGTTGTTAGAAAGACGCTACCTTGCTCGCCCTGTTTCCCACAGGGAAAGGTTTCGTGAAAACAACAACTGCTTATGTCTGTAACAATAAGAAATGAAATACTAGTTATCCATTACGGAATTAATATGTTTTATACTTACACATTCGTAGTAAAATAGCTCTTATTATGGATTAAATTTACAGCTGAATGCGTTGTTGTAAAGACCAAGAAATCGATGTGAGAGGACGTGCAGTGTCATTAAATTTAACTTAACTTAAATGTGTTCAGTTCACAGAATAGTTTTTTTTATTAAGAATAAGTTATAAAAAATGTTTACATTTTAAGAAAAATAATAAGTTAACATTATTCTTATTTTTTTATTGAATTAGAATAAATAACCAATAAAAAGGGTAAAAACCATTTTCATTAATTAAAGTAGTGATTATTTTGCGTAAAGTTAGCTATTTTGTGTTATTATTGCAGGATATATTTTTTACAGTGCATATAAAACTGCCATTGGAGTCCGGAATCATCTGGGGCCTCATGCATAACGCCGTGCACTATAATATGACGTAAGCACAAAAGCCGAAATGTGCTTACGCAGAGAAAAATCCAGATGCAGGAATCTGTGAGTACGCAAACTTCCACGTTCTTCTGCTACATACAGCCCGGTCAGTGTGAAAAGTAATGCTCGTGCACGCGCCTGCTGTCCCGCCCCAACTCGTCCCAGAATTACGCCTCTTTGAATATGCAAATCAATATAAATAGCCCTTAAGCTCAGCCTTCTGTGAAAAGACAATGGCAAAAGCATGGGGGAAGATAGAAGAATTTCAGCGAATACCAAGTGGAGGCAAAGAAAAACATACAATTTGTTGGTTTAAACAGCGGGATAAACAAGAAAAGGAAGCTGATCGAGTGACATAGCGTGTCGGAGAAACTCGAAAGCTCACGTTCACAAAGTCGTACAGTGCCTGAAATAGAAAAGAAGTTGTCAGATATCAAAGTCACCGTGAAAAGGCGAGTCGTAGCCCACCATCCGAGTGTCATATGAAAGCTTATTAGGGTGCAGAGAAAAAAAATATAGGCACACAGTGGGGAAAAAGCACAGAACTTTAATCTCGAAATTTCCACTTTAATCACGTAGTTTATTTTGTCATTAAAGTAGAACATCATAAACTTAAAATCGTTTAATTTACTAGTTTCTCAAATCCCATCGTAACTAAATGTTTTGTTTTGTATTTGATCTTCTATGTGCTCTATGTGTGTGAATCACTACGTGCTTCTTAAACCGGCTTTCTCTTCCTCCGACTGGACACAGAATCCATTACATTCGTGATATTACAGCTCTCTGAATAATTAAAATACTGAGATGTATATGTGATATCTTTTTCATAATGATAGGAGTTAAAGCATGTTATTAAACATGAGAACATGGTGGCGCAGTGATCGTTCATGTCTCACGCAAGATGCTTGCTGTGCCATTTAATTTATTGCAGCAGTCCTGTCTCTTTCAAATGTACTAACCTCCTATTCCTGTCCTTACTTTTCTTTCCCCAAATACCCAATCGCCACACAATCAGCTCTGTAATGGACGTTAAGCCATCTGTAAGCTTACGACGACGATTCTTCAAAATTTTTAAGGAACATTGAAATATCTTCATAGTACGTGTTTAACTATTCTACAGTACCTCCTGTGCATCTTCCTCCACTCTTGTATGTCACCCTTTGTTCCTCCCTCTTCTTAAAATACGTATTCACCACAGCCATGTCCATCCTTTTGGCAAAATCCACTATCCTCTGACGTTCTTCATTCTTCTCCTTGACACCATACCTACCCATCTCCTCCTCGTCTCCATTCTTCCCTTCACCAACATGTCCATTGAAATCTCCAGTCACCACTTTCTATCCCTTGGGTACACTTCATCCAACTCACTCCAAAGTCTTCATCATCACACCTCCAATTTCCAGCTTCATAATCATCACTCTGTCTGACACTCTTTTCACCTCCCAAACACTCTTGACATGCTGTTCCTTCAGATTAACTCCTACTCCATTTCTCCTCCCATCCACGCCATGATAGAACAATTTGAATCCACCTCCGATCCACCTGGCCTTATTCCCTTTCCATTTAGTCTCCTTCACACACAATATATCAACCTTCCTTCTCTCCATCATATCTGCTAACTCTCTCCCCTTACCAGTCATACTGCCAACATTCAAAGTTCCTACCCTCAGTTCCACTCTCTTTACTTTCCTCCTCTCTTCCTGCCTCCGGTCACATCTCCCCCCTCTTCTTCTCCTTCTTCTTATTTCGGCCAACAGTAGCCCAATTTCCAGCAGCACCCTGTTGGCTAACAGTACTGGTGACAGTCGTTGTTAACCTGGGGCTCGACCGATCCGGTATGGAAATTTGTATTTTTGTCCGCATATTGATTTGGCAAAATTTTACACCAGATGCCCTTCCTGACCTAACCCTCCCTATTTATCCAGACCTGGGACCAGCACGAAGAAACACACTGGTTTGTGCATCCTCAAAACTCTTTCTTGTTGTTAGCAGCAACCTTTTTTCCATCGCCAGATCCTAGTAGAACTTCCTCGTTGGTAGTGTGGCAGGCTTTTGTAATGTGCATTAGGCACCACAACTCCACTACCACAATTCTCTTTTCCATAGCTGGTGATATTGTACAACTCTCCGATCCGTTCATGAGAAGAGGGAATACTCTAGAATCCTGATCTTAGTCTTCATCCTGATCTTACGAGTGCAAAGAACCTTACTTTAGCCACACTGATCCTCCTTTTTGATTTCATTATCACACTTTTCATCGGATGCGATTACACTTCTCAGGCACTCATCTGGCCTCCTCATTGGTGACTTTGATGGTGTAGATTGGAGCTTCCTTCATCTTGGACACAGTCAAAGACTCCATCTTATTGATCCTCAGACTTCTCTGTTTTTTCCACTTTCCGCAGATATTTTGTTAACCGTTTTCTCCTCCGATTCATCAATCTGATTGCTGATTAGGTCTTCACCATCGATATCCTGCCTTTCACACTTGTCTGTGTTGTCCTCATGTTTCACCCCATCAAAAGCCATCACACCATCAGAGGTAGAGAGACCTTTACTCCCTTGAGTTGCTCTCTCAGAGGTCGTTCTTACAATAAAGATTGCATTTCAGGTTCCACTATCTTCATCAAGACCACCTTGAACACACCCAGCCACAACACGATGAACCACCCGAGTGCAGCCGTGCAACAGTTGACATGGAAGCACCTGCTTGGGAAGGCACGATTATTTATTTAAAACTTACCTGCTGCCATGGACCCCTTATCACAAGGGGTCCCAATCTAACAGAAATCCAAACACAGCTCTCAGTCCGGCTGTTCTTCACTGTTGTTTTGGCTCTTCTCTTCTTCATCGTCAGACGGTTGTCCGTTTCATGTGTCTGATTTGTGATGACGTTCCAGTTTGCAGCTTAATCGTGGCTGCTTATGCACACAGGTCTGTGAAGATGTCGTGAAGATCCAAAATTTTACATTAGATTAGATAAACTTTATTAATCCCATGGGGAGATTCAGATGCATACAGCAGCAGAAACAAAAAAAAAACAAACAAGTTTACAGACAACAAACAATGTCACAGGACAAATTCAATACAATAAAATTAAATTTTGTATAGCCCAAAATCACACAAGGAGTACCACAATGGGCTTTAACAGGCCCTGCCTCTTAACAGCACCCCAGCCTTGACTCTCTGAGAAAAAACACTCATAGGGAAAAAAATGGAAGAAACCTTGGGAAAGGCAGTCCAGAGAAAGACCCCTTTCCAGGTAGGTGGGGGTGTCAAAAAAAGGGACCAATACAATACAATGCACAGAACAGAACACAAGTCATCCTCATTACAATATAATAGTACAATAGAAATATTACAAGTATGGAACAGAATTCAACAGTAGATGATATCACAGAATAGGATTTGGATTTGTTTAGAGTCCTGGAGACCTCAGCCATTAAGCTGCCTTACACTTATTCTATGTTAATTAATGTTGACTTATTTTATTTTCTTAATGTGTCTCTTATTTTTCTATTCTTCATTATGTAAAGCACTTTGAGCTACATTTTTTTGTATGAAAATGTGCTATATAAATAAATGTTGTTGTTGTTGTTGTTCTACCCGACGATTCCTGTGATCCTCCATCAGGGATGACTTTACCTTAGGCAGGCAAAACAACTTGGCAGGTGGGCCGTGGTACCAAATGCCACATTTGACTACCGAGAAGAGAAACAGAATAGATGAGAAGGGTTGGTAACAAATTCTAACTAGCATATTATTTAAGATTTAGTGATAGTGACTGACAACAGAGATGCAGTCTGCACAGTTAATCAGCAGCTCTAGTCAGGGTGTGCTAAACTGAAGTAGTGAGATTTGAAAGCTGAGACTGAAGGGGCATCTCTTATTGTAGCAGGCAGACCACTCCACAGTTTAGGGGCCCTGTAACTAAAAGCTTGACCTCCCTCTATTATTTTATTAATCCTTGGAATCATAAGCAGACCGGCATCTTGAGATCTTAATGTGCGCTCTGGTTTGTAAGTCATGATAAGTTCAGACAAGTAAGCCGGACCTCGGCCATTTAAGGCTTTATATGTTAAAAGGAGGATTTTGAAATCTGCCCTAAACTTAACCGGGAGCCAGTGTAAGGATTTAAGAACTGGAGTTATGTGTTCGTATTTTCTAGTTCTTGTAATAAGTCTTGCAGCAGCATTTTGAATTAACTGGAGGCTGTATAAAGAACAGGGTGGCACGGTGGTGCAGTGGGTAGCGCTGCTGCCTTTGCATGTTCTCCCCGTGTCTGCGTGGGTTTCCTCCGGGCACTCCAGTTTCCTCCCACAGTCCAAAGACATGCAGGTTAGGTGCATTGGTGATTCTAAATTGTCCCAAGTGTGTGGGTGTGTGTGTGTGTGTGTGCACACTCTGCGGTGGGCTGGCACCCTGCCCAGGATTTGTTTCCTGCCTTGTGCCCTGTGTTGGCTGGGATTGGCTCCAGCAGACCCCGTGACCCTGTAGTTCGGATATAGCGGGTTGGATAATCGATGGATTTTTAAAGAACAGTTTGAACATCCAGTGAACACCGCATTGCAGTAGTCAATCCTACTAGAAATAAATGCTTGAATTAATTTCTCAATTAAGACAATCACTCAATCATTCATTAAGTAAACAAATCAATGCATAAATAAAAATAAACTAAATGAGTATATCAGACAGTGTGCACAAAAGACCCCCAGAGATGTTTCTTAGTGCACTGTGCTGGAATGAGCCTGTTGTCTAAAAGTGCTCCAAGACAGTGCCTCCTTTTCATGATGGCATCTAATTATGCCATCATCCCCAGATTCCAGTGTGTCCAGGGTTCACCCTGTGATGGAGCAGACCCTGTAGATGGCAAGCGCTGGTATTGAGATTGAAGTGTGTTGTGTAGATGGTGAACAGGAAGGCAGACAGGACAGCTCTCTGAGGTGATCCCGTATTTAAAGGTGTTATAACCACAACTGGGTGCCAAACACAGTAATGCCCCAGCACAATTCCAGGTTCAAATAAAAGATTGCAACACCTTTCTTATACAAACACCAGCTTCTCACCCTCTGCCTCCTGTAGAGTGCTGCCCACTCTCCCCCGACTGACGGCAACACATGAGGTGGCAGGCTCTCTTTTAGTTCTGACCTGGCATCACATCCAGGCCATTTAGAGCACTTCTGGATTGTGTGGAAAGAAGGGCAGACCTCTCCCTGGCAGCACCCTCATGCAGCACCCAATGACCGCAACAGAGCTGTGTTTCCAGACTCCAACTCCCATGCCACTCTGCAAATGTCCTAATTGGATATGGCCCTGAGGAACACTGCCATCTGTCATGTTGGGTAATAAACTGCTCCCTGTGTGCCCGTTCGCCCAGTCCATCCATTATTGTGTCCTGATCCGGGCCGGGATGCTTGTCCCTCCTCTATAGCACCTACAGCATACACTGATAATACGGCACCTGTGTGAAACTCTTACATCCCCAAACTCTTTTATATTAGCTTTGTCTTTGACATTTATTTTTGTCTTTTGAATTAATGAGTCAGTAGAAAACAGCAAATTCCAGATTTCCATTTATTTATTTTCCAAAAAACTAAATATTTAACAGGCATTTGTGTATTTCATTCAGTAATCTATGAAATAATATACAACTTTTTGGATATAAACTTGATGACTTTTTACATCTTCAGGGAAATGAAGGAATTAAAGAAAGATAGCAAAGATGATCTAAAAGTCAATAGTGTGAGGAGGTGATTGAACCAAACCGATCTACTGGAACAGAAAAGAATGAAACTGGGAGAACTGGGGCAGGTGAAGAGGTGAAGGGCAGGTAGGATAGCTGAATGTTCACATCGTCAGTTCAAGAGGAGCAGAGTCACAAGACACGTGGTGGCACCTCCTGCATCCGAGTGGGCTCTCCATTGCACACTGAAGTTTTCACATGTTTTGTCCAAGCTCTTGTGAAGAATCCCAAGGATACAAACAAGGCGGAGGTCCAGAAACACAGTGGACAACCATGGAAACAGAGTGTGGCGGCTGAGTGAGACATCAAACTGATGCCCCCACAAATTCAGAAGAAGTCCAGCACTGCTATGAGCTCTGAACACACAGAGACCACCAGAAGCCAATTCCGCTACTCTACAGTCCATTAAGGTCTTGTCAGAAAGGAGGAGCTGCTGCCAAAAAAGAATTCATCCAAAGTGAGCATAAGGCCAAGAGATTCAGAAACACAGACAGACTGGAGCAGTGAATGCGCTGGACTGGCAACCCCATATTGAAGGTGGCAGTCTGAGCACAGAGGAGCTGAAGAGTGTGACCTGGAGGAGTGTCTGCAGCTGGACAGTGAAGCCCAGTGGACATTCTGAGCTGGTTTGGGGTAAATGGAGTGGGTGGTCTGGTTAGAAAGAATAGAACTGTCAATGCTGGGAAGGACAAGCAGATTGTCATCTGTCACACGATACCAACAGGGAGAGCAAACGGCCAAGGGCATCATGAACTATCAATAAATAAATAAATAAATTAAAAAAACAAACACATTGACTGGTTGATTAATTATTTAATTAACTAATGGTATTACAGTCGGGCAGCACGGTGGCACAGGGTAGCAGTAAGGAGACTTGGGTTCACTTCCCAGGTCCTCCCTGCGTGGGGTTTGCATGTTCTCTCCGTGCCTCCCACAGTCCAAAGACATATAAGTTAGGTGCAATGGCGATCCTAAATTGTCCTTAGTGTGTGTGCTTGGTGTGTGGGTGTGTGTGCCCTGCGGTGGGCTGGCACCCTGACCGGGGTTTGTTCCTGCCTTGTGCCCTGTGCTGGCTAGGATTGGCTCCGGTTGACTCCTGTGACCCCGTGTTAGGATATAGGGTATAGTGCGCTGGGACCCCTGTTTTACACATAGGCATCAATCAGGAACATTGTGGACCCCTACTGTATGCTCCAGGGGCCCCCGGCCATTGCCCATTGTGCCCTTACATTAAGATGTGACTGACTTAAGATCTTAAGAAAGTGAGACAACAGCCAAAGATAACTGGAAACAAGAGGCTCGTGACAAAGAGCCAGCTGCACGACAGACAGAGAGAGGAGCCGCGGGCACAGCAGACATAGACTGGATTGATTTTTTTTTTTATTGTTTACTGCTCTTTTTTCATATGTAGAAAGTGTCTTGTTTTCACAAACTGTGCAAAATGAAATGATGGCGAGACTTTTTTGTAAATATACAGGGAGACATTATTTATCGCAGCTCTTACATCCACGGCATCTGTGCTCTATATTAACTCTAAAACAAAAACCAAAGAGGTCCCTTTTTCTGATGCTTTCCTTATGACATAGGTGCCTAAACAATGCCTGATAATAATAATATATTTCAATGACATATCTTAAAAAAAAACTGTACGTATATGTATTAATATTTTGTTGGCACATAAATATTACAGAAAGTCAATTCTATATTTTAAAGCATATTTATTTATTTTTGGTGCCTACACCTTCTGTTCTTTTGTACATATTTTATATATAAACGTCTACGCGTGGAAGTGTGTGTGTCTGTCCGGCCGGGAAGTGCGAGGCTACAGCAATGAAGCTCAAAGAGCCGACAAGGCGGCCTCAAGTTAACGAGTCGGAGACAAACTCGCTTACCCGCTGATAGACAAGAGGGGCGCGCACATCCGCAAAACGAAACCGCCGACTCTGCAGTACAATTTTTTTTCCTGACGATTTCAATAGTTTCTAGGAGCCCGGGCTTTTTACAGATCGTTCTTTTATGTATTATTATTATTATTTTTATTTTTATTTATTTACAGATAAATGTTGACCCGCACCATCAAACGCATCTAATCCAGCTTAGCGCTATGATCTGCACAGGCAAACGTTCACTATTAAATTCTTCATCATCATTCTCAAATCTGCTTAATCCAATTCAAACTCAAAGGAGACCTGAGCTCATCCTAGCAGCATCAAGCACAAGGCTGGAATCAGCGCTGGGCAGTATGCCAGTGCTTTGTGAGTCCTACACGGGTCTTATGAGCGGCGTAGATACAACCGTCCCTCCGTCCAGTAGATGGCAGTGTTTACCAGCACAGCGGCATAGGAACGCCTTCTTTCTGTCGAGTCGCTCGTTGACGACTCGTTTTGTTTCATTTTGTTTAATTCCTGCTGCGAACGTCTCGGGGTGACATACGAGGTGTGGGTCTGCACCTTTCAGAGACGAAAAACTAGCAGTAGAAGAGAAAAAAAAAGAGAAAGAGAGACGACGATAAGTGTCGGTGAGTAACGGGAGCATCGGGGCGGGAATACCGGTTTGGGAGACTAGAGGAAAAGAAAGTGCAGCAGTACGTGGGCAGAAATGTCGGGATGGGAGCAGAATAAGAAGGACAGCGTGTGGGCGATGAATGAGGAGAGACGAATATGAGAAGGAAGGAAGGATGAATGAAAGAAAGACAGAATGATAGGAATGAGGATGTCTTTGAAAATAAGAGCGAGAAAGAGAAATAAGAGTCGCGACGATCTGCAGAGGGGCTTCATTGTGGATGGTGACGGCACTCTGCTTGTCCGCCGTTTATTTCTACTTTCCCGTTACGATTACACTGGCTGCCGTGAAAAGCTACTCGCTCGTCCTCGTTGGAATTCGTAAAAATTTAACAACTTCTTCCAAATAGCGTTTGCAATACAAATGAAGTACCCGTAGGAAATCCAATGTAGACGCGGGGTGGGTCGTGAGAGAGATCTGGTACAAGGCAGGAACAAAATCTGGACAGGGTGCCGGTCCATCACAGGGCACACAGTGACGCGGGGTTAAGTCCAGAAGTGGAAAAAAAAAA
>JANRMT010062807.1:3050878-3065090 GCA_026402145.1 Polypterus bichir lapradei
GAAAAACATCCCCACAGCATGATGCTGCCACCACCATGCTTCACTGTAGGGATGGTATTGGCCTGGTGATGAGCGGTGCCTGGTTTCCTCCAAACGTGACGCCTGGCATTCACACCAAAGAGTTCAATCTTTGTCTCATCAGACCAGAGAATTTTGTTTCTCATGGTCTGAGAGTCCTTCAGGTGCCTTTTGGCAAACTCCAGACGGGCTGCCATGTGCCTTTTACTAAGGAGTGGCTTCCGTCTGGCCACTCTACCATACAGGCCTGATTGGTGGATTGCTGCAGAGATGGTTGTCCTTCTGGAAGGTTCTCCTCTCTCCACAGAGGACCTCTGACAGAGTGACCATCGGGTTCTTGGTCACCTCCCTGACTAAGGCCCTTCTCCCCCGATCGCTCAGTTTAGATGGCCGGCCAGCTCTAGGAAGAGTCCTGGTGGTTTTGAACTTCTTCCACTTATGGATGATGGAGGCCACTGTGTTCATTGGGACCTTCAAAGCAGCAGAAATGTTTCCGTAACCTTCCCCAGATTTGTGCCTCGAGACAATCCTGTCTCGGAGGTCTACAGACAATCCCTTTGACTTCATGCTTGGTTTGTGCTCTGACATGAACTGTCAACTGTAGGACCTTCTATAGACAGGTGTGTGCCTTTCCAAATCATGTCCAGTCAACTGAATTTACCACAGGTGGACTCCAATGAAGCTGCAGAAACATCTCAAGGATGATCAGGGGAAACAGGATGCACCTGAGCTCAATTTGGAGCTTCACGGCAAAGGCTGTGAATGCTTATGTACATGTGCTTTCTCAGTTTTTTTATTGTTAATAAATTTGCAAAAACCTCAAGTAAACTTTTTTCACGTTGTCATTATGGGGTGTTGTGTGTAGAATTCTGAGGAAAAAAATGAATTTAATCCATTTGGAATAAGGCTGTGACATAACAAAATGTGGGAAAAGTGATGCGCTGTGAATACTTTCCAGATGCACTGTAAATAATATTAAAATAGACACAGGCCATTTTGTGATTTAACCCTTAATTTAATCCAATTCATGCTCGTGTGCAGGAGGCCAGAGCCTATCTGGGCAGCAGTGGACACACGGCAGACGCCAGTCCTCTATGGGCACCACATTCTCACACAAATGCCAGTTTAGTCAGCAGTTCACCTTATCTGCTCTTTTTTTTATTTTTATTTGATACACTTTTAACCCCTGAAGGGAAATTGTCTTTCTGCGTGATCTTTAGGGGGGGTCAGAGTGCAGATTAAAGGCGTTGTTCAAGGGTCCCAATGGAGTTGAATCTCTTCTGGCAGTTTTTGGGGATGTGAGAGAACTGCAGTCTAATGAGGTAAACCAATGTGGATATGATGAGAACATGCAAAGTCCACATGAGGGCAAGATTTGACCCCCAGGACGCTGGACCCATGAGGCAGTTTTGCTAACTACTGCACCTCTGTTTCTAGCCTATGTTTGTCAATATCTTTTTATTAATATAACCATAAGGACCTGAAATGATCTAATTATCATCAAATTAATCAAAATAAATACCCAATTGACTTCCCATATTCCACTTTCTGTAAGGCAGCTGGCCACCCAGCCCCTCTATGTTTTGTACAAGTCATTGCGGTGGGGAGGTGAATGTCAGCAGTTATGGTAGAATAAGACAAAGCTCTGGGGTTAGGGTCCATCATTGAAGATGACACATACACTGCAGGGCTAATAAACAGAAATTATTAGGGCAACGAGAATATGAGGATTAATAAGAGCAGTGAAAATGACATTAACAAAGGGGGCAACAGTGACCACTGGACATTTAGGGGCTTGAACTTGAATTTGGCTGAATCCTCATGTGAGAGACACTTGATCTGCTTCACATGTCAGATCCCACCTATCCATACTGGCAGCTTATGAAATAAGGCAGATTTCAACCCAAAAACAGATGCCAGTCCACTGCAGGGCACTCTGGCGCGCACATCCACACACAGTCACACCAGACAGTGATTAACACAGCAGACACATCTTTAGGAAGGAAGATGGAGAAGCTGAACAGACATTAGGAGAACGTGCAAAGTCCATTCACGCACCAGAAGTCGAACTTCCGTGTCCCTTCTGTCTTTTTACAAAAATAAATAAATTAGGGCTATTTTTTTTTTTTGTTTGTTTCTTTTCTCCCAGGGCTGAATATTTTTCCAAAACCTAACTTTTTTTAAAAAAATGAACACAAAGCAATGGTTTAACTCTTTCAGGGCTGATGTCAACTTTTGTCAAAAGGAGGAGTTGACGATGGTAATCAACTGTAAACTGTGACAAAACCAACTGTTATGTCTTCGTTGCTGCTTTCATTGGTTTTGACCGAGACTTTCTGCTCTCCCATGAGTAGCAATGCACAAACAATGCCAAAACTGGCACTGACATCTGGTGAGAGGGAAGTGACTATGACTTGTTGATACAAGCAATCGAAAATGAATGTGAGGTTTCAGCTTCAGCTGACTAGTCCCCAGCTAATCGTGGTGCTGAACAGGTTCATGTAGCTGACGTTCCTGTGGCAATGTTTGCTTGGGAGGACTGCTACTTAAAGAGGTAGAAATCAGATTGCAATGCACTGTGACGGTGACTGCTGCTGCCCCAGCCAAGCGAAGACAGCCTGGCAATACGCCTGCCGCATGTTCTTGGCAAACTGGCAGCCACAGCATGCAGCAACAGTCGTTTTATGTTGATTTCTGTGTGAAGCCATTGCTTTTCAGAAATCCTATGTTTTTTTGGAAAAAATAGTCAGGCCTCAAAGAGTTAACATATCAGATCAATAAAGAATATTTACTTTTGACAAATGTTACTGTCTTGCATGTCGCATGAGCCTGCATACTCTATGATTTCACATGCTTGTTACACAGTAAAGTCTGACGTCGCTCAAAGCAGCCAACTGCATGCATTGCTCTGCTTACAATACGTGTTGCACTGGTGCCTCCTTTTCAATTGTCTGTTGCTGCACTTTCTCACATGTATTGTTAGTGTGTACTGTAGAGAGACAAGTCACCCGGTTGACATCGCCCCATGCCACTGCCACCAAGTTTTCCACCCGCATTAAAACCGTATTGTCGCCTCTTTTCCTCTTCAGCCTGTGTCTCCTGTTCACCCTCACTGTGCCACAAGCTCCAATTCCCCTGCTCTGTAGCTCCATGAACAATTCTGGGCATGTATAAAAATTGTCCAAATGTACACAACATGACCCAAATGTTCATAGCCCTGAAGAAGCTCCAGCACAACCTGACTTGTCAAGGGACAGATCTCTCTTTGAAAGAAATACCTTCCTGTATATGTAATTACTTTCAGGCAGAAACCAGTGTTTGCTTCTGCCAGTACAAAATCCTTTATGCTATACTTTGTGGGCTTGTCTGGCATATAATAGCAGAAAAAAGGCATCCCTTTTATTTAATTATAGATTCATCCACAGACAAATCACGGCCAGGCTGATAAAATTGTTTGTATGTTGGTTCCACAATGTCAAGCAGGGGCTGAACTTCATACATGGGTTTATAGCCTGGCTCACCCCTTGGGATTTGCTTCTGGTTATCACAGAAGTGAATAAAACTTTGCAGCAGCACGTACCTATCATCACGCAGCATAACCTGTCCAAAGCCACCAGGGGACAAAGCACATTTGGACCAATGCTCCCTGAAGTTATATCGCCAGTCTTGTCCCATCTCTATTTATAATGCCACAAAGCCCTTCATCTCGTCTTTTGTTGTGGGTTTCCACTTTGAAAAATGAGAATGTGGTGCGAATGCGTGATAAAAAAAATTGCTCTTCACACCTGTTTGTCTCGTCTGACAGTAGCTGGAAAGCAGCCTCAGCCTGAAGTAGTCCAGCGGCTGGTAATCTGTTGTGTCCACCAGTAAGCCATGCCGTCTTGTGAAGTCCGGTAGCCAGTTTGGCTCCCTCGGATCAATGTCTGGGTATTCCTCCCACACGAACCTTGCCGTAGGCGCTTAGCTGGCATCCGATCTGGGGCGACATCGGCTGGCATCTGATCAGCTGATGCCAGTTCCTCACTCTCTTGCTTGATCTCCTGATCACTGTCAAAAAAATCAGATTCTGGAAAATCAGAGTCCGACTCAGTGATAATGCAGAAAACGTCATCTGCTGAATATTTTCTTTTCTGTACTCGCTTTGCTCCCTCGTGAGATGTCGATGCCATCTTGCCTTTGTTTACATTTTGTAACTCACGCACACACAAGGATTAGATGCCGAGTCAATGAGTCTAACATTCCTCCAAGCAGAGAGGCAATGCCTGTGATGTAACAGTGAGTTTTGTCGCCATTAACAGCTGATTGTTGCCCTCTACCCCTGGATGTCTACAAAACTCGACATCCGCCCTGAAAGAGTTAAACCTTGACTAACCTGTTTATCTTATTGCAGATTCACATGGAAATGGCAGCGTTTCTCCAACATTATGTGGTGAGACTTCTCTTCAGTGCAGACTGCAACACAAACAGAACAAGAAGACAAAGAAATCAACAAATGGATCACACAATTCAGCAGCAGCCTCTTTGCAATGTAGTTCTCTTCCTAATGTCAAAAGAAGGACAGAAGCCATCAAAACCAACAAACAAGTGCATAAACAAGTCAGAACTCACACTGAAGAGAAACCACACTGTTGTGCAGAATGTGGTAAGAGATTCTCACAAATAAGCTATCTTCAGAGGCACACAAGAATCCACACTGGAGAAAAACCTTATTGCTGTCCAGAATGTGGCAAACGATTCTCACACAACAGTAGTCTTCAGGAACACGCAATACTTCACACTGGAGAAAAACCCCATTGCTGTCTAAAGTGTTGTAAACGATTCTCTCAATTAAGCCATCTTCAAACACACACAAGAATCCACACTGGAGAAAAGCCTTATTGCTGTCCGGAATGCGGCAAGCGATTTTGTGACAGCAGTGCTCTTCAGAAGCACGTGCGAACTCATACTGGAGAGAAGCCATATTGCTGTTCTGATTGTGGCAAACGATTCTCGCAAGTAATACATCTTCAGAACCACTCAAGAACCCACACTGGAGAGAAACCCTATTGCTGTCCTGAATGTGGCAAACAGTTCTCACAAGTAAGCCATCTACACAGCCACACAAGAATCCACACTGGAGAGAAACCTCACTGCTGTCTAGAATGTGGAAAACGCTTCTTACTACCTAGCCGTCTTCACGTTCACACAAGAATCCACACTGGAGAGAAACCCTATTGCTGTTCTGAATGTGGCAAACGATTCTCTGACAGTAGAGGTTTTCGGAACCACATACGCATCCACACCGGAGAGAAGCCATATTGTTGTTCTGAATGTGGCAAACAATTTTTCACCAGCAACAGTCTTCGCCAGCACGTACAAATTCACACCGGAGAGAAGCCATATTGCTGCTCTGAATGTGGCAAAAGATATTCAAGTAATTCCAGTTTTCGTAAGCATGCGAAAATGCACACTGGAGGAAAACTTTTATTGTTGTTCTAAATGGGATATACTGTAGAATTGCCATTTTTTCCATAGACACTAAAGAATTCACACTCAAGAGAAACAAAGCCCTGAGGTGTGAGGGGGAAGAAGGAGGGAGTCAAAAAGTCACCCACCTAACTACTCGAGTCCTTCACATGGTGGATTTCATTCTATAGGATCGCTACCAAATCACGTCACTGTGAATCTATTTTCTTGGGATAAAATAACCAAGAGTAATAATCTCATTACTGGCCACATGTCTTCCAGGATTAAAAAGAGTGCCCACTGCCTTCCTCGGCACTATCATAGGTGATGGTGGTAGTGACAGTACAAGAACTACTGATAAAGAGAAAAAGAACTCCTATGTGTTTTGTTTTGTTGTTAATTTCATCTTGTACAATTTCTTGTATTAGGAATTTGTTAGTTTTCGCATACCCCTTGGGGTCAGAGCGCAGGGTCAGCCATTGTACAGCGCCCCTGGAGCAATTGAAGGGCCCAGCAGAGTAGGATCTCTTTTGGCAGTGACAGAGATTCGCACCGGCAACCTTCTGGATACCAGTACAGATCCTTAGCTTCAGAGCCACCATTTTGCCCTATGTAGTGCCAGTCCTGATGAAGAGTGTTGCTGGTCCCACCACAAAGGAAACAAAGAAGACCACATAAACATACTTGGTGCAAGAAATTGAGAGGACTGGACATAGTCTAGTGGTCAACTGAGGATAAAGAGGAGGGCACGTAGTGATTCTCAATTTCCAATAAAGGGATAAGCCTGGAGAGCTTCAGAAAACTTCAGTCCAGAAGTATAATCTGAAGTGACCTATCAAGTGCAAACGTAAGATCTCTAATCCTAATAATTAAAAAAAAAAACAAATACGTCAAGAAAAAAAAAAAGGAAAATCTCCAAGGAATTACAAAAGAGGAAGTAATATGTGTAACAAGTGGAGATCCAACAGGTATTAGAATAGAAAGGGAGAAGAGTTGGCATGTTGTGTGGTGCAGCGTTTACCCCATCCTGAAAGCATCAGCATCCAGAGTGAGTACAAATGAGGAAACGGACCTGAAAATCCAAATGTGAATAGACATACCCAATAAATGATTTTCACCTAGAGGTGGAAAGTCCACAAGAGCATCTGATAATAAAATAATGCTCAAATAATAAAACGCTAACAGAAGAGCAAGAGGTTCTGGAAAAGCAAAAAATGGATGTGCAACAGACTGAAGGTGACGGTGAAAGCTCAACTCCAAACATCCAAAAATCACAAGTGGATCCCATCCACCTGGTCAAGAGTGGGGAAACAACACAGGAAATATCAGCAGAGTTACTGGAACTGAAAAAAAGAGGAAAACAGCTAAAGTGGACAACCCAGAAAGAACAGAAGTGACTCCATCAGTAGAGGACAAGGAAATTCAAGAAGTGAAGGAGCAGCTCCTGGACCTGACATGAACACCAACATCTGCCAAACAGAGAAGTTACCAAGAATAACATGAAACTGAGCCATATAAACCCCTAAAGGTGAGGTGAACACAGCCATGTGGGGTTATGGCAGGTGGTGCTTACTTGTCTATGATGGGAAGTTCTGGACTTGAAGCAGGCGATGTTTGTCTCTTCTATACTTGTGGGCATTGGCTGAAAGTTCACATATTAAGATCATACAAAGATGATGGACAATGCGTGACATGGATGAACAGCCTGCCTTGCTTCTCTTTATCCTGTTTGTAAAAGTCCAAAGAGCCTTATACAGGTGATATCCTGATAAATGGCCAAAGTGTTAAGGAGAAAGTTTAGAAAGAGAGACTGGCCTGAAGCACGGGGGGCACAGCAAACCAAGCACAGAGCTGATTATTCATTACAAGGCTCAGTGATTTTATTTTCCATGTAATTAACCCCTAAAAGAGTCTACACTGTAATAGAGATAAAGCACAACCAGCAATATAAAATGGACTTCACAACAGCGGAGAGGATCATCCAGTATGGGGCCAACAAAACTCATCACCTCTAAAGTAGCAGCACATATGCGAAAGAAGATCAACAAAGCTGAACTCCTCCTATGATGGATGGATGAATGGATTGATAGATATGAAAGGCACTATATGATGGATGGATATGAAAGGCAATATATAATAAATATGAAAAGCACTATATACTAGATAGAGCTGTAAGAGAGAGATAGATAGAACTTTATTTATCCCCAGGGGAAATGACTGAAGAAGACATAAATGCACAAGTTAAAGCCTCCATGGAAAGAGCAAGGTGACAGAAAGGTCTCACAAACATACAACATCTGAAATTCTAGTGCTGGATATTAATATTTGAGGACTTGGCCTTCATTGTAGCAAAAAAACAAAACTTGAAACTCTGAAAGAAACATTAAAGGTAAGAAAGAACAGAAAGAAAGGGGACAGAACAGACTGTTTAAGGAAAACCCCAAAACCCTTCCTCCTTGGCTCCTGTTTAAAGTGCTTCTTTTTTATCGTCTGTTCTTTTTCATTATCATTCATTGTTTTCCATTATTTTTGTAATGCTGTTCTAGTTGTGCATTATTTATTTCGTTTAGTTTTTTTTTTTCTTCTTCTTTTTATTCTACTTCGTAATTCTTCCGTTTCCATGTATGCTATCCTGTTCTCTGAGCCCTTTAAAGGCAGCCTGGGAATTGAAGTCCTCTGCAGTTCATTTCCATTGTTAGCTTGTTAGTCTTAATTCTTTTGTGATTTCTGATACAAAGAGAGGACATTCTCCCCTGGTACGTAGACATTTTTCCATATCATGTTTTTCTGACCTTGAGAGCTAGGATTGCTTTTGGCAACTCTTTTTTTTTTTTTTTTTGCTCTTTTGTTGTATTTTGTCCTTTAAGGGGTTAAGGCACCCACCCATAAAAATCATACCAAAACCTATAAAACCATGCCAAGCCACAACCACACACACACACAAGTAGAAAGAGATGAAGATAAGTTGTATTTTATCCTTTACTCTTAATAAACTCTCCTTTTATAAAGATGTCTTGTGGCCTTGGTCTCTTTAAGCCAGGGGTTTATGGTTATCCTTTCACTTGCTGGCTAGTTTGAATGTATTTGAGGACATTACATAACATTTTTTTTTTTTTTTTTAATTTTGAAAGAGAAGCTCTTGGTGTAAACTGAAGTCAGCCCTTTACCAGGATGCTTGGCTGTATTTTGGTGCATGTCCTCTGTGCCCCCTGGTGGGATTTGCTCTGCATGTTTTTGAAGGCCTTACACCACTTTGGGCAATTTGTGAGATAAATCACAACACCCTGAACTAGGATATGTTTAAATATGGTAGCGAAACAACTATTGCAGGGCAATATCTCAAATTTTTTAATTCAATGTATAATAAAACTTATCTACATGTTAGTATAGGTGACGATTTTGGACTATAAAATAATGTTTAAACGTGTTGGCCTAAAGCTGTGATTTGTACCCATTAGAAACCTTGTAGCACCACACCAAAGGCCTGTCGCTCTTATATCTGAATTGGTGTCCTTAGAAGAGCCATTCGGTGTTGACTCATAGCTGGAATTCACACAGCTTTGGCAGGCTTCTCATTTTCCATGGCTCCCCTGCAGCTGGCACTGAAGCTATTCAATTTATTTGCAACTCATGGCCCTGGCTAATTCAACTTATTACAATAACCAACATGAGCAGCAAGAATCCATTAGCACTCCGAGCCGGTGAACGATGGCGTGTCACTACAACATATTAGAAGCTACCACTGATTCAAAATTGAGGGGTAACTTGTTCACGTCAGGGGGATTTTTGCTGTGACTCATATGACGTGTGAATATCCCTCAGTATTTGGGGAATACTTGCACTAAGGGGGCAGAGAGAATCATAACTTAAAAAGACCGGGCCTACAGTAGACTAGAGTATTAGAAGCTCCAGCACACAGAAGACTAGCATTACATGGGCTTAATATTAATGTTAGCTAAGAGCTTCCACACTTGTGGACTCCAATTTTAATTAGATATCTTGTTGGTGGTTTCGGGCCTCCTTTTATAGCATGTGAGGAGCTTTGAAGCAGTCTGTCATGAGCACTTTCAAAGAATAGCCTTCTGGGAGCTTTGGGGGATACCATTAAACCCTGACAAGAAAGAGCCTTGCAAAATCTTTAAAAATAAAGGCTTTGCACAACTCGTAGCTCCAAAGAGCACCAAGGAATTGCCTGCAAAGGTAAAGCAATTGCAGTAAAGAAAGTACCAGTCCAGAGGCGTAGTCAAAAAACAGAGCAGAGGCTCAAAATCATTAAACACAGTTGGGGCCATCTTAAGGCACGGGCACGCTGGGCAGTTGCCCGGGAGCCCCATGCTAATCTATGTATGTTGTGACTTGCTGAGTGGTTGTGTAGGTAGAGGCCCCAATGCACTGCTCTGCCAGGGGGCCTATAATCCTGTTAAGACGGCCCTGGTAACACAGAATCCAAAGACGTCGTCGAGAAACAGCACAGGTCCGAAAATTTGGGAAATCGCAAGGCAATGGCAAAGACCAGAAACACTCCACACACTAACATGCTTGAAACGAACCACCAGGAACTATGGGAGGCCCTGCTAGAAGTAGGGTGAAGGGCCGTTCCTGGAGGTGATTGGCAGGTGGCTCCGCCCCCTTGGGGAACCACCCACAAAAACACAATGGACATAACCTAGGTCAAGGGGTGGGCAACGTCGGTCCTGGAGGGCCACAGTGGCTGCAGGTTTTCCATCCAACTCAATTGTTTCATTGGTAACCAATGATTGCCAATCTCAAACTCTTTTTTAAATGATATGGCTTGTTAGTCCGCAATTTAAGGTTCTTATACTGTAGATTTGTACCTTTCCAAGGATATCATTTGAAGCCTAAAGAGGATAATTTTCAGTCTGTCCCATTTTTTCTATTACGTGTTTTATTAATTCAAACAGTGCATGATGAACACACACACAGATGTAAATGGAAACAAGTTAGATGGAGAACTGCTGCCTGCTTTGTCATCTCCATCTAATTGCTAATATGGAGCCATTAAATAAGGGTGGGGAAACTTAACAAGCGAGACCTCCAAAATGAAGCATCAAAATGTCACTTGAGCAATAAGGGCTTCGTCAGCAATAACTGACTTCTCATTAAGAAACTGAGTTGGAAGAAAAACCTGCAGCCACTGTGGCCCTCCAGGACCGACATTGCCCACCCCGACCTACTGTAGGTCATTACTGTACCAGTTACAGTTGAACACAAAGAAAAAGATTGCAGATTAAAATTCATTATTGTCACGTGTAGGGGTGTGCAAAGAAATGCTTACTTGCATGTGCCTCCGCAGACAGAAAACAAACACCAGAGACCAAATAAATACAAAAAGTGACCGCAAGTGCATGTGCAACAGAGCAGCAGTGGAGGTGACAAGATTACTGAATGAAGCCTAATTGCAGTTGGGTAAGAACTGTTTCTGAATCTGGAGGTGAGTGTTCGGATGGACTTTAGATGCTTCCAAGATGGGAGAAGGGTGGAAAATGACAGTGCAGGATGGCGGGACTCCCTGGGGAAATCGGCTTCAGGACTGCGGGCGGTGCCACTGGTGTATCTGATTTCCCCAATTTGCACGTGAACTTGACGTTAGCACGTTGTTCGAACTGCGACATTACGCCGAATGATTCAGATTGGGTGCCTAACTTTAAACATTATAAAGGGTGCCTAATCTTAAGTTTATTTTTCAACCTCTTTGTTAACCCTAATTTTAACTTAGCATCCCAGAACCCTCATTTATTTACCTATAGAACCCTAATGCACTGAAATTATTAGCTTATTTTATCCCAAATGAAAAACTTTTTATTGGTATCTATAACTTTGACACACCTTGTTTTTAGCTAAATTTAAATTTTGCCCTTTTAGATCATTATAATATTTTTTAGGTAGATTATTATTTAAATTGTTATCATATGCATATTGAAACGTCTAGTTTTTTTGAGGCAAATATATCAGTATGTTTGAAAATATCCTTATAAATTTTAAATGATCTGGTGGCAATTTTTTGTATAGGGCTTGTTTTAAGGTTGTATTTAAAGTTGTAAATTACCTAGGGTAAGTGTTTTTATGGGGTATAAGTATATTCCATACATAGGCAGGAAGTGTACCCGTACACCTGTCCTTTCATGGACAGCCAATCTCTGTTAACCCTAACCTAACCTCGAGTCAGTGTCCTCCTGCTGCATCTCTATAGAAACACAATATTAGGAAAACAATGGCTATCCTAAGGATATACGTATCGGTTTAAGAGCTTGACAGAGGGGTGGGTTTCACTCACCTAGCTAATAGTTATAATTTGTTGCAATGGCAAGTTTACTATTGACATAGTTATTGTTTAATATTATTACTCTTAGGTTAATATGATAGGGTTAATATTGAATTAGTTTTAATAACAGTGCTATATGGGACTAGGTACGATTGATTTTAGGTAGGGATGATTATTTAATGACTTTTTATTCTTTATTTATTGGGACATTATTTCTTCTTTTCTTTGGCGAGTGCTTTCTCTTTAAGGTTGGCTCCGGGTCAGTCAGGCTTTGATTAGTGTGGTAGACTCTGATTAACACACTGGTAGTTAAAAACCCTGGCTTAGCAACATCCAACACTCCTTTGACAAAGCTCTCGGATGAGCGCCTAATCTTAAGCGATGCCTAATCTTAAAGTTGTGCATTCCCGTCTATACCCTTAATATTTAATATTTAATGTTAACCCTAACCTAACCCCGACCTAATTCAAAGTATACTAGGAAGATTCACCTCCCTTTAACACAATGTAGCTACATAGAAGGTCTCATCAGTTTCATGTAGGACAGTTTCTAGTTTATCTGCTGTATTATAAATTAAACTTGGAGAAAAGGCACATACCTGCGTCCTTTCCGGTGCTCGTGTAGGGGTGTGGGGCGGTGTCAGCGGTCGCTTGGGGGGATTTTGGATGGTGTGGGTGGCGTCTTTCCCCGGCGGGCTTTTCTCGGGAGTTAAGTCGGCAACCGCTTGTCCGTGTCTTCGGGAGACGTTTGCTTGCAGCCTGGGGCTTCGAGGCAGCAAGACAGGGCACAACACAGCAATGGGTCTTTGAAGGCTGGATTTGTTTTTGTTTTGTTGCTTTTGTTGTTCGTTGAGGAGGACCAGTGCGGGTGTCGGGAGGTGGGCGAGAACTAGC
Source organism: Polypterus bichir lapradei (assembly GCA_026402145.1). NCBI lineage: Eukaryota > Metazoa > Chordata > Cladistia > Polypteriformes > Polypteridae > Polypterus > Polypterus bichir. Next base: position 3,063,518 of record JANRMT010062807.1, read on the forward strand.
GCCATCTGGTGATCAGTTGAGCGTGCGTGCGTGCGGGCGGATAGCTCCCAGATTTAAAGGCACCCGAAACACGTGACAGGGGGATGGGTGTCCAGGTCCCTTGTCAGCTGATTGCTGGGAGAATTTATAAAGGACTATCGAGGAAACGTAAAGAGGGATGAGCAGGAAGATGTACGGTGTTGCTTCAGAACAGGAGTAGGTTAATAAAATGAATTTATATTTGAGAGAAGGACCCTGAGTTGGATTGGATGGGTGCAATTTTTACAGGATTTTTTTTTTATTATTTTTATTATTTCTTTGCCTTTTTGGAATGCACAACGTTTGTGACTGTCTGCGCCACAATAAATTGCACTTTTTTTCCAAATTACATTTCTGTGTCGGCATCTCTTACTGTTCCACTGACCTCGGTCCCTTTATCAAGGACTTGTGGTCCGCCAGATTTATCTGTTAAGGACCCGAGTGCCTGACATATACTACACGTTGAAACCAATCCAGACTTGTCGTAACCGGTCTACAGACGTGCTGCACTCCCCCTCCAAAACACTGAGTGCGTAAGCTGATCTCTCACTCTCCTGCTATATCACAATTCCGGGAACATTTTGACTGCCCCTCGTATTTATTTATATATCACCACAACTGCGGCACAAGCCTCTCACTATGCTCTCACAATGTCTGCGACAGTGAATATCTCTAAACTCTAATCTAATCAGGACGAGAAGAGTTTTGATGAGGGCAGTGAATCATACGACCCCTCTAAAAGGATGGGTTGGACCCACCTAATGAAGTGAATATGTGGACCCTCTACGTTTGCTTTGAGCCCAACAGTATGCACCTTACTGAAAAGGCTTCTGTGTTTAAGTTCAGTTAATGTAATATTTAATTCTGCAGCTCGGCCCCCCAAAATTTTATCTTCTTGTCCTGTGACCCAACCGTTTTGTCAGTTTACCAAGGTTAATAATAATAATAATAATAATAATACATTTTATTTATATAGCACCTTTCCTAGGCTCAAGGCACATGAGGTGGTGTGAGAGTTTGGTCTGTTTATCGTTTACCACCCGGTGGTCTCCGTGAATCTCTGATGGCAGCCATCCTGCTCATTATGTTTCCTCTTCTGCCCTCTGAGAAGCGCCAAGTCCTCCTTAAAATTCCTCTGAATCGAGTCCCACATTATGGTGAGCTGCTGGGTCATGAAGGACTTTATGTTTTTGAAGAGGGCATCCATTACTCCTGCGTTAAATACTATCGACATGGAGACGGAGGATTCACTCTGCGCTTTCTGAGATGAAGGTAACATCGTTCATTTGTGGTGCAAGTGTGTAGTAGTTGACAAGTCAAGCTAATGTATTTAAAGAGGATTAGAGGCGAAGAAGGAGGAATAAAACAGACGGCCCTGAGGGCCACCTAATCACACGTCCATCTATATTAGAGGCAAGCATGACTATCCAAATTCTATGTATGGAATGCATAAGTACAATAAGTGCATAAAAATACAACAATAAAACAAAAGAAATATCCAACAATATGACAAGATATTTAAATTTTCCTGTTTAAAAAAAAAAAAACAATCATA
>JANRMT010062807.1:3065190-3106287 GCA_026402145.1 Polypterus bichir lapradei
CGCTAAGAGGTTTCTTTGTATAATTTAAAATCATAAAAACTTTTCCCTGATTTCTTTTTTCATACGTCTTAACAAATTACACAATAATGTAAAATCTTTAACAAAAACCACCAATGAACTCTTTTAGTCTGGATGACTTTTGTCAACACAAGGCTTTGAGGGCGGATGTGCACTAAACTCGACCTTTATGGGTAGAGGGGGTTTAAACCAGTCATCCCCAACCTTTTTTTTTTTTTTTGGCCATGCCCCACCTAGGCTTCTCTAAAATCACGATATCCCCCACTGTAACATATACCTTATTCTTATTATTACCTATTCAAAAAGTCAACTCCAACTCACGTGGAGGAAGCCCATAATGTCATTAATTTGGTCTAAAACAAGCTTCCAAAGAACATGGAAACAAAAGAGGGAAAGGATGCTGACAAAGAAATCACTAAGAAATTGTTAAAAAAAAAATATATAATATGAATATGAAAATACAGCAAATATAGTTTGGAAAACATATACTAAGAGACGTGAAAGTCATAAATATAAAATAACTTTAATGACCGCTTTTTCTGTAATATTTGGATCATTTTATATTTTGTTATATTGCAAAATTTTATAGTCATTGTTATAATTCATATTATTTTAATGGTAAAAACAATTTCTAAGCAGAAAAACCCAAGCCGGTCTGCGATGGGCTGGCGCCCTGCCTCGGGTTTGTTCCTGCCTTGCGCCCTGTGTTGGCTGGGATTGGCTCCAGCAGACCCCCGTGACCCTGTAGGTAGGATATAGCGGGTTGGATAATGGATGGATGGATGGAAAACCCAAGCCGGTTGTAAAATCATAAATTAAAGGGTTCTTCACCATTCCTTCTATGTTTATATAAAATATATAAATGTCTCTGTAAAAAATAAGAATGATTTATTTTTTTATCATTTTTAACAGTGAATTTCTGGTTTTTTTTTCATTTTATAAATTGTTTAACGTACCTAAATTCTAGAATTGCCCCCATAAAAAATTAAATTGCCCCACGTTGGGTTTAACCTGTAAACGTCAAGAAAACTAACCGTTATGTTATAGGTAGACCCTCTTTGCTAGGAGGACTGTTAGACTTCTTGACTTCACGTCAAATCCAGGCGTGTGAGTGAGTAGCGTAGAGTAGACAACGCATAGAATGGCGACGACATCTGGGGAGGGAGCGAAGTGAACGTGCAAAGGAAAATACTCTGTGCGTATTGTTTGTTTATTTATTTTTTAAACGATTTTATTAAACTTGACTCCTCTGTATGTTTGCTTGTTGTTAATTATTATTAAACGATTTTATTTAACTTGACTCCTGTCTGTTTGCTTGTCAGGGTCAAACCCGCTTTTGGCGTAGCGAATTTCTTAACAATTTGCATACATGCTTAGTATCGATGACAATACAATAATCTGTCCAAACCGATGCATTTGCATGACACCTTTCGCCGTAATCAATGGTTATGCGATTCTAATTAACGCACACATAACAATGACGGAGAGAGAATATAGTGAGATATAGGAGCATACAAGTGAGAGACGCAAAGGATCTACCCCGCTTGCCTCTTCCAGTGAGCGGAGTCGGTAATACGCGTGCGGACTTTACTTGTTTATTCTTGCGAAGGAGTAGCCTTGACGATCACGGTGAGGAAGTACCGGCGTAAGCTTGCCGTTCTGTCGTCAATATTTTTTTTTCGCAGCGACCGAGCGGTTATCCCATAAGAGCCTGAACAGAAAAATAGAGATCAAAATATAAGTCTGTTTAGTATTCCAGTAATTCTGCAAAGATGATATATTATGTAATTTTAAAGAAGCTTCTCGTTCATGAAAAATGATTACAGAAAAAAAAAAAAAAACATTTGCAAAATGGTCCTGTTCAGAAAGCGGACGCATCTCCTTCCTGTTGTTTGTTTTCGACTGGTCTACCCCTACTACATAACCTGATGTTAAGGTTCGTGGGGGTAAGGCGGGGTACACCAGGGTCCCTAATCTTAAAAATGTAGAGTAGGTGCCTAATCTTAAAAACAAGTGGCGTCCGCTTTCTGAACAAGAGCCAATAAAATATATATTTTTTTTAAGTTAAACGGTTTTATTTACTTTAGTTATAAATGCAGTAAAAAGCAAAAAAAAAAAAAATTCTTTTACACAATTTTCGTCATTTACTGTGACTAAATAAAATCGTGGGGCGCATATAAATGAATTCATTCAATCAGTTAATAGAATAGCTACTTTCATCATGAAATATATAAAAAAAGCAACAACATTGTAATTCCCCAACATTCCAAACAAGTTTCAAAACTTGTTTGAATCGATTAATTTATGTGCACCCTACGATTTCATTTTGTCACGTATAACCACGAAAATTATTGTTAAAGTTAAAATTATTCTTTGCTTTTTAGTGCATTTATAACTAAAGTAAATAAAATCATTTTACTTAAAAAAAAAATCGTGTATCATTATTGAATTGGACTCTGACAAATCGAACTCTGATTTTGATGCAAGTGATCTGGAAATCGAATATCAAAGTGAGTTACCTGCATCAGTCGGTCGGACCGCAGCTGACGCGCCTACAGCAATGTTGGCCTGGGAGGACTGCGCTGCGCAGACACTTTTCGAATTCCACTTTGAATGCAAACAATCTGGAAATCGAACATGAAAGTCAGGGTCCTGCATCAGCTGATCAGTCCCCAGCTGATCGCAATGCCGGACATGCTCGTTTAGCTGACGTGCCATACGGCGATGTTCGCCCTGGAAGGACTATACAGACGTAGATCTGTGGGGAGGCACGCTGGCTACTGGACTTCATCAAGTCCTTCCTCATCAAGCCCCTTTCCTTCAGATCTTCTTTTACTTTACATATCCACTGTTTTCTCCTCCCCTGTATTTCTATTCCCGTCACTCTTTTGCCCACATCTTCATTGTCTCTCCTCATCACATGTCCAGACCACTTCAACCTGCCATCCTGTGCTTTCTTTGATTTCTCTCCCAATGTTGTTGTACCTCTGATGGTCTCATTTCTTATTCTGTCCTTCTCTCTTACTCCACATATCCAACTGAACCTTCTCATTTGTCACATCTAACTTCCCCCGTGCTGCCTTTCCTGCCCATTTCTTAGCTGCATACATCATTGCTGGTCATATCACTGCCTTAAAAAGCTTACGTTTAATTCTTCGATCACACAATACACCTGATACCTTCTTCCAATTGTTCCATCAATTAAACAAATTATTCAAAATATGTTAGTAGAGGGACACGAGAAAAACTAATAGCCACAGTCTTGACAGACACAACAGCAGTTCTGGTGACCTGCAGAATTCTCCTGATCATCAGTCAGTAAAGGTGGAAGCAGAGGTGCGGTATCTTAGTTTGTTTGTAATCAACAGGATAAAGGAAGGTGGACTGCTCAGAATCAGCTCAGCATCATGTTTACGACTGCAGGAGAAAGGACATTATTATTTCAAAAATGATTAAAGGGTAAGCAATTACTCCTCTTCGGCTAATTTTGTCTGTCAGTCCTTCAACATTTGCTACGAGTCTAAGGCACTTCTTTCATTTTTTTGATGCAGACCATCTTTTCCCTTCCTCTATGAAGGACAAGGCACTATAAAGGTATTAAATCAGGCAGTGGCATAGCGTGGTTGTCAGCCGCCCAGGGCAGAGGAAAATTTTGCCGCCCCCTTATTTAGGTATTTGAATTTAAAAGACTAAAATATACAGTAATTCTTTGCTGGCCCCTAAAAGTGCCGCCCCTGCCGCCCCCACTACGCTACACCACTGAAATCAGGGTTCCCAACTCCGGTCCTGGAGGGCTGCAGGTTTTTGTTCTAACCCTTTTCTTAATTAGTGACCTGTTTTTTTGCTGCTCATTAAATCCTTTTACAGTTTTCTTTGTAGTTTTTCTTGCTTTATGGTCATTACAGTGTGTTTTCAGACTGAAGCATCTATCTATCTATCTATTTATCATATATAGTGCCTTCCATATCTATCTATCTATCTATCATATATAGTGCCTTCCATATCTCTCTATCTATCTATCTTATATAGTGCCTTTCATATCTATCTATCTATGGTCTAGAAAAATGTGACAGACTGAAAATGATTTGTTTTATGCTTCAAAGCATTTGGATGATATCCTTAAAAAGGAACAAAATCTACAATGTTAAGTACGTAACTATGCAGACTAAGAAGGCATAACATTAAATAAGAGTCTGTGATTGGAAATCATTGGTTACTAATGAAGCAATTGAGTTGGAAGAAAAACCTGCAGCCACTGTGGCCCCCGAGGACCGACGCTGCCCAGCCCTGCTTTAGAAACACAACATGTGGATTCAAATTTATTTGGTGTGCACTTCTACTTCAACATGGAACTGTAACAGTTAAACCACCGTGAAGTATTCATTATGGATGAAATAACCAGTAGGCTCAGGCAGCTTTGTGCAACAAGAAACACCGGGAAACTGAAAAGGTTTATGTTTCAACATCAGTCCTGTTGCAAGAATACTATCTTTTTTTTAGAATATTCCCAAAGCTTTTTCTGTGCCATTCAATTTTTTTTAATAAAAAAATTCAATTTATTTCAGTTTATTTTGTATAACACTCTTCATGTACAACACAACTACTGCCTTCACCTTAGACTACTTCCATAATACCTAAAGGGGAGGCAGCTTGATGGCTGAGGTCTCCAGGACTCTGAACAAATCCAAATCGTATTCCATGATATCATCTACTGTTGAATTCTGCTCTGTACTTGTAATATTTTTATGGTACTATTATATTGAGGATCTGTTCTATTCCGTGTATTGTACTGTATTGACCCCCTTCTTTTTGACACCCACTGCACGCCCAACCTACATGAAAAGGGGTCTCTCTTTGAATTGTCTTTCCCAAGGTTTCTTCCATTTTTTCCCTACTAGGGTTATTTTTTTCTTGTCTGCTTAGAGAGTCAATTCTGGGGAGCTGTCAAGTGGCAGGGCCTGTTAGAGCCCCTTGTGGCACTCCTTGTGTAATTTTGGGCTGTACAAAAATAAATTGTATTGTATAAAGACACAGATTTGTTTAAAGCTTACATCTGGATCCAACTGTTTTTGTGAACATTTTTTTATTATTAAAGAGTAAAAGTAAAAATGGATGTATGAAGAAACAAGACAATAACATATTGTATATTGTATAAACAACCCCCCCTCCCCAACCCAACCCCAGAATCCGAGCCCAGCTACTCCAACCCTGTGAGGAACAAAATACACAAAAATAAAGAGAACAGCTAAAGTGATGTCTGCATGACTGGGAAGCGTTTCCCACCCACACCCAAAATGAAGAAGGCATAGTTTTTTCCTAACTAAACTACAGAAGCTACTTCTTTATCCTTGGGATTTCAGCACTCGAACCTGTACATCATCGACAGCCCCATCTAACACATGCAGAAATACAAATGCATTTGATCTCCACCTACAAGAATCAAGTCTGCGGGAAAGTCAAAAGTGATCGCGTAAGGTGGTGGTGGTGGCAGTCAGGGAAGCCACAGAAGGGTCACCAGCTTGGAGATCCACGCAGCTTAAAAAAGTGAGGGCAGTGAGGGCAGCGGTGGCATGAGTCATGTTGACTTATTATCTCCTTAATACGACTATCAAATCTCTTGCTGAAATGCTAAAGTTCTTTATAGCAGTGAGCCACGTCACACTCTTTTCACATTTTCTTTTGTTGGGTTATTACAAGCAGCCCGTTCCTTATTCTAACTATAGCTTACTACAGTTGAAGTCAAAAGTTTCCATACATTTAGGGCAAAGTCTTAAAACTCACTTTATAACCCACCCACAGATTTTGTACAAACAACCCTATGAATTGAGCATATCGTTTAAGACACCTACTTTGTGCATGGTAAAAGTAATCGTTTCCCACAATGTTCGCAGAGCTCATAGTAGTTCCCTTTTTATTAATTATAACACAATTGCAGTGAGTCACAAGTTTACATACACTTTGTGAACAGTTTGGAAAATTCCAGAAAATCTAACGTGCAATGGAAAAACTTAGCATTTATTATTTCCCAGAATAGAGTTTATTTTTTTTTAGTTTTTGAAGTTTTTAGGTCTTTCCTGATGTTATAAGGTACTGGTGATGGCCAAATGTGACTTCATTCTGGTCATAGCATGATGAAAGAAGTTAATATGTACAGTGATCCCTCCTCGATCGTGAGGGTTGCATTCCAGAACCCCCCGCGAAAGGTGAAAATCCGCGAAGTAAAAACCATATGTTTGTATGTTTATTTTTATATATTTTAAGCCATTATAAACTTTCCAACACTCTTATAAACATTTCCAGTGCAGTTATACAGCATAAACCCTTTGTATTCTCTTAGATATTAGGCAAGATTCGTTGAAATTATGTATGTAAACACACTGTTTACATACAGTAAAACCTAAATGTTATTTTAAAGATATTGAGTGTCTCCGATATCACATATGTTACAGCCATTACGATAGACAGGCCGCCAGCAATAAATACGTACAATGCAAGAAAAATTGTATATAGTAAAATGTGTGTACAGTGACACTAAACGTACATACATGTACTAAATACTGTACGTAGAAAATTAATTATGGTTACTCACCAACAATGACACGATGACTTGTCCGATAACAATGAGTTTAATTTTAACAAAGGAGAGCGTTACAGCTCTTCTAAAGGAGCCTCTTCAGGTGACTGTGTAGCACCGCTGTCGTCGTCTGGAGTTTCTTCTTCCACTGAAGGCGTACTAAGTGGTGTTTTGCAGATAAGAAACATCGTGATGGGCAGTTGCTGGCACTGCTTTTTCATTTGTGTAAGGAGGTTTTTATACACTTCCGTGGCGTCGTCAATAGCATTTCTAAATTGCAAAGAACGAATCATTTGCGGGTCCCATTCTTCAACCAATATCTGGAGATCTTTTGCCATTCGTAGAATGGTCGCAAGATGCTCGAGAGTTAGGCCGGCGTCTTCTTCCTGTGCTGGGTCCTCTTGTTCCTTATCTTCCTCGCTCGTGGACTTGGTCATCTCGGCCAAATCTTTGTTGCTCAGTGTCTCAGAGTTGGCATCGAGCAGCTCATTGACGAAACTTAACTCTTTGCATAGCGAAACATGTTGATGCTGAATGAGCGAGATGAGATTTCCTGGTTAACGCAAAGCGGAATTGAATTCTGCGCTCTGTTGCTGAGCCAATCAGCACCCAGGAACTTAACCGCGTGCTCTGATTGGGTATCTTCTCAGCAATCCGCCAACAGCACGCGGTTAAGTTCCTGGGTGCCGATTGGCTCAGCAACGGAGCACAGAATTCAATTCTGGTTTGCGTTAACCAGGAAATCTCATCTCGCTCATTCAGCATCAACATGTTTCGCTATGCAAAGAGTTAAGTTTCGTCAATGAGCTGCTCGATGCCGACTCTGAGACACTGAGCAACAAAGATTTGGCCGAGATGACCAAGTCCACGAGCGAGGAAGATAAGGAACAAGAGGACCCAGCACAGGAAGAAGACGCCAGCCTAACTCTCGGGCATCTTACGACCATTTGTATGAAATCAACTGGGCAAACCAACTGAGGAAGCATGTAGCAGAAGTAAAAAGACCCATTGGCCGCAGAAACCCGTGAACCAGCGGAAAATCCGAGATATATATTTAAATATGCTTACATATAAAATCCATGATAGAGTGAAGCCACAAAAGTCGAAGTGCGATATGGCGAGGGATTACTGTACACCGTATTTTAATACTGCAGGACAATAACCTAGCAACTCCACAGACCAATGAGGAAAGACTGCCTACCAATGAAAACGCTGGATTATGACCACCTGATTTAAATGCTGCAACTGTGTGATTTAAATGGCAAGTGTTGTTGATTTGTGAAAAAAAAAACAATATTGTGTGTGAAGCTCAGGAAAACTGAAATCTAGAGATCGTTAATTATAGGGGCGACATCGTTTTTCTCAATTTGCTAAAAGATGTGACATACAAGGCTTTACCATAGTTGGTTAGAAATGATGTCAAGCCTTTAAGCAATTAGACAATTCTAATAGCCAAACTGGAGCCAACATGTGGATGGACGTTAAGGCCGATCATCAAACTCACTGCCACTTTGCTTGACATAATGGGAAAATTAAAAAAAAAAAAAAATCAGTGAACAGACTATCAATTTGTCATTGGTAACAGCAGGAGAGAGCGACTGCAAGCTGAAAACGTTTTCTAATCTGGACTGGGGATAGTGGCGTGAGAAGTACAAAGAATACGCCATAGCGAAAGGAGATTGAATCAAAAGGAATCAAAGATTAAGTTGTGGCAAATTTACAAAGCGCCAGTGTGGAGCAGGGTAAGCGATGACACAAAAGGGCATTTATCAAAAAGAGGATTCATATAAGGGTTTGCATCAATGCCTATAATTATTTCAAAGGCTTTAAAGAATGTGATAAGTCAGAGATACCCACTTAGAAAGGAGGGGGTCTGTAGTTGCAGCAAAACGCAATTTTTATTTATTTATTTATTTATTTAAGAAAAACTACCAATCACAACAAGAAGCCAGCAGAATCTGCCAAAGGGATCTGAACTCGAATAAGTGTTTTCCACCTGCAAGTTACATTGCATCCCAGTAATTACACAGCATTTGTGAGACACTCCCACACAATAATGCCTATTGTTAAGTCAATGCACATCTCTATTAAGCAGTTTTGATTCTTGTAGAAAGGTATTATCTTTTTTTTTATTACACTAGTGAAAGTCAAGGATGGTGGATGTTTTAGTAATAATTGAGGCCCTGAACATTCCGGACAGCGGCTGTTAGGCAGCCAATGGACTTATAGGAGAAATAACACAAAGAATGGAAACAAAATTATTGAGAAATAACTCAGCTGCACCGGTGCCCACTCACCGATTTTCTAGCCACACACACACTCTGAATTTTCCTTACATCAGACCCACCAAGAATCCCAGCCCCCAAAGCCTCACCATGGAATTTAGCCCAGCAGAACCCCCACATTTCACCCCAAAGCACCTGAAGAAGAACCCCACAAGAAAACACAATTAGATATTTTTTTAGAATTTGCAGCTACCAAGCACACCCCAACCATCACAACATGGTGCATGAAAACTGAAGAACGAACAGAATCCCCTGTAAGTAAAATATAATAACCTGATGGAGACCACGTCAGGAGGGGGTATATGTGTTTTGCTGCGCATGGTTGGCAAAGGCTGAAGCGTCGTGAGACAGCATGGGGACCACTGCTGTAACCCGGCAGGAACATAAACAGAATAAAATAAACAGACCTCCCTGCCAATCAACTAGTAAACTCCCCATAACGAAAATGCAACAAGGAATGTCAGTCAATAATTGAAATGATAAACATTAAACAGACACAGATGGCTTGAACTGTTCCACCACAAACATTAAAAAATATAAAATAGTCTGCGCGTAATCCATCTTGAGCTGGAAGGGCTTGCAGCCTTGTGTGCGACTCCAGAAGAAAAGGCTGTTATGAAGAGAAGATGTCAGTAGCCTGGAAGCCGTGAATTGCCTCTGTGGCTTTCTTCAGATCATCGAATTTCACATAACTCAATCCGTGAGACATTTTTTTAGATGAGGAGGAGAGAGAAGAAATGTCTGAAGCCCTGCGCTGCGAGCAGGTCTTATGACTGGGCTCATCACCTTTTGTGCTTGCACTGTGAAAGGACTAAAGTCTGAGCAAAAGATGAACTTGATGGCCTTTAACGGATAAATTGGGGTATTTTTTGGCCTCACGAAAAGCCATCAAATGGTCTGCATAATTAAGAAATCACACTATAAAGAGGCCGTGAATGGCCCGAGTCAGTAATAAGTAGTAATAAATCCTGTGGTGCCTTTCCACAGTCGTGGAAACGTTTTCAAGGCAGGAAAATGTTTTGCCTAAAAACTCTATTGGATCGCCTTTCTTCACATGTTCCTTAATACTAAAGAGACAGATAGGGTCTGCACCTTGCCATTTCAATGTTTGTATTTTATTTTTGTGGAGGTTCACCATGTCTACCTAAACTCTGAATTCGTTCTTGAACTCTTTTTAACTTTGGCTATTTCATGGTGGATTACAGCCAGATCTTGCTGAAAGGTGTTTTGGATTTTTACACGCCGAGACTCTCCTATTCAAGTTGTCAACCTCAAGCGCTGAGAAGAAATGCCCGCGCCGGTGTGGTTCCCGATTTACCTGATGAGGTAAGAAGATGGTATCGGTGCTGCCGAGCCGGCACTAAGATAAAAGCCAAGCGGCTTGCAAGAAAGTGGCGCTATAAACCTTCGGTGCTTTCTGTGATCCTGGGAAATGTGAACTCACTACCAAATAAGATCGACAAACTAGCTACGCTGGTGAAAAATGTCAGAACCTACAAAGAATGCAGCTTGCTGCGTTTTAGTGAAACTTGGCTAACAACTACCATCCCAGATGCTAACGTGTAGCTACCCGGGTTTAGCACAGTTAGAGCGGACAGAGACGCAAATACCAGCGGGAAGAAGAAAGGAGGAGGTGTCGCTCTATATGTCAATACAAAGTGGTGCAACTCAGGACATGTAAACGTTAAAATCTCCACTTGCTGCAGAGACATCGAACTGTTGGCCGTAAGTTTGCGTCCCTATTACTTGCCCAGAACACGTCATGGCATGTGGGCTGCATCAGGAGTGGGCAGGAGGAGGAGTATAGGAAGCTAATCAAAGACTTTGTTAAATGGTGCGACTCAAACCACTTACACCTGGACACCAGCAAGACCATGGAACTGGTAGTGGATTTTAGGAGGCCCAGGCCCCTCATGGACACTGCGAGACTGTGTGCAGAGGGTGCAGACCTATAAATACTTGGGAGTGCAGCTGGATGATAAATTGGACTGGACTGCCAATACGGATGCTCTGTGTAAGAAAGGTCAGAGCCGACTATACTTCCTTAGAAGGTTGGCGTCCTTCAACATCTGCAATAAGATGCTGCAGATGTTCTACCAGACGGTTGTGGCGAGTGCCCTCTTCTACGCGGTGGTGGGCTGGGGAGGCAGCATAAAGATGAAGGACGCCTCACACCTGGACAAACTTGTTAGGAAGGCAGGCTCTATTGTAGGAATGAAGCTGGACAGTTTGGCATCTGTGGCAGAGTGACGGGCGCTGAGCAGGCTCCTGTCAATCATGGAGAATCCACTGCATCCACTGAACAGGATCATCTCCAGACAGAGGAGCAGCTTCAGCGACAGACTGCTGTCACCGTCCTGCTCCACTGACAGACTGAGGAGATCGTTCCTCCCCCACACTATGCGACTCTTCAATTCCACCCGGAGGGGGTAAACGGTAACATTATACAAAGTTATTGTCTGTTTTTACATGCATTTTTATTACTCTTTAATTTAATATTGTTTTTTTGTATCAGTATGCTGCTGCTGTATTATGTGAATTTCCCCCCTTGGGATTAATAAAGTATCTATCTATCTAGTGGCTCTGGAAAATTTCTTCATGTCTGCACAAAAGGCAGCCATGGTAGGAATACCAGTTTCAGTGCCAGAGTAGGTCTCAATGTGGAGTTCTTTCTTCATAAGGTTTGAAGTATCCATATGAAACCTTCTGGATAAGGATATAGCTGATAACAGCAAAAGGTAAGAAACTGAATAACTGCTATCTGATACTGGGAGGAAAATTTGACAAAAGCGAACTAAAAAGCAAGTGGTCCCCTAGAGCTACTCAATCATGCGACCATCTACCATTAAGCTCATCTTTCATTTTTTTCTCTCTCCAGTATGAATCCTTGTGTTTCTCTGAAGATGGACACTTTCTGTAAGATCTCATTTCATGTTCAGGACAGTCACACAGCATCTCTCAGGGTTAACGTTGTCAATTTGTCTTGATGTGCTTAGTGCCAACCAAGGAGTGAACCTCAGTCTTTATTCAGGACAGTTCAGTTGAACTGCATTATTTTGTCCTCCCTTAAGTGTGCAGCGAGGGCTCAGTGTAGCACCTGCATTGATGCTAAAAACGCTTCATTTTGCAATTCATATGGAATTATGGTAATAAGTAGGGTGTCAAAATGGGCCTGAGACTTTGTTTTTATAAATTCTATGGATCCCACGATGACTGGCACTATTTCTGTTGTTTTATTCCACGTTTGGCATATGTTGAATTGCTCTTCTTGGTACTTTGTTTCTTTTTCCGTGTGTGTGTGTTTGTGTGTCTTTGGAGGCCATAACTGTCATAGAATTGTTTGCCACATTCAGAGCAGCAATATGTCTTCGCTCCAGCATGAATTCGTGAATGTTTCAAAAGAGAACTACTCTGGGTGAATTGTTTGCCACATTCAGGACAGCAATATGGCTTTTGTCCAGAATGAATTAGATTGTGCCTCTGAAGATGGCTACTTTTAATGTAGCTTTTGCCACATTCTGTACAGACATATGGCTTTTCTCCAGTATGGATTCTTTTATGTGTTTGGAGACTGTAACTGTCAGATAATCGTTTGCCACATTCAGAACAACAATATGGCTTCTCTCCAGCATGAATTCGTGAATGTTTCAAAAGAGAACTACTCTGCGTGAATCGTTTGCCACAATCACGACAGCAATATGGCTTTTCCCCGGAATGAATTATATTGTGCCTCTGAAGATGGCTTCTTTTAAGGAATCTTTTGCCACATTCTGAACAGACATATGGCTTTTCTCCACTGTGGATTCTTATATGTGTTTGAAGACTACGACTGTAAGAAAAACGTTTGCCACATTCAGGGCAGCAATGAGGTTTTTCTCCAGTATGGGTTCCCATGTGTGCCTGAAGAGTGTCATTATAGAGGAATCTTTTGCCACAGTCAGAGCAGCAATATGGCTTTTCCCCAGTATGAATTTTCATGTGGCTCTGAAAAGTGTTACGGTGAATGAAGCTTTTTCCACATTCAGCACAATCATAGGGTTTTTCTCCAGTATGGATTCTTGAATGTGATTGGAGACTACGTTTGTGAAAAAATCTTTTGCCACATTCAGAGCAGCCATACAGCTTTTCTCCAGTATGGATTCGTTTATGAGTTTGGAGACCGTGACTGTTAGAAAAGCGTTTGCCACACTCAGAGCAGCAATATGGCTTCTCTCCAGTATGAACTCTTATGTGGGTCTGAAGGTAGATATTTTTAATAAATCTTTTCCCACATTCAGCACAACTATATGGCTTTTCTTCAGTATGAACTCTTTTGTGGCTCTGAAGAGTACTACTGTCAGGGAATCTTTTGCCACATTCAGCACAGCCATAGGGCTTTTCTCCAGTGTGCATCCTTATATGTGTTTGGAGACGGCGATTTTTAGAAAATCGCTTGCCACATTCAGAGCAGCAATAAGGCTTTTCTCCAGTATGAATTCTTACATGTGCCTGAAGACTACCATTTCGGAGGAATCTTTTTCCACATTCAGAACAGCAATACGGCTTCTCTCCTGAGTGAATTCTTACATGATTCTGTAGGGTGTTACTTTGAAAGAATCGTTTTCCACATTCAACACAGCCATAGGGCTTTTCTCCAGAGTGGATTTTTTTATGTCTTTGGAGACTGGAGCTTTTAATAAATCGTTTACCACATTCAGAACAGTCATATGGCTTCTCTCCAGTATGGATTCTTTTGTGTACCTGAAGACTGCTGTTATTAATGAATTGTTTGCCACATTCAGAACAGGCATATGGCTTTTGTCTTGTATGAACCGACTTATGATCTTCACGGTCAGATGTGCTTGTAAAAGTTTTTCCACTGTCTTGGCCAGCACACAAAGACTCTTGGTCTGTGTTTTGCCCTTGTTGTTGCTCAGTATCGATGGCTCCAACCACAGGAAGAGAGTTACACTTAATAGAGGCTGCTGTCAGATTTTCTGATCCTCCTGTTGATTTCTTTATCTTCTCCTTGTCCTGTTTCTGTTGCAGTCTGCACTGAAGAGACGTTTCAGCAGACAGAGATGAGGAGAAGCTGCCATTCTCCTGGAAATCTGCAATGATATAAATAGCTTAGTTGAATGTTTTGAAATAAATAAAACCTTCAGAAAAGATAGGTGGCACACTGGCTGGTCATTTTGCCTCAGCCTTCTGTTGCATTCATGGGGTATTCTAAGAACATCATTTATGAAATTGAGACTTAGTTGAATAAGTCTTGCTTAAAAAAGCCTCATTTTCAAATTGAGGATCAATCAATTCTAGTGTTAAGGAGAACTAACTAGCTAATAGATCCTGGTGTGCCCATTAGCTCAATATATGAATTAATTTCAATCAGGAGCTTATTTAAACACTAGAATTACCAGAGCCTACGAAAAAACTCATAGTTCCGTCCCACCTTAAATCGCGCCTTAAATCCGTTCGCACCTCTCCGCCAGCCTCTTTTGTCATCTAAATGTGCTGATAAACACAAGCTTCAAGCAGCCGGCTATTCCATCCCCCCACCGACTTAGAACGTGCACGATCTTCTCCCAGCTCATGCCTTGATTGATTATCTGGGAGTGAAGAAGAGTTTTAGAGTGGAAATAATAGATCGTTATTTGGAACACACGCATTTCATGTGTGTTCTGTTTCTACAGCAATCTGTGCAAACACATTTTTAAAACAAACGTTTTTTCATATTCTAGTAGTAAATGACAAAATGTAGGCATAAACTATATAATGTATGAAGCCTGAAGTCCATATATCAAAGAAACATTTTCACAAAAGATACAAAAATAACAGAACACATGCGCTTTTATTCAAAAATATAACTGCACAAAAAAAGCCGCGTTAGCATGCCACATTGACACATGTTTACTACAACCGCCGCAGTGGCGTAATGGTATCAATTCCTGACTGGGAATCAGAGGGTGACGAGTTCGATCCTGCACCACTCCGTTTTGAGGAGTGAACTGCTCTTATTCTTACTATTTTAGAATAAAAACATACATTTGATTTCAGTCTGTAACAGCCGGTGTCATTTATGATACTTGTAAAGGTTAGCTTTGTTTTTTTGTTTTTTTTTAAATTCGCTTTTCATTCTCTCAGTCGCGTTCAGAATCAATCCATACAACCCCACCTGACACGGCTGTTTTCACATCAAGACGCGCTATAGCTCTGCAGTGTAGTAAACATGTGTCAATGTGGCATGCTAACCTGGCTTTTTTTGTGCAGTTATATTTTTGAATAAAAGCGCATGTGTTCTGTTATTTTTGTACCTTTTGTGAAAGTGTTTCTTTGATATATGGACTTCAGGCTTCATACATTATATAGTTTATGCCTAAATTTTGTCATTTACTACTAGAATATGAAAAACGTTTCTGTTTTAAAAATGTGTTTACACCAATTACTGTAGAAATGGAACACACATGAAATGCGTGTGTTCCAAATAGCAATCCATTATTTCTACTCCCAGATAATCAATCAAGGCATGAGCTGGGAGAAGATCGTGCACGTTCTAAGTCGGTGGGGGGGGGTGGAATAGCCGGCTGCTTGAAGCTTGTGTTTATCAGCACATTTAGATGACAAAAGAGGCTGGCGGAGAGGTGCGAACGGATTTAAGACACGATTTAAGGTGGGACAGATCTACGAGTTTTTTTCGTAGGCTCTGGTAATTCTATTGTTAAGACCACATAGTAGCGTAAATACAACGTAATCAACTGAAACATTCCCCCAAAGTCAGAAGTTCAGATCCTGGATATGATGGCTTTGCTGACCCTCTGGATTATGTTAATAATAATTAAGGGTTGTTTACCTGACCTCTTATCTTATATATAAACGTCTACGTGTGGAAGTGTATGTGTCTCTCTGTCCGGCCTGAAAGTGAGAGGCGGAGTCGGGGTAAGGGCTATGCCTCTGAGGAAATAGAAAACTTGCTTAGCTGCTAATAACACAAGCGGGGCCAGCACATCAGCAAAATGAAACCTCCGAAAAGAAAGACAAAGTCAGTTAGTCACTAATACAAAAGCTATGCCACCAACTCGGCAAAATGAGTTCCTTTCAATTACCTGATATCTCTACATTTCATTTTTGTTTCCTGACGATTTCAATAGTTTCTAGGACCCTGAGCTTTTTACAGCACGGGCTTACACATCTAGTATTTTTATAAATACTAGGGGACTTCGCCCCCTGCTCGCTTCACTCGCCAACCCCCCCACCAGCTACTCGCCAGCCACCTCGCGTCTCTGCAGCTCACATTGTAATGAGGGGGGCTGAACACACAGTGGACAGGACACCTTCAATGATGGACTCAAGTCCCAGAGCTTTTGTGTTGTTCCACCGTGTCGACTGACATTCACCTCCTCTGTGTAAGAGTAACAAGGAGGGGCTGAATGGAGAGATGACCAACACGTGTGTTCATCTGAATACTGCATTTGGGTTTTCCTTCTTTGTTTGATCCAATTTCGATGCCTTAGAAATCTAATTTAAGTTAAATGAGTAAAGTGGTTAGCATGTCTGTTCAGAGCTCCTACCAGAAGCTTTGTGGAGTAACAATTGAAGGGGTGGTGGAGGTATGGAGTTAGCTGACCAACAGTAACTGGCATCTGGCAGGTCAGTTGCCTCAGGGGTCAAACTGCGCATCCAGACATCGACCATGCGGACTTCACATGTTCCCTACATGTCTGTATACAAAACTGTATTCTTAAAATTGGTAATCTCCATGTATTAGAAAAGTATTATAAGCATATGAGAACAGTTGTCACTATATTTCTTTAAGTATTAAGATGTAAGAGTTAGGAGTTAAAAAGCTCATGCCTCTATATTTTTATTACCCTGGATAAGCCACAGACCACCATTATCTCTCAAGTTAAAGTCTGGACATGCAGCAGAGTTGAGAAGAGATGGGCCACTTGATAAAGAGGGGAGGGTAAACTCTTGGGTTGTAAATAGTGGGTGAGCGCTGGGAAACAAGAGGAGTGCAGGTAGGGGCTGTCAGACAAATATGATGGACAGAGAAGAGTTTGACACCCCGAGAGATAATGGAAGATAAATTAAGGGGCGGAACTTGAGCAGTGAAATATTGAGGAGTCAGATGAGGGTGAATAATGACTTGTGTGATATGAATTGTAATAAATCTAAGAGCTGATTTTAGTTGTTTGCTCAATTTCCCATCTGTGAGAAGTTTTCTGTGTGCCATATTAATTCTATATTTTATTGAATTAATATTGTTTGAAGACATTATCTACAGGACGGTAGTGAGACCAGCTATGTTATATGGGCTGGTGGCGGTGACACTGACCAGAAAGCAGGAGGTGGCAGAGTTAAAGATGCTAAGATTTGCACTGGGTGTGACGAGGATGGACAGGATTAGAAATGAGGACATTAGAAGGTCAGCTCAAGAGGGATGGTTGGGAAGCAAAGTCAGAGAGGCGAGATTGCGTTGGTTTGGACATGTGCAGAGGAGAGAGGCTGGGTATACTGGGAGAAGGATGCTAAGGGAAGAGCTGCCAGGGAAGAGGAATAGAGGAAGGCCTAAGTTAAGGTTTATGGATGTGGTGAGAGAGGACATGCAGGTGATGGGTGTGATAGAACAAGATGACAAGGACAGAAAGATATGGAAGATGATCTGCTGTGGCGACCTCTAACAGGAGCAGCCAAAACAGGAAGAAGTCTTTCCAAACTGTACCTGCCAAGATGCCCATTTCTTCAACTATTTTGGAAAACCTTAATTTGTCTGTGACAGAGCAAGATGAGGACAGGAAGAGATGGAAAAAGATGATCCACTGTGGTGAACCCTTAATGGGAGCAGCTGAAACAGGAAGAAGTTGATTAAAACTATGTAATATCTCTCCTCCCCTTCCTGACAACCTCACCCAATTGTAGAAGGCGGTGGAGAAAAAGTGGGGTTTTAACCGAGTCTTAAAAACCTCAGTCGAAGGAGAAGATCTGATATGGAGCAGGAGATCATTCAAAAGTCTTGGAGCAACAACTGAAAAAGCCCTGTCACCCTTAAACTTTAGCCACGATGTAGGAACTGCAAGAAGTAACTGACAAGATGACCTCAAATCTCATGTTACTGAGAGGGGATGAAGGAGTTTACAGAGTTAAAGATATTAAGTTTTGCATTGGGTGTGATGAGGACGTACTCATTTCTAAATCCTGTCCATTAGATGGGTCAGTTCAGGTTGGGAGACAAAGTCAGAGAGGCGAGATTGTGTTGGTTTGGACATGTGTAAAGGAGAGATGCCAAGTACAATGAGTGAAGGGTGCTAAGGATAGAGCTGCCAGGTAAGGGGAACAGAGGAAGACCTAAGAGAAGGTTTATGGATGTGGTGAGAGAGGACATGCAGGTGATGGGTGTGACAGAGCAAGATGATGAGGGCAGAAAGAGATGGAAGAAGTTGATCCGCTGTGGCGACCCCTAACGAGAGCAGCCAAAAGAAGAAGATGAGATGTAACATATCTATGTTAATTCTAAGTGCACACCAAATCATTAAACTTTCCCCACATATTCCGTAGGTGTGTATTATAACTATCAGCGTAAGGCCAGTGCCGTGTTTAACAAATCCACTTTCAGAGTAAACGTCTGCCTGTGCGAGGATGCGAGTCCGTGGACACGACCAGCAAACACAAGTCACTCTGTCTGAACGACGCTGGGGATGGCGTTGGAAAATGACAGAAGCCTGTCACTGTAGTGGATTTAGCTGCAAGAATGGAATGATTTTAGGATTTTTTGTGCACGTGTCCTCCAATCAGAGAAGAGTTGATGCAATACAGATTTTAAAAGATTTGCTTTCTTTTCATTTATGCAAAATACTGGTCAAGTTTTAGTGCTAAAATTGCAGCTTTAAGTGGGAAAATCATGTACTGGACGTTTCAGTTATTTTGTAGTTTGCACAAACCTTTACATTTTATTATTTGTTAGGTCAGCTATTGTTATTCTTTACGGACTTGAGCAGCTCATCTCTTTTTGTGTTTCTCACATCCATCTACTAAAAAACACCAAACCAAGCACAGGTACAACTAGTAGATATTATCACGTACACTTTCTTTTATGTTTAATCACACTACTTACTTATTCCCACACTACTAGACGAGTGCTGCTCTTCTTTTTCTCTCTCGTTTCCTTCATTGATTTTTTCTTCAGACTCCGATTTCAGTCCCATAGGAATCTGTTGGGTAGGCAGTTGTCCCGTATTAGTGACCCAGGGCTGTACGCTGGAGTGAAACTCTTCCCCAACATCTTGCTTGAAACTCTTCCCAGCTTCATGCTTTTGCAGCGCAAGACTAAACGGGAAATCGTCCGAATCCTCAACTTTAATCTCGATAGTCTTCTCCTCTTTAAAAACTGGAATTCTTCCTTCACATTCTTCGGACTTGACGTGCAAATCTGTCAAGGCAACCCACTCACAATCCTCTTTCTTAATGTGGGCCACTGCTTTATCTGTACTATCCTCTTGGGCTGAGGCCATACTTTCATGTGAAACTCTTCCTTTCTCCTCAAGCGGACATCCCTGGCCAGGAGCACATTAGATAACTCACTGCATGGGATTAAAACTTCCTTTTTATCTGTCAAAATAAAAGTGACAGAATTATTTAACAGAATCACATTTCAGGGTTTGGGTGCTTTACACGGAGAGGAGCAATGGCAGTGCCCAAACTGAATTAGGAAACGCATAAGTGCTAAAGGACAAATAAGAAAGAAATGGGCTAACAGACCAACAGCCAAAGCAAAGGCCAGCTTGTGTCCGAGGTCTCAAGTTCTTTTTCATTCTGCCATATTTAAGGAGTAATGCCACTCACTGGAGAGTTTTATTAAATATTGACTGGTTATTTGTTAATTTGCAGGTTCAGATGCTGGTGCTAATTTCCTTTTATAAGCCCTGGAGCTTTTCCTCTCTGGTATGTCTAGTTAACATAATCCGTTTCAGTATGTAGGAATTGTTGTTCTGTGAAAATCGAATTATTGCTCTGCTTTAAACCACAGAGGTGAGAGTTGCCATCTATAGAGGTTTTAGTAGAACATCCAATTAATCCATTGATGGTTCACATATTTATTTTTACAAAGCTTAGTCTATAACACCTTTTATAATCTATACGATTCCAAATATCTGCCATATTAAGACAAATGATCTTTTTTGCCCAATCCCGTACCCGTACAGTATGCCCTAAGCCTGACACGACCTCCCCAAACTCACAACCAGAGAGCAGAGCTGATCTGACCGAGAGGTCTTGTACCCAAGATTAGGCATCTGTGCTGGCATGGGAAAAAAAAAAAAAAAACCTGTATGCAGTATCATCTTAACTCTTTCAGGGCAGACATCGACTTTTGTCAGCAGGAGGCGTTGAGAGCAGTAAGCAACTGTAAATGGTGACAAAACTCGCCATTACATTTTAGTTCGACTCTCTTTGCTAAAAGAAAAGATAGCTTCATTGGTCTGACCGAGATTCCCATGTGGTCAGGTGAGTAGTGAAGAGCAAACAACGACAAAAATGGCATCGACATCTGACGAGAGATCAATGCGAATGCACAAAGCAAAAATACTCCGTGGGCGCCATTTTGCCTTTTATCTCTGAATTGGAACTCTGACCTGTAGGACTCCGATTTGGACGCAAGTGCTCTGGAGATCGAGATTGAAAACGAAAGTGAGGAACCGGTATTGGCTGATCGATCTCCAGCTAATCGTTGTGCTGAACACATTTGTCTAGATCAGCAGTACCTCAAACTGCGGGGCGCACTGAAGCTGTAAAAGGGGGGCATCGAATAAATAAGACATTAAAATTAATTTTTTACATTTTTATTTCAAATTTAAACTTGTAAGCAAATAATCACAACGAATGCATTATAACTAAATTTAAAATAAAACATATCTAAGGCATAGATCTAATGACTAACTGACGAGCGGCGCCGCTGCTGCTTTTATAGTCGCGTATTTTCAATCCAGAAAGTTCGAGACGTATCGGTATCTGTCGCGAATATTCAGGTAACAGTAGATCAGGTGATAACGCGGCACGACTGCACCACATTGGCAGCGTAGCCAACATTGGCAACTTGAGTACAATAATTTACTGCGTATTGGGTTATTTTCATGATACAACTAACAGTGGTATAATATTTGTCGGACGAAAATATGTTCGCCTCACACAGATTGACTTCATCGGTGTCCTCGTTTACGAGATTTTTAAACATTAAAACATATTACATCGTTTCTTTACATAAAAGAATAATTAAATATGAATAAATAATTTATTCTTTATTTTTGGGATTAGAATTACTACCAAAAACCACACAAGGCATTTTAACAGTTATTAAAACACTTTGAAAAAAATAAATTGCAAATATTTCATCGAAGTTAGCCGAACACATGCAAATTTTATGGAAGTAAAAATGATAGGATACCGCGACACCGCACGAGTATCATACCTTTGTTAGTGGTTTATTATCATCTATCTTATATTATGCAGGGGGTGCAGAATTATTCCAGGTAGAAAAGGGGGGCCGCGAAATACAAAAGATTGAGAACCGCTGGTCTAGATGAAGACCGCCACTCATAATGACACGAGGTACAAACCAGATTGTGCTGCACTGTGACTGCGACTGCCGCCCACCGTCATGCCACCCGTGAGCGTCTCGAGCCACAAGAGACTGTGAACTGGCGGACCAAGGCACCCAGCAACTGATATTTTAGGTTGATTTATGCGCGAGATCCTCGCTTTGGGTGCTTTTCAGAAAACTGCATGTTTTGGGAAAAAATATTCAGCCCTCAAAGAGTTAAACTGATACCCCTGTCCCTCACAGAGTACTCTCTTTGTGAGCAGCCACCCACTGAAGAGGAGTGTGATCCATAACAAGAGTGAGATCTCGACCTGAGTGGCAATATTTCAATTTTGTGGCTGCCCATTTAAGTCCCAGGTCCAACAGTTTCTAGCGTAGGGATAGAATGGGATGCTCACCACCAAAGTTCTGCCTTAGCGCGGTACCCGAGATGGCTTCAGACGGGTCTGTCTAGAAAATAAATGGAAGAGAGAAGTTAGAAGCAACCAAAAGGCAGTGAGGACATAAGGGACGGCTTAAGGTCAGAGAATGCAGCTTGTGCATTAGGATTCCAGACCATGGTACAGAGAGATGAAGTCAGAGAGTGGGGCTGCCTGCTCGGAATAGTGACCAAGAATGCTTGTGCTTGCCACTTTGACTTCGGTTGAGGCCTAGTCTGTATGGCACTCAACTTTGACCATTGTGGCTTGACTTGGCCTTGCCTCACCTTCTTCTTTCTGCTCTCGTTAGTGGTCGCCACAGCAGATCATCTTCTTCCATATCTTTCTGTCCTCGTCATCTTGTCCTGTTACACCCATCACCTGCATGTCCTCTCTCACCACAACCATAAACCTTCTCTTAGGCCTTCCTCTGTTCCTCTTCCCTGCCAGCTCTATCCTTAGCATCCTTCTCCCAATATACCCAGCATCTCTCCTCTGCACATGTCCAAAACAACACAATCTCACCTCTCTGACTTTGTCTCCTAACCTGACCCTCTAATGTCCTCATTTCTAATCCTATCCATCTTCATCACACGCAACGCAAATCTTAGCATCTTTAACTCTGCCACCTCCAGCTCTGTCTTCTGCTTTCTGGTCAGTGCCACCGTCTCCAACCCATATAACACAGCTGGTCTCACTACCGTCCTGTAGACCTTCCCTTTCACTCTTGCTGATACCCGTCTGTCATAGATCACTCCTGACACTCTTCTCCACCTGCTCCACCCTCCCTGCACTCTCTTCTTCTCCTCTCTTCCACAATCCCCATTGCTCTGTATTGTTGATCCCAAGTATTTAAACTCATCCACCTTCACCAACTCTACTCTCTTCATCCTCATCATTCCACTGACCTCCCTCTCATTCACACACATGTATTCTGTCTTGTTCCTACTGAACTTCATTCCTCTCCTCTCCAGGGTCTCCTCAACCTGCTCCCTACTCTCGCTGCTGATCACAATGTCATCAGCAAACATCACAGTCCACAGGGACTCCTATCTAATCTCGTCTGTCAACCTGTCCATCATCATTGCAAATAAGAAAGGGCTCAGAGTCGATCCCTGATGTAATCTCACCTCCATCACTCCTACCACAGACCTCACCACAGTCACACTTCCCTCGTACATATCCTGTACAACTCTTACGCACTTCTCTGCCACTCCGGACTTCCTCATACAATACCACAGCTCCTCTCTTCACCTTGTCATATGCTTTCTTCAGGTCCACAAAGACACATTGCAACTCCTTCTGGCCTTCTTTAAACTTCTCCATCAACATCCTCAGAGCAAACATCACATCTGTGGTGCTCTTTCTTGGCATGAAACCATCCTGCTGCTCACTAATCATCACCTCACTTCTTAACTGAGCTTCCACTACTCTTTCCCATAACTTCATGCTGTGGCACATCAATTTTATCCCCCTGTAGTTACTGCAGTCCTGCACATCCCCCTTATTCTTAAATATCGGCACCAGTGCACTTCTTCTCCACTCCTCAGACATCTTCTCACTTTCCAAGATTCCATTAAACAATCTGTTTAAAAACTCCACTGCCATCTCTCCTAAACACCTCCATGCCTCCACAGGTATGTCATCTGGACCAACGGCCTTTTCATTCTTCATCCTCTTCATAACTGTCCTTAGTTCCTCCTTGCTAATCCGTTGCACTTCCTGATTCACTATCTCCACATCATCCAGCCCTGTGGCTGGGTTATTTGGCCTTGCCTCACCAAATAGCCCAAATCCATGGCCTCTTTTACTCCAAAATAACACTTGTTTTGGATTAATACAAGGTTCCCGCTTGTTGGAAGGTGCGGAGCACGGCCAAGACATACCGTAGGTGTTCCTTCCATGTGCTGGAAAGAATAGAAAATCATCATGGTAGGCATCACAAGATGTTTGGTGATGTTCTAGCAGTCTGTCCACCACATATTGGAATGCTGGTGATATCCCATGCGGCCCAAAGGGAAGGACACAGTAGTGCCAGTGGGCCACTAGGGGTGCTAAGCATGTTTTTTTTTCCTTTGGCTTCAGAGGTCAGAGGGATCTGCCAAAACCCGTTTTGTCGTATCCAATGACGTGAGGAAACGTAAATTTCTGATTGAGTCATTGACCCCGGGCATGGAGAGGGCATCAAATCTAAAGGGTGGAAGACATTGCAGAACTGCAGAGACCCTGTAATAAGAAGTTTATATGTTTAATATGTCACTGTGCTCTGTACAAAAAAAATATTTTATAAATCTGCTTCTTCTCACATGTACAGCTAACACAAGGCCAGATGCAGCACACAGGGGCTCATCATTTACTAGGCAAGCATTAGAAGACAAGAAAGGGACAACTACGAAAATGGGCCTGTGTGTCGGAGTCAGCGTGACATTGGATCTTCTTTGCCTTGTTTGGAATGGCATGATTTACCAAAGTGGGGGCCTGCAGATGGAGAAAGAGTATAAAGCCTTGGCACACCTTTGAAGCCAATGGACAGATGGGAGATAACGTCATCCGATGCTGAAAATCCTTCCAGCGCAGCGATGAAAATGGCAGACTGTATACATCGGGCTCCCAATACCCGAAAGGTCTTGTCATGGCTTTCTCATCTGTTATGCCATGTAAACCGTCATTAAAGAAAACCAAGTTATTTCCCCTATGTGATTTCCTACCGCCGTATCACTAAGGGAGGGGTATCGCCTTTTAATATTATATCTATATACCGTTTTTACTCGTGTACCACGCGCCCTCGTGTAAGACGCGCACCCTAATTTTTACAAAGAAAATCGCAAAAATCGTTTTGCCCCGTGTACGATGCACATTGTGATTGTATGGGAAGCGTTTAGAGAGAGAGAGAGAGAGAGCACGAGCAAGCCAAGCAGAACATTACAGAATTACAACAACAACAACATTTATTTATATAGCACATTTTCATACAAACAGTAGCTCAAAGTGCTTTACATAATAAAGAATAGAAAAATAAAAGACACAGTAAGAAAACAAAATAAATCAACATTAATTAACATCGAATAAGAGTAAGGTCCAATGGCAAGGGGGGACAGAAAAAACAAAAAAACTCCAGACGGCTGGAGAAAAAAATAAAATCTGTAGGGATTCCAGACCATGAGACCGCCCAGTCCCCTCTTGACTCGTGTGTGACGCGCACCTGATTTTCTAATGCTAATTTTCGGGAAAAAATGTGCGCTTGGTACACGTGTAAATGTGGTAGTTTCAGGTTATATAACACGCCACAATTACTAAAAGAACTTATTCCAACAAGGGAGCTAGCGCCCCCTACTGGATAGAGTACCCATCAAGCTTTGGTGCATTCCAGGATATTAGTTCATTGTGAGAAACTCTAGAGTTAGACTCAACATATAACCAAATATGGATACACAGTTTTATAGGAGGTCATTATGGGGCTCCTACTGTCTTCGGTCTTCTTCCTTGGCCACTTTGAATTGGCACACTTACCCCCAATGCAAACCCACGCGCTCACAACTTGCCTTGATGTTTCAATTCCTCACATTACAAAACACCGTCTGCCTCAGTTTCCTCCACAACTTTATCAACAGGACCCTTGCAATGCACCAGTGATGTCTACACAGCCAGACTAATGGACTGGAGAAACTGGGAAGACCCTTCTGATCAGGAGCTTTAATCTGAAAGTATATATCTGTGCCCATCTTCTACAGTCTGGCCAACAGCTAGCTAGGCCCAATGATTCTGCTATATGTAGTGTTTTGTTTCTTCAGCCTCTACCGTCTTCATAATCTGAGTTTTAGTTTCTAAAGAAACTGTCTTACATTTTCATGACATACTGGGCACTCTGGTCACTATAACAACAAAACAAAAAAACTGACACTGTTCCAGTCCATTCAAACTAGTGTGGTGCTGAGGTGTCACTCTAATAGCACGGCTGAGCTCGGGTCCTAATTTCGGATCCTGAGGTGGTTTGCCATGTGGTGGGTGCAGCAATGTACTGTAATAGTGCATATTCCCAACCTGGGGAACTATTTCTAAAAATAAATAAATAAATATAACTAACTACAGCATGCATGAAATAATTAAGTACTGCTATGTAATAACTGCATCTTGTACAGCACACACAATACCAATGACAGACAGTGGCTACTCTATATAATGGAGGTGGCACGACGACAGCACTCGAGCAGACTGGCACCTCATTATGCCAATGTCTTTATAAAGGAGGCTCCATTCTCTGAAGAATTGTCAGCTGAGGTGTTACTGTATAATTATGAAATTTGTGCAAACGATGAAGGGTCTATTTATTTATGTTTGGAACTTGCTTTTAAGTGAAAGTACATACATTGTATCGATACTAAACTAAAGTTGTAAAGTTGACAGCCAGAGTTGCAAGACAGTTCAACGGACCAATCCCGAGTCCCGCATTACCTCTGAAAAATCCCCATTGAACAAAATTGGTACCTAGAACAACAATCTTAATTCAAATTGTATTTGAATACCTAGTTTTATGGAAGCCGAGAGAGAACGTGTAGTATCGTTATTTTTTTAATTTGGTCTCCTCTAGATAACAGAATAATTTTATTGCGATGTTGAGAAAACGAAACTTAACCTTTGCTCTTGGCATCAGGCTCGCTTAGATAATAATAATAATAATAATAATAATAATAATAATAATAATAATAATAATACATTTTATTTATATAGCACCTTTCCCATGCTCAAGGCGCTTCACAGAGTCTTAGAAAAAAAAAAAAAAAAAAACAGCAGGCTATATGTAACATTCGATACACGTTTTCCTGAATAGAACAATGAAACAGATAAACATGCGTGCGCCAGCGTCCCCTCCACAGTCAAAGCTCGACGCCTATACAGCTGAAGCCTTGCTAACCGTCTTCTTAAATGACGGACACTAACGTTTTTATTTTCTAAACTAAGACATCAACATATTTCAGCCTGCGTCAGCCCTTGATTGAACAAACATGTGACGCGCTGATCAATACAGTTCTGCTCTTCTGCCATTTCTAACAGGACGTGGCTTCAATAAGCTAAGCATTACAGAAGAGTCAGGTGAATCCACGGGGAAGGCATTATAGAAATAAAATGTATTATTATTATTACTATTATTATTATTATTATTATGAATTAATCCGAGTGTTTGAATCGCGTGTGTTCGCGTACGTTCTGCGCTCGTGTCATTGTACGTTTGCTGCGAATGATCGGTCAAAATATAGTATTGGGATTATTCTGTGACTATTTTATATGTTCTTTTCTATATTTGTACTTATTTACATAAACATGTATAATCTAAACATATATGCATATTATAAATAATTAAAATTATCTATTTTTTTGTCTTCCTTAGTTCCTTAACCTCTCTCTCTTTTTTTGGTCGGTCGAATTGGCGACTGTCCCGATGTGTAATGTTAGAAAGCTGGCAGCCCTGGTGACAGCAGATGACGGTTTCTCAACAGACACAACTGTTGTGCCGATAACGGCTCTGTGAGGTCCCATCGGGCTGACCGTGCAAGCTGCAGATCATCCAGAACATCAGCGGACAGGTCAGTCCTTTCAATTGTCCTTCATGTGCCTGTCCGGCTGCGTTGTGCCGGCACCGATTCTGATCAGGACAAACCCCTCAGCAGCAGTGCGCTCCCACCAGTGACAGAAACTGGAGATTTTTTAGGTGGTATTTTTTTTTTTTTTGCATACAAACGAATACTCAGGACAATTTAAAACAACGAAAATACGAAAATGTTAACATTTCTCCTTTCGTAAGGTGTTTGTTCTTTTTCATTTGCACTTAATGCTCCATGCGCTTCCACCACTCACACTGCTACTGAAAACATCACGTCGATAAGACTTTAATTACGACATCCTAAACTGGTAGAGTCAACGTCACACACGCGTTACATTGAACACCACCAGTGCCACTTCTAAAGATGTCGTTTTAATGATGTAACGCGCACATTCAGACCGGTATCGGATATTGTTTTTATTATTATTATTATTATTATTATTTTATCGCCCTACCGCGTCTCGCTCGTCCACTTTGTGTTGCTGCAGATCTGCGCCGTTCGCACACATTACTTCTTTTTAAGCTGCTGTTTCATTTAGACGCTGTTCAGTTTTATATCAGTTAAATAAAACTGCAAACAACGCGACGGGCTGCAACTCGCGTCCTTTACTTTCCCAGTCTATTCAATAATTAGCCCACCTCCTCGCTCTGTTGATATTACGTTCTCCTTTTTGTATTTTTCAGCCTTCGCTTATGTCCTCCTCGATCGTTTAAAGACGACGAGTGCAAGTATCATGGTGGAATACTTACTTCAGCCCTACCCGGAGTGACCAAGAAACACATTACGAGACCAACACAGCCCCCGACTGGAAGACGGCGATGACTGAAGCGATACAAATTCGCATAAGTCCCGAAAGAGCAAAACGCGGATAGCCCGTCCTCTCTAGCCCCTGTATTCCCGTCCCCGCCCGAGGCTCACCGACTTTTCTCCTCGCTGTTCTTTCCTCTTCTTCTTCTTCAGCTGCTGCTCGCTTTTATCTCCGATGGAAAACGCAGACACGCGATTCACATGGCAGGCGACAACAAAAGGAGTCATCAAGGCGCGACTCCAAGGAAAGCCGTCGAAGATGGTTTAAAATAATCGTCCCTCCGCCCGATAGATGGCAATGGTCACCCAATTAAACATCACTTTTCCCTCGAGTCGCACTCTGATGACACGGGTGTTTATCATTGTTTATTTCCGCCCGACTGGCAGACCGCACTCGTGTTTTGAGACAAAAGCGAGAGGGAGGAGAGAAAAAGCACAAAATAGATTCAAGCTAACTGCAGACCGCTGGAGCGGAAACCGTCCAAGGGGAAAAAAAAAAAAAAACAACAAAACAAACAATGAAGAGGAAGAGGAATGGCGGTGAGCAACGGGAGAATCGGGCATGGGGAGAATACCGCGTGGGAGAGCAGGAATGTCTGGTACGGAGAACTGAACGGGACTTAAACGTAAGTAAATAACCTAAGTAAGTACATCTTTGGCATAACTAAATGAATAAAACAGTAAATTGCCTGTAGAAACAGATAAACAAATCTTTGCCATAAGAAAGAAACACACATATCTGTAAAACAGTTGAATACGCCAAAGATGCGTGGTATAATTTATTTACAAATTTGTAATATCCATCCATCCATCCAACTGTTATATACTGTAGTGCCTTACAGTTCTGTCTGTCTATTATAATGGTAATGGTGGTCTTTGTGTTATAATGAATTAACTTTTGATTTTCTTATTAATGTGCGGAGTAGTGGGGGTCTGATGTACGGCTCTTTTGTTTATTCTGAAATTTGGCTTTTTTGTCATTTGTACAAATGTCTGAGCACACTGTCTGTTACGTCATCACGCTCACAGGTTATAAGTGAGCGTGCGCACGTGTTATTTCTGTATCTGATACGCGAAAAACGCTTTACTTTCAGGAGTCTGCACGTACCCGCATTTATTCAATTGTCTGTTGACTTTGCGTGCGTCTGTTTGATGTAAGTTACGCTTTTCTGTTTGTTTATTAGACACAATTTTCTGCAAGTAATGATAAAGCTCGTAACGTTGTTTTACTAACAAATTCAGACAACCTTTTATGTTAACGTGTGTTCAGTTTAACGTTCAAAACTGTATAAGTACATTCAGAAATGTTGCTTCTTTATTAATATATAAGAGCTTTAAGAAAACAAACTTGGTAATAGATGCTTAAGTAGTGATTTGTCTGAGTCTCTACAGTGCTAACGTATTTGGTAAGTTTTATTTAGTGCCTTTTGCCAACGACAGCACGTCATAGCACGCTGTTCATTTCTGCTGCCATCTACTGACCTTTTTGGGCATTACCTGTTTTAGCGTTCTCTGAGCCTTTATTTTGTGAGTTATTTTATGTTATTGTATTTGTTCTGTTTTCAGAAACCACACATATTTGTCTGCAAATAAACATTTAGCTTTACCAAGCCATTGCAACGATTCCTTCTTTTGCAACGTTCAGCAGTTATTTGAGATCTTTCTACCTTAATTCTGGTCTGCCTCATCCTTCTTATCGGGGATTAGGATTTGGTGCCACAGACACACACCAGTTTGACGCACGCACTGTTTAACAGACTGTGTATATTGTTATGTTGATGTTTGTTCTTATTTTCACAATAATGGTTATTTTAAAAATAAAGAAATCTATCTATCTATTTAAGGCTGTGCAAAACTAGGTTTACAGTTGTTCATGTAGAAAAAGACATGCCGGTTATGATTATTACAATAACTGTATTAACTCAATTATTGTAAATAATACACTAATTAATAAATACTAATACAATAATAAACAGCATATCACATATTCACAACTGTAAATCTACTTTTGCCCACCCGTGTGTAAAAAAGGCTCCTGTGCCTTTAAGGCGCTGAAGCATGATCACGTGAAAACCGTGGCGTGTGCAGTGAGCATGTGCGTTTGTGAGATGTACCTCGTGAAAGCCGGAACTACTGGAGCCACTAGAGAAAGTTTAAGTTTGTGCGTTGTTGACCAAATGTAAGGGCTTATGTACATATTTAGAAGTTAAGTGTTAAAAGTTAGAGAGAAAACTGTTCTGAATTAGTAGTTAGGTTAATATTTTACGTTTCCACATTGAAATTGTAATTGGAAACCCCTTACGTTCTCAAAGGTGGCGCAGTGGTAGTGCTGCTGCTGCTTTGCAGTAAGGAGACTGTGGAAGATTGTGGGTTCGCTTCCCGGTTCCTCCCTGTGTGGACAGCGCTTTGAGTACTGAGTAAAGCGCTATATAAATGTAATGAATTATTATTAATTATTACGTTGAAAGTGTGAAGCTATAGTGCCACCTATTAGACATTTGTGTATAGCATAGTGAGATAACGTATACATGTACTAAATGTCTTATTTTGTTGTTTGCCTGCTAGAACCCCACATACACCTACTCACCTACCTGTACAGTTGTTCTACTTCATGTGAAATTTTGGCATCTCAACATTAAAGCGATGTTCCTGAAATGGTTGGATTAGTTCCTGTGTTCTAACCGACACACCACAGCGACTACAGCGTATTGCAAGTCTACCTTTCTTCATAATGATTTGAATGTCTGTGACATGTCATACGGTGCCTTTTCAGGATCTGTCTGCTAAGAAGGGAGACTTCTATTTGCTTCTGCTCCCGTAATTCGGTCTGCCGCTTCACCGAGTGAGAATGTTTGGTTGCAGTCCTGAATTTCTTTTCTGTTGGTTAACCTTCTTTTATACTCTTAGTCTGTTAAGCCATCGACAGAGCCTGAAATGTTGGCGGTCTTCTGTCGAGGATTGAAATGGTGAACCAGGACCAGAGTGTTCTCCCCATATAAAGATCCGCACACACGACTTTGTCTCCTTGCTGACACACAGTATAAAGGGTGACTCCGGTTTCTCAAGACTGAATGCGGAGGGAAGTGTAACTCCTGTTTTCTGTATGTAAGCTCTTAAAATGACTTACTGCTTGCCGGACCCCTTTCATATTTCATTCCTGAAGTCCACCTTGATGTCTCTTAATTCTTTTATTTTTCATTTGGTCAGTTTGTCAATTACATAAGTGGTACTACCTGAGAGTTTTAAAACTGCAGTTACTTAACCATTACTTACAAATGATTTATTTTTTTATTTTTTTATCTTTCTGATTTTGTACTTATTGTGTCTCTGGTCTTCCTTTCCTTTATAAAGTTGTGGTATAATGCGTTTCACGCTGACTGTTTAAGCAGCTTCAGTCTGCATTTCCAAAGGCTCACTGAATGATCTGCTGCTCATCTGTGCTACTTGGTCTTGTTCTGTTTTGCCTTTGCTGAATTTTTTGGCTGCTTGTCTTCAGCTTCTGTCACATCACTTGGCACCTGAAGTGATATTTCACTTATTTTTCAAATTGGGGTCGGGATATTGCTGTGAACCATTAAACATTTTACAGTTATTGTCACTCATAAGGATGTAAGAAACTTGAAAAACAAGAGGAGAACATTCAGTCCACCAAGTCTAGCTAATAGCTACAGTAGATGGAAGGTAAGAGCAACACTGCCATGACACAGTGCCACCCCATCAAAAATCTCAATCTCTTGACTGGTAGATATGCAATTTTTCTTTGTAATAGATGATAACACTAACTCTTTCCTTTTTTTGTTTTTTCTTCCAGTATGGTAAAATGAAAGAGATTTGAATGAATTTCCAAAAGACTCGTCAAGTCACACAATCTCCTAGAAGGATCTACTGAAGGAGAAAGAGAAGAGAAAGGGACTTGTGAGGAGCTCATTTTGAACATAGCAGAAGTGACTCCAGGGAGGTCAGTTGGCATGGCCAGGTCAGCCACAGTCCTGAGGGTACAAAGCCATCCGTTTGGGAACTGCTAGCCACTGCTAGCACAAAACAATTTAATTCAGTGCGGGGTTATAGTGGACACAGGCAGCATGGGGTACAAGGCAGAAACCAACCCTGGAGGGGGGGTGCCAGTCCATCACGGGGCACATTCGGCCATCACTGGTCAGTTTAGAGCCGGAAACACTTGTGTTTGGAATGTACATAGAGCAACAGGAGGACTGAAAGAAACACTTCAAAACCCGGTGGGACCTTCACAAAATTAGAAGCCAGCCATCTGAGAGAAGAGAGGACAGCATCGGCTTGTGGGAATTTGAAGCGTGTGTTACGTGAACACTCCTGGGTGTTGGGACATCAGGTGAAGCCATGGCGAGTTCAGTGCGGAGCAAAAGCCGGGCTTTATAAGAGAGGGGTTGGTCTGGAAGTTGCATGGTGGGTGGGGGGGCATTAAAACCATCTGCATGTGCATTCATGCCTTCGATTTGGCATATCGAGGGCTGGCAGACCCCTCCGCTTTATTCACCACCTATGTACTCTGAGCTGCTGGTTGTATTTACGTACCTGTCAGTGCTTCTGCCATTCTGCTGTGGTGTGATCTTTTCGGTATTTATCTATATATTATCCAAGTCTATCTGTCTGCTTTTCACGAGAGAACTACTTAACGGGTTTAGATCGGGTTTATTTTCAAGAATTTGCTCGAACATTCTGGTTGGTTTTGCGACTTCTCTCATCGCGCTAAGTATCATAGTTGGGTTGCAGCAGAAATTTATTAGCGCGAATCCGAGAGGGACTCGTCGGGCTGCGGGGGCCTCCTCACGCACGCACACATCTCCCTCAGGGCGGAACCCTAACTCCGCTTAGCTAGTGAACGAGAGAACTACTTAACAGATTTAGATCGGGCTTTTTTTTTCTATAATTTGCTTGAATTTTCCGGTTGATTTTGCAACTTCTCTCATCGTGCTCAGTATCATAGTTCGCTTGCTGCAGCAATTTATTTGAGTGAATCCGAGAGAGAGGCTGCGGACGGGGCCCTCCTCACTCACGCGCCAGCTTCTGGAAGTATCTTACATCCGCTTAGCTAGTGAATGAGGGATCTTCTTAACGGATTTAGATTGTTTTGGTTTTTTTTTTTCTTCTATAATTTGCTTGAACTTTCCAGTTGATTTTGCAACTTCTCTCATCGCACTAAGTACCAGAGTTCGTTTGCGGCAGCAATTTATTTGTGCAAATCCCAGAGAGAGGCTACGGGCCGAAGGGAGGAGGCGTGGCCTCAGGAGTGAGGGGCTGGGCGGGGCCATCCTCACTCACGTGCCGGCCTCAGTTCGAGTTGATCTACGTCTCGCCACACGTTGCCTCCGCTTAGCTAGCGACACCCGTTTC
Organism: Polypterus bichir lapradei; assembly: GCA_026402145.1. Taxonomy (NCBI): domain Eukaryota; kingdom Metazoa; phylum Chordata; class Cladistia; order Polypteriformes; family Polypteridae; genus Polypterus; species Polypterus bichir. The sequence continues at coordinate 3,098,835 of JANRMT010062807.1, forward strand.
TTCATTAGACATTATCATCTGCAGATTGTTAAGGATTAACGTTGGACATTCTTGAGAGAGATCAGAACTACGTGTGTTGTAGAGGGTAGCTGCTGATTGGCAGAGAGATCACAGCCACGTGGTTTTCTCCCCACATGGGGGACGCTCTCCCGTCAGAGCTGAACATAGACATAGAATAACTAGACGCCTCATGACCAGCAGAATCATACGTCAACGTCGCCACCATATTGCGAGTGGCACTGCTGTGGAGTGAAGTAATGGATAAGATGCTTCATGCATGTGCGGCTCGGGATTGTACAAACCGCTGTACGCTCCAAACCAGATCCCGGGGGATTACATTTCATAGGTAAGGCTGAACAATTGTTTTGGTTATATTGGCCATTAAAAAATCCTGTTTTATAATTTTAACTTTAGCTACGCCAGGCTAAGATAGCAAAGCTATGCATTCATGTGCTCAAGTGAGCCTCCAAACAACGTTTTGGCTAAACATATTTAGACACTAACTATGTAGATTATTGTTAGCTGTTAACATTTCTTAAACTTGATGGTGTTTTTTTCTCAAGGACCACATTGAGGAGACACAGTCTGAAATTGACAACCATCATTTCATGCTCATGTCTTTAGTTGTGTCTGTCTCCCACAAACTAAGGCTGCACCATATTGCCAGACAGAATACTCTCAAATTACAGGATCTGAGTGAACGAGAGGAGTGTCAGTCTGGAGGAGATCAGTGAGGTTGTGGAGAGCTTTAAATGTTCAGAGTGGTATTTTTGTATTGTATTCAATAGTTAACAGGGAGCCAGTGAAGTTGAGAGAGAATCGGTGTAGGATGTTCAGTGGATTTAGAACAGCAGGTTATTATCCTGGCAGCAGAATTTTGAAGAAGTTGTAAGCGATGGATACGTTTTTGTGGGATGCCAGATAGAATAGCATTACAGTAATCTATACGTGAGGTGACTCGGGCATTAACTAATACTTCAGTACTGTGTTGTGTAAGAACAGGACGAAGTCTAGAAATGTTTCGGAGATTGAAGAAGGCAGTCCGAGAAATGTTACTTATATGGGAGGACTTATTTAATAATAATAATTATTATTATTTAATAATTGCCATTATTAGTGTATAAATGGATATAAATAATTGCATTTAAACGAGTCGCCAAAATCTGTTGTATGTAAACGATACTGTTTTAAACGTAATTGTGTTTTCATCAGAAAACCCGGTTTCCACGTCTACCTGTATTAGTTTAAATGGCAGTTTTGCCACTTGCAATAAGGCTGACGCACTGACGTATCATGTTGACTGAGAAACACAGTGAATGCGTCGTCCATCTATATATGTCTATGGAGCTGAACATGATCAGGTACAGTGACAACATGTGACATTGGAGCGTACCTACCTCACGCTTGGCCAGAATGATTTTTTTTTTTAATGAATTATATTGATTTTTAATGTTTGTCCCGTTTCACAACTACGTTGGTGGAGCCGCCGGGGACAGCTAGTGAATTATATAGTAAGGCTTTTTAAATATGTCGTTGCACATGCTTTGTTTTAAACATTGTTTCTGCTCTTCCTTTTAGCATAGGAAAGGTGCTATATAAATGAAACATTATTATTACATTATATATGTTGCACATGTCTATGACAGATTTCAGTCACACTTCATTGCTGTACAATATTTTCACGTCCATAATAATTAGGTCCCCTGGCAATGTCATCATATGTGTATATGAAATAACATTGTTTTGACTGTGCTAATTTGTATCCAGCAGGGGGCGCATGCTCCCTTGGATAAGGTTGGTTAGAGATTGAAACCTTTACTAAACTCATATGTAGCGCCCTCCTAATAGTAAACTTAGTAGTCAGTCTCAGTGACGCAACCCTTTTTTTTTTTTTTTGCTCTGCTTTGGGGAAAACGGGAACAGAGAGAGATGTGATTGGTGCCGTTTACTACCAAACCTGGGGCAAAGCAACAGTCCAGTGCTCAGCACACACACTCATCCTGAATCAAATCAGAGCCACAAATCAGCCTGAATCTGAAGGATTCTCAGTGGTGAATACCAGTTGTCATACCCTGGATTGCCATGGGGATTCCCTTGACGTCACATTAGTCATAATAATAATTTACAGTATTTGCCATGACGGCTTGGCCCACTACCTTCTTTATTCCCAGTATGTCTACTTCAGTTAGGGTTAGGGTATCGCATAGGCGATGAAAGTCATTTGTAGGACATCTAGATGGGCTTGGAAGTTTCTCTTGATGTTGTCTTGATCTCTGCACCACTAAGAATTTTGGTAAAGTGAACCACCACCCACTCCCCCCCCCCCACCCACACACACACACACACAAACACACACACATCAAATTTCAATTTGCACCTTTCCGTTACTTGCATCATTTTGTCCAGTGTGAATTCTCATGTGGCTGTTAAGACCCCCTAAGCAGTGCTTGCCCTTTCTTTCTCTCCAGTATGAACTCTTTCATGGCTGTGAAGCCCCACTACTGTTTCTTCATCAGGGAACATGAGAACATTTTTGGTTCAATTCTGTTTATTTTTGTTTACAGCTCTTCACTGGGTGCAGGTGTAGAGCACTGTGAGAATTTTACAGATAAAGATTTGTATTTGCATTTAATAATTACACATTGAGTACACATAACGTCAGAGTTGCTTAAGCAGACAGTTGAAATCATAAACATTTAACTAAACAATATAATACTTTAGTCAGGACATTTCCGCTGCACTACCATAACTGTTATTGCTGTACATTTGTTACAAGGGCTTGCCGTAGCACCTCAGTTGTTCCTAGTCATTCGTCTTTTTCCAGTTCATGCAGATTGATGACAATTGGCAGAGAGACCAGAAAACCCTGGCAGTTTTTTTTCATAAGACCTGCTGTTCTCCACACCACACCACACCACAGCACAGCTTCAGTTGGGTTTTTCCACAATTCGTTCCGCTCTGATTCTTTTCTCTCCAGTGTGAATTTTTGAGTGGTAGTGAAGGCCCCTTCTTTGTGAAAACCGTTTACCACACTCAGAACAGTAATATGGCTTCTCACCTGTATGAATGCGTACATGTTTCAGAAGACTGTCTTTCTCAGAGAATCGTTTGCTGCATTCGGAACAGCAGTATGGCTTCTCTCCAGTGTGAACTCGTGTGTGCCGCCAAAGAGCGCTGCTCATGGAGAATTGTTTGCCACATTCTGAACAGCTGTATGGCTTTTCTCCAGTGTGGATTCTGGTGTGGGTCCGAAGATCGCTGAGTCTTGAGAATCGTTTGCCACACTCCGAACAACTGTGCGGCTTCTCTCCAGTGTGAATCCTGATATGCCGCCGTAGGCTGCTTCCTTGTATGAACCGTTTGCCACATTCACTACAACAATAAGGCTTCTCTCCACTGTGAATTTTCAAATGGTTATGAAAATGACTTAACTTTGAGAATACTTTACCACATTCGGAACAACGGTACGGCTTGTCTCCAGTGTGAATTCTTTTATGATTCTGAAGACTGCTGTTACGAGAAAATCTTTTTCCGCATTCAGCGCAGCCGTATGACCTCTCTCGAGTATGAACACGTGTGTGCTGCTGAAGAGCGCTGTTACGGGGAAATCGTTTGCCACACTCAGGGCAGCAATGGGGCTTTTCTCCGGTGTGAATTCTTTTATGCCTGTTTAGGCTGCTTTTGTGTGAAAATAGTTTGCCACATTCAGAGCAGGAGTAAGGCTTCTGAATAGTATGAATCGCCTTATCGTTCTGGTCAGATTTGTTTTGAAAAGTTTTTCCGTGCTCTCTGCTGGTGTATAAAGCCTCTTGGTCTGTGCTATACACATGGTGTTGATCAATGTCGATGGCTTCTTTTTGTGTCGTTTTGACAGCGGGAAGAGAACCGCACTGGAAAGCGGCTGCTGTCAAATTCTCCAGTCCTCTTGTTGAATTATTTATTTTCTCCATGTCGTCTTTCTGTTGCAGTTTGCACTGAAGAGAGAGCTGAGCAAATGAAGATGTAGAGAAGAGGCAACTCTCCTTAATACCTGCAATGAAACAAAACAGTTTTATTATATAAGAATATCGGAAACACCGGTTTGTGCTGCTTACCTCACCACCTCAGTTCCATTTCTGGACCATGTGCATGGATTTTGCATTTTCTTCAGGTGTCCGTTCAGTTTCTTTATCTTCCTCTCATACCCTACAGACGCATCTGCTGTGTTCATCACCCATCTGGTGTGACCGAGTGTGGATGTGTGTGCCAACGTGCCCTGCAGTTGACTGGCATCCATTCTCAGGTTCACGTCTATCTTTACACAGGTGAAGAAAACAGATCTGACAAATGAAGCTAAAGAAGTGATGTCCTGTAGATTCGGCCAAACTCAAACTCAAGCCCCTCCATGTCCAGTTGTCACTCTTGCCCCCAACTCTTTGTTATTTTTGCTGCTCTTATTAGTCCTCATTTTCTCGCTGTTCCTCTCGTTTCTGTCCTCCTTATCTTTACCAAGACCCCGCAGTGGGTGTGTCATCTCCAGTGATGGACTCGGCCCCACAGCTTTGTCTCTTTCTGCTGTAACTGTTGACGCTCACCTTCACCGTGGTGCACTGAGGAGTAACAGAGGGGGGTTGGGGGGAGGCAGATGATGGACAGAAATGGAAATCAGGGATTTGAATTTTGTTTTTCTCTTCTTTCTTGGGCTTTATTTGGTCATCTTTTGATTATTTAACAACCTAATTTCAATTCAAAACAAGCGTTGCTGTATCTTGTCTTACATTAGTAAGGTTAGCACATGCTCCATGGCTCCAGTCTGTTACTTTGTGGAGTAACCATAGCAGGGCTTTTGGGAGTCTTTGACCATTAGCAAGTGGAATCTGGCAGGTCAGTTTGCTTCGTTCTGATGCAGCATTCTGGGGTCAAATTCTGCACCCAGATATTGTCTGTATGAACTTCACACATTCCCTGTATGTCTACTCAAGTTTTCTTAGGTAGATTCCAGTGCTTCTTTCACGTTCCTTGAAAATATGCAGATCAGGTGCACTGGGGACTCTAAACTGGCCCCCAATGTGAGTGTCACTAGGTGTGAATTGGTCCAAGTTGGACTAGATTGGCACTCGCCACAGGCCTGGTGTTCACCTTGCATAACATGATGCTGCTTCTCAACTATGCATGGCCCTGAGATGCATTCACAGTTCATTCTGAAATGTTACATATACTTCATACTCTTAAGTGCCCACCAAATCATTGAATGTTGCCCGCTTGTTCTGTATGTGTATTAGATACGTATTATAATTGATGTGAGCCGAGCAAAATAGGAACAGACTTACAAGTTTTAGGAAGCCACTTTCATAGTACATGTCTGTCTGTGTGAGGATGTGAGTCTGTGGACACGACCACCTGACACTGGGCAGGTTCCTTGCAGGTCAGGTTGGGGGGGCAAGCACCAGTGCCGCACCCACCACACGTTGAAATGGCTCGGTTTCCTGGTTAGCAACCCCCCAGGCAGACACGCGGTCCGGTCCAATCCCACCCTTTGGAAATGACCGCTTTATCTGCCACAGCCAGGTGTTAACATGGGAATCCCCTTGGCAAAGAGAATCCTGGGAGTCGGACCACCCTCAGGGAATCGCATAACATGGCTGTACTGATACTCCTTCACAATGCAGGTCTCTTTGAGCAACACAAAGTCAAACCAGCGGGACCCAAGGAGTCTCCGAAGAGGCACAAGGAGTCCAGTCTTCATCTCAGATCACTGGATAGTGTCCATGTCTCGCAAACAGGGGGCACCAGGACTCTAAAGACTTGGACCTTTGTCCTTTTATAGAGATATCAGGAGCGCCACACACCCCTTTCCAGCGACCTCGTGACCCACCCCCCCCATGCACTCCCAATCCGTCTACTGCCTTCATAGGAAGAGTCACATAAATGTAACTGCCGAGGTAAGTAAACCTCTCAATGACGAGGTCGACACTCTCTCCGCAGGCAGACACACCACTGATGGCCATGCCCAAGAGGTCATTAAAGGCCAGGCTCTTGGTTTTTATTACAAGCCCAGACACTCAGTCTCCAACTGCTTGGATGGAAATATTTTATGTTTGTGCCACTGTGTCCCCTATTTGGAACACAGTTGATAGAATACATATTTTTAAAAGGGTATCCTTTGTGAAAATTTCATTAAACATAATATTAATGATTTTTTTTTACTGCTAAAATGACAGCTTTATTTAGGAAGGTCATGTGCTGGACACTGAGCTTTGCTTTTTACATAAACTCTTAAAGTTTAGCACTTGTTAGTTCACCTACTGTTAATCATTATGCATCTGAGCAACTGGTCTTTATTTGTGAACTCCAACTCATTTCCACCTACTAAAAACACTTAAGACAAACACCGGTAGAGGCTTTAAATGTCATCATTTATACTAAATGACATTACTTACTTATTCCAATGCTCTCAGGTGATGGCTTCCCTTCAGATCGTCTCCCGCATCCTTCAGTGTTTTTCTCCTCAAACTCAGAAAACTCCCTTTTCAGTAGCACAGAATTCGGTTGAGTAGCCCATTGTCCAGTATCAGTGGCCCAATGTTGAAAACTGGAGTGACACTCTTCTTGTTTGAAAACGTTTCCAGTTTCAAAACTTTGCACTTCAAAGCTAACCGCGGAATCGTCAAAATCCTCCACTTTAACTTCAACAATCTCCTCCTTACACTCCTCCTCTTTAAAAACGCAGATTCTTCCTTCACAGTTCTCCACCTTCACGTCAAAATCCCCAGGTGTGCCCCCTTCACAGTCTTTCTGTTTGGTGCGTGTCACTCGTTCCTTCATGCCGTCATCTTTGGCTGAGGTCATTGCTCCATAGAAAGCTCTTCTCTCTCCCCCCAAGTTTCTGCTCTTCTCTTCTAAGAGTCACTTCTGAATGAATGTGCTGGAGGCCAGTAGACACTTCAATGCATGGCCATGTGAACTGTGGGGGCTCCTTTTTATCTGTCAAAATAAAAAGTGATAGAATTACTTCATTAAAAGTCATTCAAATTATGTGAGCATATTTCTGGGTTAACCTCCAGCTTTTAGCAAACACACGGAGAGATCTGAAATGCAGTGAACCCTCCATGTTGGGATAGGAAGTTCAGAGCAGATCTGAAGTGAAAACCCACTTGATAGGAAGAAAATGTCCAGCTGCTCACAGGGTGTCAGAGTTAACTTTTTCATTTTTAAACAAATAAAGCAAAACAAAAATATCTCTATCACCTTTATGCTGATGATACACAAATTTATTTACCTTTTAAGAAAAATGATCCCCTGGCTATGAATGCCTTGTTATCCTGTTTAGATGAAGTTAAATCTTGGCTATCCCAAAACTTCTTATCTTTAAATGAAGAGAAGACTGAGGTGATAGTCTTCGGCCCTTCTGAACATATGAAGGCCCCGGAATTTGACCTGGGACCTTTATCAGCTTTCAGGTCTTCACAGGTTC
>JANRMT010062807.1:3136056-3154771 GCA_026402145.1 Polypterus bichir lapradei
TTTTTTTTTTTTTTCCTTTCCAAGGATATCATCCAAATGATTTGAATCCTAAAACAGATCATTTTCAGTCTGTGACATTTTCTATTACGTGTTTTATTAAATCAAACAGTGCCCGATGAACACACAGAGATGTAAATGCAAACAAACTGAATGGAGAACTGCTGGCTGCTTTGTCATTTACAGTTTATTGCCCATAAGGAGCCATTAAAAACACTGAATGCAGCTGTTTAAGATTGAAATAAGCAATCAAGGATGGGGAACCTTAACAAGCAAATGAAGAATCACAATGTCACTTGCGCAATAAGTGCTTCATCAGCAGTAACTGACTTCTCATTAAGAAACTGGGTTGGAACAAAAACCTGCAGCCACAAGGACCGAAATTGCCCACCTCTGGCGTAGGGCAAAAGACAGGAACAAACTCTAGACAGGCCAGCAGTCCAGCACAGGGTGAACAGACACACAGAACACACACCAGGGCCAGCTTGGCATTGACAGATCAACTAACCTGGACAGTGGGAAGGAAGCCCACGCAGACACGGGGAGAACTTGCAAACTCCATGCAGGGAGGACTCGGGATGTGATCCCAGGTCACCTTATTGCGAGGCAGCTGGTTAATGGCTAGCATCTTTTATTTTTTTTTTTTATGATATTCCTCTCAAGTCCTTTCAAGATCTGTTTCAAATAAAAATATTGGCCTTTGCGTCAATTTCAGCATTCAGTCTTTCACTGCTACATTTGGGCCCGCCTTGAAATACACTGCCAGGATGTGATGTTGAGGTACGCCCTACACATGCACCGGAACGCATCATCAGTGATGAATCCTGGGGTCACTGTGTCCCTTGCCAGGGATGATCAGAACCCCCCCCCCAAAACAAGACATGTGTCCCAGTAGATTTGTCCACGGATCTCACATCTTTATCCAGTGCCATTTTTAGAAATTTAGAACAAGCGAGACAAGAACAGGCCATTCAGCCCACCGAAGCTCGCCAGTCCTATCCAGTTAACTCTTCTAAAAAAACACGAGTTTTGAAAGTCACTACTGTCGCTTATTCCAGGTGTCTGTGGTTCTCTGTGTAAAGTAACACTTCCTAATGTTGGTGTGAAATTTCCCCTTCACAAGTTTCCAACTGTGTCCCCGTGTTCTTGATGAACTCATTTTAAAGTCACCGTCTTGATCCACTGCACTAATTCCCTTCATCATTTTAAACACTTCAGTCAGGTCTCCTCTTAATCTTCTTTTTCTTTAACTGTAAAGGCTCAGCTCTTTTAATCTTTCCTCATAACTCAACCCCTGTAGCCCTGAATCAGCCTAGTCGCTCTTCACTGGACCTTCTCTTGTGCTGCTCTGTCCTTTTTGTAGACCAAAACAGCACCCAGGACTCCAGATGAGGCCTCACCAGTGTGTTATAAAGCTTGAAAAGAACCTCCTGTGACTTGTACTCCACACATCAAGGCGCTATATAACTTGTTAGCCTTCTTAATGGCTTCTGAACACTGTCTGGAACTCGATAGCTTAGAGTCCACTATGACTCCTAAATCCTTCTCATAAGGTGGAATCTCAATTTTCATACCGCCCATTGTGTATTCAAACCTCACATTTTTCCTTCCAATGTGTAATTCTTTACATTTACTGACATTAAATTTCATCTGCCCAAGCCTGTCTGCTATCCAAGTCCTTCTGTGATGATATAACAGATTCCAAATGATCTGCTAATCCACCTATCTTGGTATCATCTGAAAACTTAACCAGCTTGTTACTTATATTCCAATCTAAATCATTTCTATACTAGCCAACCCGCGGCGTACCATACGCCGCATAATCAGGCCGGTTTTTTAATGATTTTTAAGCACAGGGAGAAAATTAACATTTGAAAAATCGGTAACGTAATAAATCAGCAAGAAAAGCAACATTGTAACAATGCACGGAACGAACCAACACACAATTGTCCGTGCGGCGCTCAGGTTCGGAGGGTGGAACGGGAGGAGAGGAGAAGGACATCCACTCACTCCCTCCCTCATGCTAGTCTGCTGATTTCTTGTCCAGTATGCACTGCCTGCTCATGTGCCCACCTCCAACTCGTCACTCGAGTCGTCGTCGTTGTCTTTGTACAGCTCAGATGCAGCTGTGACTAACGTAGACTTTTCATTGCTCTGTGCGGTTTTGGCTGCCTTTCTATATATAATCCACCAAGACACCTGACCACGGTGGCAGCGAGGTGGGAGGGGGGTGTGTACAAAGTGCAGGAGCTTCTAAGAAGACGCATGTTTGTCGTGGATGCGAATTGCTGTATGTAGCGTGTAAAACAGTTTGCTATGGTGTACGCGGTCGTGCGTCGTAACCGAAAACTCGGTTTTTAAAGACTGCTCACTTCATTGTGTTTTAACCTCAGTTGTAAAGGAATGTTTTAAGGATCCCATGGGATACCCCTCGCAAACAGTTTTACACGCTGCATATGGCGATTCACCTCTGCGAGAAACATGCCTCTATTAACAGTCAACGTGGGTCTGAGCTGCATGTGACCTCTACGACAGACGAATATAAATGACGCCGGTGTTTCTGTGTCGTCGCGTCAGAGTTGGTGGGCGTGGCTCTGCGAGTTGTCGTCGTATCCAATGGTCTTGGAGTTGGTGGGCGTGGCTCTGCGAGTTGTCGTCGTATCCAATGGTCTTGGAGTTGGTGGGCGTGGCTCCTTCCTGCGTGCGCCATAGGTGTCTCACTTGTCGGCGGCTTAGTGAATCCACACCCCTTCCGGCGTGCTTTCCATGGGTGTCTTGCCTTAGTGAATTATATATATATAGGTATTAAAGATAGCAGCAGCCCTAGCACTGCCCCCTGCTGGTCACCACTCATCGGCCAGTTCTGATTTGGTTCCTCACCCCCTCATCACCCTCTACTTCCTGTGTCTGAGCCAATTCTGCACCCACCACACGCTGATCTCCCACTTCTTTTAGTTTGATGCCCACCCTCTCATGTGGCACCTTATCAAATGCTTTCTGAAAGTCCAGATCAATAATCTCATCTGCTCAACTTTGATCATATCCTTTTGTTGCCTCCTCATCAAATTCCAGCACGTTAGTAAAACACGACCTCCCTCTTCTGAACCCATGCTGACCGTTTAGTTAAAATCCTGTCCTTGCCAGGTGTTGCACAATCTTATCCTTATTAATTCCTTCCATTATTTTACCTGTGATGTACGTTAAGTTTACTGGCCTGTAGTCACTTGGATCTGCCAGGTTACCCTTTAGTTTTGGTAACAGGATGATATTTGCCATTCAGAATCTCTGCTGTGAGCCGTAACTTCCACACAGTATGTGTCAAGGGTTTATATCTGTACTTACTGACCTCCTTAAGAACTCGAGGGTAAATGTGATCTGGTCCTGGTGATTTGTTTGATTTCAGTTTATTTAACTCTTTTAGTGCTAATTTTTTTTTTTTGTTTCTTTTCTCCCAGGGCTGAATATTTTTCCAAAAACTAACATTTTTTAAAAAAGAACACAAAGCAATTGTTTAACATATCAAATCAACAAAAAAATATTTACTTTTGACAAATGTTGCTGTCTTGCATGTTGTATGAGCCTGCATACTCTATGATTTCACATACATTTTACACAGCAAAGTCCTGCAAAGTCTGACGTCGCTCAAAGCAGCCAATTTCAGTCATTGCCACGTTGCACTGCTTACAATACGTGTTGCTTTGGTGCCTTCTTTTCAATTGTCTGTTGCTGCACTTTCTCACATATATTGTTAGTGTGTACTGTAGAGAGACAAGTCACCCTTTTGCCATCGTGCCATGCCACTGCCACCAAGTTTTCTGCCCGCATAAAAACCGTATCGTCACCTCTTTTCATCTTCTGAAACTTTATGATCTTTATGCGTGGCATTATAGCCTGGCTCACCCCAAGGGATTTGCTTCTGTTTATTACAGAAGTGAATAAAACTTTGCAGCAGCACATACCTATCACCATGCTGCATAACCTGTCCAAAGCCACCAGGGGACAAAGCACGTTTGGACCAATGCTCCCTGAAGTTATATCACCAGTTCTGTCCCATCTCTATTTGTAATACCACAGCACGCTTCATCTCGTCTTTTATTGTGGGCTTACACTTTGAAAAACGAGAATGCGATGCAAACGCAGCCCGCGACTCAAAAAATTTCTCTGCCTACCTGTTTGTCTCGTCTGACGGTAGCTGAAAAGCAGCATCAGGAGAGAGCAGCCTGAAGTACGGCAGCTGGTGATCTGTCGTGTCCAACAGCAAGCCATGCCGTCTTGTGAAGTCCAGCAGCCACATCGGCTCTCAACGGATCAATGTCTGTGTATTTATCCCACACGCACCTTGCCGTAGATGCATCGGCTGCGCGAAGGCGCTCAACTGGCAGCAGATCCGCTGGCGCGGCATCGGCTGGTGTTTGATCAGCTGATGCCGGCTTCTCACTCTCTTGCTCGATCTCCTGATCACTGTCAATAAAATCCGATTCTGAAAAATCAGAGTCCGGCTCCGCTAAAATGCGCAAAACATTGTCTGCCGAGTGTTTTCTTTTCTGCACTCGCTGCGCTCCCTCGTCACATGTCGATGCCATCTTGCCATTGTTTACATTTCGCAACTCACGCGCACGCAAGGATTAGTTGCCGAGTCAACGAGTCTAGCATTCCTCCACGCACAGAGGGAATGCCTGTGACGTGACAGTGAGATTTGTGGCCATTAACAGCTGATTATCGCCCTCTATCCCTGGATGTCGACTTTATGCGCCCTCAACCCCTCCTGTCGACAAAAACCCTAAAAGAGTTAATCTGAGCTGCTCTCCTCCCTCTACAATTTCCAAATCCCTCAGTAGCTCCTTAGTAGTCCCTGTTACCGCTGGGAGATTATTATCCACTTCCTCACTTGTGAAGGCCTCAGAAACCTGATGGCCCTTCTATTTTTAACCCCTGGCATGCCTAGCAGAGTGATGGTCCTACAGAGCTGGCTGCCGACAAAACCTCTACAGTACAAGCCGCTTCTACTGGTAGGCAATGAACTCGCCCTCCTTGTGTCCGGCACTGCTCCAGAAGGTCCTTGTACTTTGCATTCTTCCTCTCGTATGATCCTTCCAGGGTTCAGCGAGTTCTATGATTACGTGTTGTTTCGTAGCTTCTGATAATACAACTCTTTCGGGGCTTTGAGAGGTTATTGCGATGAGCGCCGAGAAGTTAAGTTGTTTCCCCAGGTCTACCATGAGCTGCCAGTGTTGTGCAGAGTGAAGTAGGCCAGCCTGTGATTTGGACTGTAAACGGGGCTGTTCACCTGCTCTCACAAAGATGGTGTTCCTGCTAGTGTGGGGCGATGATGTTTGCCGGTGAAGATGGCTCAGGAAACCATCATCTGCTTGTGTCGGTAATGATCGCGACTGACTCCCAAGGCTGTTGGGCAACTACTAGGATGTCCTCTGATGAACCCCCCGAAAATGTACAGTAGTATACAATTGTCCAAAATGATGATAAAATTAAGCATGCTTGCACTTGTTTCCCTTTCCTTGCGCTTGGCTTTGTCTCTGTATCACATAAGTTTTTGGAGGACGCACAGCATTTCAGATCTCTCATTAAACGTAGCGAATAGCTTTTAGTGTTTGTACCAAACCTCAAAGTGCTCAAGTTATTTGTGACGACTTTATGGAGTCTTTCTATCACTTTTATTTTGACAGGTCCAAAGAATCCTCCTCCTAGCTTTAACACGACCTCGTGACGGCGAGGTGTCGAATGGCCCCCAAGCCAGGGCTGTCCACGTGAGAAGGGAACCTTTAGAAGAGAAGAGCAGACACTCGGTGGGGTGGGGTTGAGAGTGGGGGAAGAGAGCGAGAGAGAAGAGTTTTACACGGAGCAATGACCTCGGCCAAAGAGGAGGAGGACGACATGGACGAGAGACTGGCACACATTAAACAAGAGGACTGTGAGTGGGGCGCACCAGAGGAACTGGACGTCAAGTCGGAAGATTGCGAAGGAACGGTTTCGGTTTTTAAAGAGGAGGAGTCCAAAGAGATGAACCTCGAAGTGAAAGTCGAGAATCCGGAAGATTTCTCAGTTAGTGTTAAAGTTCAAAAGCACGGAAGTGAGAATATTTTCAAGCAAGATGTTTGGGACGGACCTCATTCCGGTTTGCAGCCCCAGTTCCCTAATACGGGACAACGGGCTATCAAACAGGAGTCGGAGTGTGAGGAGAAAATCAGTGAAGGAAATGGGAGAGAGGCAGAAGAGCAGCAGCCTTCATCCGGGAGCGTGGGAACAAGTAAGTAATGTGATTCAAATTTAAGAGACGCGCAAACGCGAACATTTATGAAACCTTTTTTTGGTACTGTGTTGGTACACGGTTGCTTCAAAATCGAGTCGAGACCAGCTGGTCAACTGCATGACTGATATCAGTAGCCGTCCTACCACATGATAAATTGAAAACGTGTGGATGAAAACAAAAAGAGTGCGGCGCCGTCACTCACTCGCCAACAAAAACACGAATCCACCATTTAGCTAAGAAGCTGAAATTTGGCAGGGCAGCAGGTGTCCACCAAGAAATAACATTTCAAGATTTAGTGAAAAACTATTCACTCCAAAATCTTCAAAATAATTGAAATCTGGTGACGTTGTACAAAAAAGGATTCGTCAAAACCGTTGTTTTATTTTTTGATGGTTGTCGTTAATAAGGCCGCTCTGAGTTGGGACATCGTAATGTACTGCATCCCTTTTTCAACAGTCGCACAGAGAAATGGGGAGCATGCTGGTTTATGCCGAAGGCGGCCGTCAGCAGAAGCAGAGTGGAAGGAGGAGAGTTTGGTGAAGCTCAAAGAAGACGTGTTTATCAAATGAAGGTGCTGCGGCTGTGCGTGTAGTCATTTCTGTGCAACTGATCCGGTTAGAAAAAGGTATTTAACATACACTCACCAGCCACTTTATTAGGTACACCTCACTGCTATTGAGATGGGGACCCCCTTTTGCCTTCAGAACTGCCGTAATTCTTGTTGGTATCAATTCAGCAAGACTCTGTAAACATTCCTGATGGATTTTGGTCCATACTGACGTGATAGCCTCACACAGTCGCTGCAGATTTGTCAGCTGCACATCCATGATGGGAATCTCCCGTTCCACCACATCCCAAAGGTGGCCTGTTGGATTGAGATCTGGTGACTGCGGAGGCCATTTGAGTCCAGTGAACTCCTCGTCATGTTCAAGAAGCCAGTTTGAGATGATCTGAGCTTTGTGACATGGTGTGTTATCCTGAAGGAAGGAGCCCTCAGAAGTGATCATAAAGGGATGGACGTGGTTAGCAACAAAACTCAGGTAGGCTGTGGCTTTTAAATGATGCTCAGTTAGTACAAAGGGGCCCAAATTGTGCTAAGAAAATATCCCCCACACCATCACACCACCAGCAGCAGCCTGAACTAGGCATGATGGATCCAAGCTTTCATGTTGTTGACCCGACCATCTGAGCGTCACAGCAGAAATTGAGCCTCGTCAGACCGGGCTTTTCCAATCTTATGTTTTCCAGTTTTGGAATTGTAGCCCCAGTTGCCTGTTCTTAGCTGACAGGAGTGTCACGCGGTGTGGCAATCAGCCCAGACACATACAGACGCCAGGACACACGAGTCCAAAAATGCACATTTTGTTTCTCCTTTTCAGCACACAATGCACAAATCACCAACCACAAGCCCAGTCCCGTGTTTATCTCTTTCTCTCTCTTCTCTGCCACCTTCACTCCTCCGGCTCCCCAAATGGAGTGAGGCAGCCCCTTCTATGTTGCACCTGGATGTGCTTCCTGGTGTGGTGGAAGTGCTGCTGCACAGGGCTCTGGAAGCTTCCATGCGCCCCATGCTGGCAGCTACAGGCCCCAACAGGGTTTAGTTTCCCAGCTCCCATGGCCCCAATGCAAACCAGGGTGGCAGCCCTCTCGTGTCCCGGGGGAGATATTGTCTCTCTCCCGGTCCTTCTGTCTTCCAGGAGTCCCGGCTGGGCAAGAGCCCCAGCTGTCCACCACACCAGGTGTGGTCTCCTGCTGCTGTAGCCCACCTGCTTCAATGTTCGACGTGTTGTGTGTTCAGAGCTGCAGACCTCACTTGTAACATCAACAAGGCATTTTCACCCAGAGGACAGCCACTCACTTTATATTTTCCCTTTTCCAGACCATTCTCTGCAAACTCTAGAGATGGTTGTGCATGAAAATCCAAATAGATCAGCAGTTTCTGAAATACCCAGCCCAACAACTACACCACATTCAGAGTCACTTCAACCTATCTTCCTTTCTTCTCCATTCTGATGATTAGTTTGAACTTCAGCAGGTGGTCTTGACGATGTCTACAGGCCGAAATGCTTGGAGTTGCTGCCATGTGATTGGCTGATTAGATATTTGCATTAACAAGCAGTGGAACAGGTGTACCTAATAAAGTGGCCGGGAGATGTATATTTCCCCCGCCACCAACCCATCTTATCCGCAAACCTTGTGGCAAATGCCAACATTGGGACTGCAGTTCCCATCATCCAGTGCTCTTCTCCAGACAATTTGATCAGCACTCAGAAAGTTTAAATAAGAGTATCGCCAAAAGCTGCACGTCATTCAAGGCAGCGACTGCGTCCTGTGTTGTATTCCTCAACTACTTAGAGAAAAGAGTTTCATTATCTGATTTCCTACATTTATCTTAGTATACGTCTTTTTTTTTTTCTCATCTTGTAATTGCATTTGGACATGTTGCATTTATAAAAGACACCTTTCCCTCTTTTTGTCGGGACCCTTTTTTCTGAGAAATGTTTCCAAAACCAGGTGTATACAGTGTTTCCTTAAGGAGCAATCCTCCCTTCTATCTACTGTGGTACCTGGCCCGGGCACAGACAGGCAGACATCGTTAGTTCACCCAACACACATTTATTTACAAATAAAGTGCCACACACAACCCCAAAACTCCCCCAAAGTCCAGGCCTCACAATGCCACTCTTTCTCTGGTCCGCCTCCACCCCTCTCCTCCCGAGCTCCGTCTTGCTTCCTCCCAACTCGAGCCATCGAATGGAGTGAGGCACTCTGGGTGTCCCTGGTCTTCGTCCCCCCAGCACTTCCGGGTGTGGCAGAAGTGCAGAGGGCCAGGGCTCCTCAGGCATCCTGGTGGTGACCACGGGCCCCTATAGGGTTGAGCTTCTAAGCTCTGTTCCCGTGGTCCCCAAAGCCACCAGGGTGGTCGTCCCCTCGTGGTCTGGAGGAGGTGTAAGCCCTCCTCCGGTCCTCCTGGGCATCCCGGCTGGGTACCACCCCCAGCCACTCGCCAAAAAATCATCTTTCTTCTTCTTCTTCATGTTGAGGTGGCAAAATTTTACACTGGATGCCCTTCCTGATGTAACCCTCCCCATTTATCCGGGCTTGGGACCGGCACAAAGAAACACACTGGTTTGTACATCCCTTGTGGCTGAGTTTTTACTTAAAAAAAAAACAAAAAACAACTCCAAACTCCCAAATATATTTTGCTATTACAAAGTTACACATGAAATGTAATGCGTTCAAAGGAATACACTGCTTGGCTTATCATTACCTGATGTTATATCTGAGAATCTGCAAAAACGAGGTTCGGGCAGTCGGACAGTGGTGTCGTGAGGCAGCTGGGGATCAGCCACCCACTGTATGAACTATCACTCCATCACGTAATTAAGCAGCTTTAGAGGACCCTTTTTAAAAGGGTCAACCAGCCATAGTCTCGAAAGAATTCCGACTTATGCAGCCACAGTGACCGATTTATTATTTAAAGGCTACTGAGGCGCCGTAAAGAGTGGGAAATCGCTGACACTCAGAGTCTGTGAGAATGTACCGGTGCTTTCCCCATTCCGATAGGAGGTTTTAGCTCTTTGGAAATATGTTCTTTTCAATTGCGGCGTCTTAATTAACCTGAATTTAAATCATTATAAATTAAAGAGGCGATACCCCTCCCTTAGCGATAGGCGGTGACAAATCACATAAGAGAAAAATAACTTGGCTTTGTTTAATATCGGCTTACGCTGTGTATCAATCCGAGGGTGGGGGCCTGGCGTGTAGAGTATGCAGTCATCATTGTGGCGTAGGAAGGATTTGCAGGACCGATTTGACGTAGTCTTCATCCATCCGTCAGTTTCTCCAGGGTTTGGCAATTCTCCAAGCTTTTTATACTGCTTTCTACACGTGCAGGCTCCCCAGATGGTACATAGTTCAGTTCCAAACAAGGACAGAAGATTTTGTGCTGACATCAAACAGTAGATTCAAATAGCATACTCTTCTCTTTAGGCTGATGACACATTCCTCCAGCTGTCCCTGTCTATCTTATCCTATGTTTGGCCCCACTTCTTGTACTAAATCTGACTCAGCTATGCAGGTACACAGAAAAGGAACAAAAAATCATTTAAAAGTGTTTTACAGAGACAGTGACATTAACCTTAATATTATAACAAATGTATTATAACAAACCACCCTTTGTCACTGGAACGTGACACACACTGATAAGGCTGCCTCGTCATTGAGAGGTTTACTTGCCTTGGCAGTGACATTCATGTCTCTGGTGACTCTCCCTATGAAGTCAGTAGACAGATTAGGAGATCATGGAGGGTCATGAGGTCGCTGGTAAAGAGTGTGTGGCGCTCCAGATTTCGCTGCAAGAGCACAAAGGTCCAAGTCTTTAGAGTCCTGGAGCCCCCTGTTTGTGAGACGTGGACGCCATCCAGTGACCTGAGATGAAGACTGGACTCCTTTGGTCCCTTTGGTTTGACTTTGTGTTACTCACGGAGTCCTGAATGAAGCACATGACCTGCATTGTGAGGGAGCGTCAGTTACAGCACTACAGGCATGTAGCGCGATTACCCGAGGGTGATCCTCATTGTTGAGCACCTGAGAGGCAGGACCGGGCCAAGAGGATGTCCATATAACACCTGGCTGCGGCAAATAGAGGGTCATTTCAGGCGTGTTTGCCTGAGGGGTTGCCAACCAGGATCCTGAGCTGTTTCGTCGTTTGGTGGGTGCGGTGACACACCTTGCCAGTGCCTGCTCCCTGACCTGACCTGACCTGACCTGATATACTAATGCTGAACCCATAATAATGAAGAACTTCTCTCAGCTGTACTAAAGCTTAAACTAAGCATATGCCCTAGCAGTGACAAATCTTTTAAACTCCATTCCCTTTTGTAAATAATAATTGTTGTTTTATTAACAATATCATTGGTTTAGCAATATTTATGTGAGAAATAAGCTTGAATGGGGGAAAACGACTTCTTTACTGCTTATTTATTATATGGCAGTTGGAATTTGTCTGCTCTGCTGCCATTATGGGAATAATCCTCTTCTTGGGTCCCTTTATGGTATTGATTTTCTTCTTTGGGTCCTCAGATTAAAATGTTTAACCCAACTCCCTAAACATTTCTAAGCTGTCCTATAATACAGCTTCACACCTACTCACGGGCAGTCTCCTGCCGATGCCGCACTGTCCTCGTTGTCTTTTTGTGCTCTCATAGATGTTCTTGATGATCGGTTGTCGGGGCTACTTATATATTCCATAATCGGGGATTGCCTCAGCCCATCTTGAGTTCACATTCTTGGAACCGATGGAGCCCCACTTTGAAAGCCAGGCTTATTCAAGCCATACTTACTCGGCTATGCCTTAATTTCATACAGTATGTGTACCTCCTTGGAATACCCAAAGGAGTGGAGCTGAGAGGTGAGGCAGAAACATCAACCAGTGTTTCGACTGCCATTTTATTTTAAAGGTTTTATTTATTCTAAAACATTTAACTAAAACCTTTTTGTCTTTGCAGATTTGCAAGCGAATGCCCTCTCCTCTGCATCTTCATTTGATCAGACTTCCCTTCGGTGCAAATTGCAACCCGAGCAGGAGAAGCAGAAGATTAAGAAATCAGCAGGAGGATCGGGGAATCTGATAGCAACTCCTTTACAGTACAGATCTCTTCCTGCAAGAGAAGCCATCAGTACTGACCAACATCAAGCGCATAACACAGAGCAAGAGGCTTTGTGTCCTGGCCAGGAATGTGGGCAAAATGTTCAAAACAAATCTTACTGTAAAGATTTCAAGGCAATTAAGTCAAGACCAAAGCCGTATTGCTGTTCTACTTGTGGCAAACTTTTCCCATTCAGAAGCCGTCTAAAGAGACACATGAGAATTCATACTGGAGAAAAACCTCATTGCTGCTCTGAATGTGGAAAACAATTTTCTGACAGTAACGGTCTCCAGAAACATTCAAAAATCCACACTAGAGAAAAACTGTATGTCTGTACGGAATGTGGCAAACAATTCACTGTCAGCAGCTATCTTCAGAGGCACATGAGAATTCATACTGGAGAAAAACGTTATTGCTGCTCTGATTGTGGGAAACGATTTTCTGGCAGCTCCAGTCTCTCAAAACATGCAAGAATCCACACTGGAGAAAAGCCTTACGGCTGTGCTGAATGTGGGAAAAGATTCAGTAACAGTAGTGCTGTTCAGAGCCACAAAAGAGTTCATGCTGCGGAGAAGCCTTATTGCTGCTCTGTATGTGGCAAACGATTTTCTTTCAATTGTAGCCTCCAAATCCATACAAGAATCCACACTGGGGAAAAGCCGTATGGCTGTGATGAATGTGGCAAACGTTTCAGTAACAGTAGTGCTGTTCAGAGTCACAAGAGAGTTCATACTGGAGAGAAAGCTTATTGCTGCTCTGAATGTGGGAAACGATTTTCTGATAGCTGCAGTCTCCAAAGACATACGAGAATCCACACTGGAGAGAAGCCCTATGGCTGTGCTGAATGTGGAAAAAGATTCATTCAAAGTGGCCATCTTCAGAGTCATTTAAGAATTCACACAGGAGAGAAGTCATACGGCTGTGCTGAATGTGGCAAACAATTCAGTGGCAGTAGTCATCTACAGAGGCACATAAGAATTCATACAAGAGGAAAACTCCATGGCTGCTCTGAATGTGGCAAACAATTTTATGACCGTAGCAGTCTCCAAAAACATAAACGAATTCACACCGGAGAAAAGCCATATAGCTGTGTTGAATGTGGAAAGAAATTCAGTAACAGTAGCCATCTTCAGAGCCACACACGAATCCATACTGGAGAAAAACCTCATTGCTGCCCTGAATGTGGCAAACATTTCTATGACGGTAGTAGTCTCCAAAGACATGCAAGAATCCACACTGGAGAAAAGCCCTTTAGCTGTGCTGAATGTGGCAAACGATTCTTTCAAAGTTGTCAGCTTCAGAGTCACACAAGAATTCACACAGGAGAGAAGCCCTATGGCTGTGCTGAATGTGGCAAAAGGTTCTCCCACAGTAGCGCCCTTCAGAGGCATAAACAAGTTCATACTAAGGGGAAGCCACGTTGCGATCCTGTATGAGGCAAACACTTCACCGGCAGTAGCCATCCTCTGAATTCATACTGGAGAAAAATGTTTGAACCTTGATGAAACATAAATACTTGTGCATAAGACAATAAGACGAATACGTCAGCAGAACGAAAAGGATCCATCACCGCACATAACAAACCCTAGGTTATAAATCAATTTGGCGATCCCTGTGCTACCTGGCAGTTTGGCAGTAATTAACTAGCCACAAAATGACCATCGTAACCCGGACAACAAAGCACAAATATTGCTGCACGTATACCAAAATCAGTGTGTACCAAGAGTTTCCATCCCAAGACATGGAGGAGGTAGGAGGTATGGTATAGTGAGGTATAGTGAAATCGACTACTCATAGAAATCAGCAGTAATTGGACCACAGACTGGCCTGTTGAACAAAAAATAACATTCAACCTCAAATTTAGTAAACCCAACATGACCTCCATAATCGAGCTAACTTTATTTTATTTTATTTTAAGGAGGGACGGAAACTTCCCTACCTTGTGCACAGATAGACATACACTCTTCTTCTTCTTTCGGCTGCTCCCATTAGGGGTTGCCACAGCGGATCATCTTCTTCCATATCTTTCTGTCCTCATCATCTTGTTCTGTTACCCCCATCACCTGCATGTCCTCTCTCACCACATCCATAAACCTCCTCTCAGGCCTTCCTCTTACCTGGCAGCTCTATCCTTAGCACCCTGCTCCCAGTATACCCAGCATCTCTCCTCTGCACATGTCCAAACCAACACAATCTTGTCTCTCTGACTTTGTCTCCCCACTTGAGCTGACCCTCTAATGTCCTCATTTCTAATCCTATCCATCCTCGTCACCCGCAATGCAAATCTTAACATCTTTAACTCTGCCACCTCCAGCTCTGTCTCCTGCTTTCTGGTCAGTGCCACCGTCTTCAGCCCATATAACACAGCTGGTCTCACTATCGTCTTGTGGACCTTCACTTTCACTCTTGCTGATACCTGTCTGTTACAGATCACTCCTGACACTCTTCTCCACCCGCTCCACCCTGCCTGCTATCTCTTCTTCACTTCTCTTCCACAATCCCCATTACTCTGTACTGTTGATCCCAAGTATTGAAACTCATCCACCTTCACCAACTCTACTCCCCTCATCCTCACCATTCCACTGACCTCCCTCTCATTCACACACATGTATTCTGTCTTGGTGGTCCTACTGACCTTCATTCCTCTGCTCTCTAGAGCATATCTCCACCTCTTCAGGGTCTCCTCAACCTGCTCTCTACTATCGCTACAGATCACAATGTCATCAGCAAACCTCATAGTCCACGAGGACTCCTGTCTAATCTCGTCTGTCAACCTGTCCATCACCATTGCAAATAAGAAAGGGCGCAGAGCCGATCCTGATGTAATCCCACCTCCATCACTCCTACCGCAGACCTCACCATGGTCACACTTCCCTCGTACATATCCTGTACAACTCTTACATACTTCTCTGCCACTCCCAACTTCCTCATACAATACCACAGCTCCTCTCTCCTCAACCTGTCATATGCTTTCTCCAGGTCCACAAAGACACAATGCAACTCCTTCTGGCCTTCTCTAAACTTCTCCATCAACATCCTCAGAGCAAACATCACATCTTTGGTGCTCTTTCTTGACATGAAACCATCCTGCTGCTCACTAATCATCACCTCACTTCTTAACTGAGCTTCCACTACTATTTCCCATAACTTCATGCTGTGGCTCATCAATTTTATTCCCCTGTAGTTACTGCAGTCCTGCACATCCCCCTTATTCTTAAATATCAGCACCAGTACACTTCTTCTCCACTCCTCAGGCATCCTCTCACTTTCTAAGATTCCATTAAACAATCTGGTTAAAAACTCCACTGCCATCTCTCCTAAACACCTCCATTCTTCTAAAGTTATGTCATCTGGACCAACAGCCTTTCCATTTTTCATCCTCTTCATCACTGTCCTTACTTCCTCCTTGCTAATCCGTTGCGCTTCCTGATTCACTATCTCCACATCATCCAACCTCTTCTCTCTCTCGTTCTCTTCATTCATCAGCCTCTCAAAGTACTCTTTCCATCTGCTCAACACACTCTCCTCGCTTGTGAGTACGTTTCCATCTTTATCCTTCATCACCCTAACCTGCTGCACATCTTTCCCAGCTCAGTCCCTCTGTCTAGCCAATCGGTATAGGTCCTTTTCTCCCTCCCTAGTGTCCTCTTTAGATGGACACATGTGGAGTTTGGTAATTGCTAAAGGTTTGTGTGCTAACGCTCAGATTGGCCTTCCCATAATTCTTAGTGACTTAAAGGTGTGTTTTTGGAATATACTGTTTATAGTCAGCCAGCCAGTCAGTCATTATCCAACCTGCTATATCCTAACTACAGGGTCACGGGGGGGTCTGCTGGAGCCAGTCCCAGCCAACACAGGGCACAAGGCAGGAAACAGACCCTGGGGAGGGCGCCAACCCACTTCAGATACTGTTTATATCTGCTGAACATTTCAAATATATTCAGATGTGTTATGTAAATGCACCTAAGTGAAAAGAGAGAGAGTGAGAGAGCTCTGCTCGGTTTCTTCACTTTGCTAGGCTGCATTAACAAGAGCATGCGGGGCTCCTCCAGTTGGTGTCCATATCAGAGGTCCACATTTGGAGTTCATCTATAAAAGGGGGGGGGGGGGGGGGCACAAGACTCTTCTTTATTTACTAAGAATTTTCCGCTACAATTTGGTGTTGCCCCGTGACCCTATAGTGTGCCCATGCGTTATGCCAGCCCAGTTTTCGATTGGGAGTTCTCAAGCTGCTGGACAAGCATAAAGAAGTTTGTATTAATGGGTGACTATGTCAGATGCGTGTTATTTAAGAATCATTTCTTCTTTTTAAGGAATTCTTTGCTGTAGTCTGTTGTAATAGACAAGGGGCATAGAAAGGTTAAGACACAGAAGGTAGCCTACCATACCTGCTCGGTATGAAGAGGAGGTAACCTGACTGTGCTGAAACCTCATTTAGTTACAGCGAGACAGTTGGAAAAACACTTCCATTTTGCACAAAAAAATGAACTGGTTTAAAAATTTTCAGAATTCCGTATTCTACCTTCGTTTGAGATGCTGTAGCTCAGATTTGTCTTTATCTTGGTGCTCTCGGAGTTCACTGTCATCTTGAGGTGCTGGATCTCGCTGTATCTGCAGACTGCCGAAGTCCACTTTTACTTCAAGATTCTCATTTTCATCTTGCCGTTTTCTCTACACACTGTTTCAGTTTATCGATGAGAGATATAAAAGGGAACGCGTTTTCATAGAGTAACATTTTCAAGGATTGCCACAATTTAATAATTTTTTTTTGTTTGTTTTTCTGAGTCATCATCATAATAAGCTCTCCAAAAATATGGGGGGGCGGGAGAGAGAGAGGGGACAGGGACATAATAAAGTTAATTAAAAAGTGTATAAATCAATAGGTAAAAAGTACCAAATTAACATCAGCAATTGAGGGATGTGTCATCTGAGTCAACTGGGTGCTTTGTCTTGATCATCGCTGCAATAAAAGTGTAAAGTGCAAGCAGATTTTGAAGAAAAAGGTCTCAACAGGTTTCCACTTATATTTGACTAGTGGTTTTAGTGGGTATCTTGTTCTTGCTTTCTTTTCGGATATTGATTTGTTTCTGTATGCAGCGCGTAACTAGATGGACAACGATATCTTAACATGCAGTGAATTGAGAGAATGAGAGACGTGGAATATGGAAATGCTTTATACGAGGAAAGCCTGAAAACAGAAATTCTAAATGAGATTGAATGTGTTAAGATGGTTTAAATGACTTGGAGAATGTCACGCAGTTTGTGAGTGGGATCTCGGCGACTGAAGTGCGTTTAAAGAGGTTTTATGACAAGTGAAAATATGTGGAGCCTTTTAAATGGATAAAGCAACTGCTGAAAGTGTGTGGTTTGTTCATTCAAAATGAAACATGCTAGAAGTTGTGGCGAGGGTGTGTACAGTATATCCGAGTGAGTGGTTTTTGAAAGTATATACATTCTTGATTTATCTCTGTGCGTTATATATGTAAAGTGTATATATGACTCACTTTTCTATAAGATATTTAGGAATGAGATATTGTTAAGTAAAGATCTACTCTGTAATAAAATGCTAAGGTCTATGTGTCTCGTCCCTCTGAGCAATCTGATTGGTCAGTTTGGCTTTGGTGACGCAACCAATAGAAGAAGTGCAAGTGTGAGGCACCCAAGGAGGAGTAAAAACGTAAGACGTGCGCCGACAGAGTCGTCTTCAAAGACATGAAACACAAAACCTGACAGGAGGTGAGAAGTACACCATGAAAATAATGACAAGAGTCTGAGCAGCGAGTTTTACAGGAACGCGCCTGAGAGGTAGAGCTTCAGTGAAGAGACTTTCACACGCACAACTATGGAGGAAAAGGTACACATAGAATGAGAGATATCAGTTGTGAAGGACAGCCGGGTCCCATGCCCGGCAGGGACGCCCCTGCTGCTTATGTTCCGGGGGAGCCTCCATGGACAGTCCAGTACCTCCCCCGGGACGCTTGGTGGCAGCCTCCCTGGCCGACGGTGTTTTCCCAACCATCCGCAGGGCTCCATGGGAGATGGAGTCCTCCACAGCTTGGTTGGGGCCCGGCGTGGCCGCTAGGGGGAGCTGCCTGCTTCCCACAGCCCGGCTGGATGAGAATGCAGCCCCACCTGGAAGGGCAATTAGGACCAGGTGGTTAATCACCTGGAACACTTCCGGGTGGGCTATAAAAGGGCCCAGCCACCACCACTCGGTGAGCCTGAGTTGGGAGGAAGAAGGAGACGAAGCTTGTCTGGGAGGAGTGGTGGAGCAACGTGGAGAATTGTGGTTTGTGTGTTTTGTGCTTTGGGACTGTGTTTGGGCTGTGTGGCACGGGGAAGACGTGTCACACAGCTGAAGAAAAGAAAATAAAGCCTGTGTGTTTTATACACGTGCCTCTGCGTGGTCTGTGCCGGGTCGGGCGCTATATAGTGCCTTTTACACAGTGTTTTTAATTATTCTATTACCTGTCATCGCCAGTTTCCGTAGCTCGTGTGTATATACTGTATATATATATATATATGTAGCCCTCCCACCATAGTTAACTATGACACAGGATGAAATTTCATTGGTGGGATCCACATTTAACACCTCCTAATAAATTTTAATAACCAATGGGTCCAATGAAAACAATTATTATTTATAATTGTTACACTATTTCAAAGTAATGATTTATAAACACTCACTCCTTTTTATTAATTATTTGAATGCAACCACCATGTGAGCACTTCACACAATCATGGATAGAAAACAACAAACAAAAAAACAAAAAAAAAATAAAACACATTTATATAAACA
>JANRMT010062807.1:3171990-3186296 GCA_026402145.1 Polypterus bichir lapradei
GGACATGGCAATTTATTGCCCTAGCCACATCAGCAGTCCTCATGCCTCCCTGCAGCATGCCTAATGCACGTTCACGCAGATGAGCAGGGACCCTGGGCATCTTTCTTTGGGTGTTTTTCACAGTCGGTAGACAAGTCTCTTTAGTGTCCTGCGTTTTTAGAACTGTGACCTTAAATGCCTACTTTCTGTAAGCTGTTAAGGTCTTAACGACCATTCCACAGATGCATGTTAATTAATTGATTATGGTTAATTGAACATGCATGGAAAACATTGTTTAAACAATTTACAATGAAGATCTGTAAAGTTATTTGGATTTTTAAAACATTATTGTTGAAATACACAGTCCTGAAAAAGGAACGTTTCTTTTTTTGCTGAGTATATATATATATATATACACTGCATTTCAATTTTTTGTCTGATTATTTCAATAGTTTGTAGGAGCCCAGGTTTTTTACAGCACGGGCTTACATAGCTTATCTATACATCCATCCATTATCCAACCCGCTATATACTAACTACAGGGTCATGGGGGTCCGCTGTAGTCAATCCCAGCCAACACAGGGCACAAGGCAGGAAACAAACCCTGGACAGGGCGACAGCCCACCGCATAGCTTATATATATATATATATATATATATATATATATTTATATTAAGCAGGCATTTTAAGTGGTATTTGTAGATAATGGTGACATAACAAACATCAGGTTACATTTACATTTTATGCTCAATGGTATATGAATTTCCCCTTGGGATTAATAAAGTATCTAATTTAAGTAACCAAATTACAAATGTGGATAAAGTGAAGTCCCCCACCATTCACCAGTATGTTAACTACCTTGATTAAGAATCGGGTGCAGATGATCAGGACCTTCTCTGAACTTGTCCTCTTATTTAAACCAACTCCGACATTTCATTTGTTGTTGATGAGCGTCTTGCCACCACACTGAGACTGCCTGTGTTCTCCGAGGCTTTCAGAAAGAAGTCCAGATTGGGTGTGACAAAGACCACCAAACAACAAGCAGCAACTCTAACACATTCTGGAGATGCTGTTGTTTGCATCAGGGCCCGGGCAGCTCACCTTCATTGATGCTTGAGGATACCGTGAAACCATCGGCCAGAAGACTGAAGCTCAACAGAAAGTGGACTTTGCAACATGACAACGACCCTGAACAGACCAATAAACCCACCCAAGAAGAATGAACGGCTGAAAAGAAAGAAACGGAATGGCAAAGTCAGAGTCCACATAAGACTGCCATCGAGATGCCATGTTTGGGGGGGAGAGATTTGTCCATACGAGACACCCCGTCAAACATCACATGGAATTCTGTATGGAGGAGTCTAAGAGAGTTTGTCCAGTCGATGGCAGAGACTGCTGGAGCCAAGGGGGTCCTTACTCAGTACCACAAATGACAAACCTGTTCAGATTTAAGTTTTTCATATAGAATGAAGATCAAACTATGATATGTCCACATATGTTTAAAAAAAAAAAATTCTGGGGTGCACCCACTTTTTCACAGGCCTGGTACCCCCGTACCGTATATATATCCGTTCATTTAGCCCTTTGGGGTTCTTTTTTTTAAATTTCATTTGACTGTTTTCTGACTCACAGAGCTGTGATTTTTGACAATTTCTGTACAATGCGTACAAAATTAAATAAAACACAATCCAAGTGTCTTTTTGTTTTAACCAATTTAGTGAAATTCAAAGCAAAGACAATTCACCCCCATACACAAAAGCAGAACAAAATGAAAGTGTCAGTTAAAGTCTTGCATATCTTGGCC
This sequence comes from Polypterus bichir lapradei, assembly GCA_026402145.1. Classification (NCBI taxonomy): domain Eukaryota; kingdom Metazoa; phylum Chordata; class Cladistia; order Polypteriformes; family Polypteridae; genus Polypterus; species Polypterus bichir. The sequence goes on from JANRMT010062807.1 coordinate 3,173,774, forward strand.
GTGTTTTTTTTTACGTTAACGGTATTCACGGTCACTCATGGTAATCATTCAAACAGCCAGAAAACGGTACGCCTCTAGAACTTTCCATTTGCAAGAAAAACAATCCAAACTAATAAGCCACAGTTGTATCTCACCAAAACCATCTGTCGTTACGGCAGACGTACAGGCCGAGTATCGGGAACGTCCATTAACTTGCCAGGTTAACAGAAGTCTTCTGGACTCTACGCAGCTCCAGAATACGGCCATTCTGCTGTAGTGAAGCGACTGTCACAACAACGGGATCGGCTCCTCCATCCGCCAACACACAACTTCAGAGCCTTCCTTGGGGTTGAACTCTCAGCGGTGGCTTGGCAGGAGTGAGGCTCACTCGCCAGTCACCGATAAGGTTTTGCTGTGCCAGGGGTCGATGTGGCTTCTGCGTTCTTCCTAGCAGTGCTTCTTTTTTGCAGTCGAAATGGGGTTATGGTGACTGGCAGTAGGCCAAGACAGGCCCGGATTGTTCTTCATAAAGGGTCCTGTTGATCGCAACACCATTTCAGTCCTGCTGCTTTCCTCGACACTGCATTCTTCATCTCGTCACTCTAAACACTGACTAGTCACTTGGGAATTGATATGTTGAGGACTCCTTCTTTTTCAGACTGGTTATCTTTGATGACTCCAGCAGTGGCCAGAAGTTCTGAGCATGACCCAAGTTGGCTGCTTCAGTGTTTTGAGATCTTTGTGTCAGATGTTTCTCTGGTATACTGAAGTAGAATGACAAGCAGTTCAGAAATTTCAAAGACTTTTATTGACAAATCCATGAAGTTTATGGGAAAGTCATTTTCTCTGATGAATCCCCTTTCTGATTGGGGAAAAAGAAAAGGTGAGCGGCGCTACCATCAGTCCTGTGTCATGTGTGCCAACAGTAAAGCATCCTGAGAACATTCATGTCAGCCAAGGCAGTGGACTCACTAAGAACACAGCCATGAATAAAGAATGGGACCCAAACCTCCTCCGAGAGCAACTTCTGCCAACCATCCAAGGACACTTTGGTGACCAACAATGAACAGTCCAGCATGATGGAGCACCGGGCCATAAGGCAAAAGTGACAACTAAGTGGCTCAGGGAACAAAACATCGAAATTTGGGGTCCAGGCCAGGAAACTCCCCACTGAGAACTTGTGGCAGGTGGACAAACAAAAAAAAAAAAAAAAACAATTCTGACAAACTCCAAGCATTGATTATCAGGAATGGGCAGCTGCCATCAGTCAGGATTTGGCCCAGAAGTTGATTGGCAACCTGTCAGGGTGAATTGCAGAGGTTCTGACAAAGAAAGAAGGGCCAGCACTGCAACTATGGACTCTGCACATAAACTTCATGGACTTGTCAATAAAAGCCTTTGAAATTTCTGAAATGCTTGTCATTCTACTTCAGTGTACCAGAGAAACATCTGACACAAAGATCTCAAAACACTGAAGCAGCCAACTTGGTGAAAACCAACACTTGGGTCATTCTCAGAACGTCTGGCCACGACTGTATGTCTGCTTTCCTGGCACCTGTTTTTCTCACAGATGGTATTGGTCTGTGTGACTAACATCTGCTCGTTTTCCATTATGCGATTGCCACTGTGGTCCCGCTGCAGCTGTGGTTCGGTCAACTTGTATTTTCTATGTATTTTTCCAATGGAGTGTTCTGGGTTATCTGCATGTGCTCAATCCTTCACAATTGGTAACCAGATGGGTTACTGTTGCCACCTCGCTCCTACAGTACTGGCACTTGTCACTTTGACCTTTTTTTCCCTATTCTTGCCATAAGAATGCATCAAAATACAAGACTGTTTATTTGAGAGAATTGTTTGCCACATTCTGGACAGCAATGAGGTTTCTCTCCCGTGTGAAAGCTCATGTGCTTATGGTGAGTGTTGCTGGCTGAGAAACACTTCCTGCATTCAGTACATTAACCCTTTGAGGGCTTAGTATTTTTTTTTTTTTTCAGCGGCCGGCAGGAATGCACAGCAGAGCAGCTGCCCGGGATTGCCAGCTACCGGATCTAAAGGTGGATCTGGCGAGAGAGCAAAGTGAATGCGCAAAGCAAAATTCTCCACGAACGACGTTTAACAAATTAATGCTGAGTCGGACTCTGACTTATTGGACTCCGATTTTGATGCGTGTGATCTAGAAATGGAAAACGAAAGTGATGTGCCGGAATCTGCTGATCGGTCCCCAGCTGACCGTTGGACTGAACACAATTGTGTAGACAATTCTAAATGTGGTTATAAATCAAAACCTACCTTGAAAATGTTAATAGGGTGTTTCTCCCGTGTGAATTCTCACGGCTTACGCCGAGCGATGCTGTCTGAGAAACGCTTGCCACATTCAGTGCAGTAACAGGGTTTCTCTCCAGTGTGAATTATGTCGTTTGCAAAGACTGCTACGGCATGAGAGTGGTAGAATGGGCAGTAGCGGGGAGGCAGCTTGTTGGCCGAGGTCTCCAGGACTCTGACCAAGACCTGTCGAAACACAGGGCCTGTTAAAGCCCACGGAGGCATTCCCTGTGTGATTTTGGGCTGTACAAGACATAAATTGTTGTTGTTGCTACCCTGTCTCAGTTCGCCCAAGCTAAGCCAGCTGTGGGTCAACTGCACCTCTACATGAGACTGGAATCGGAAATCTGCTACTGTATTTGTGATATTTCTCAGTTGCTCTTCTTCATCGTTTGGTGAAGCCTTTTGAACTCCTGTTTCTGTACAAGATGGATTCTCAACTGTGGATTCTTACATGCCCTCTGCAGACTGCGTATATATGAGAATCATTTACCACATTCTGGACAGGAACATGGATACGCTCCATTTTGTGAGTTTGTTCATGACTATGAAGGCCACTGAAGTTTAAGAATCGTTTACCACATTCAGGACAGCTGTGTGAATTCTCATGTGGCGTTTAAGTTGGGAAATTTGTAAGAATATTTTTCCACATTCAGAACAGCAATGAGGGCTCTTTTCTGCAGTGTGAGTTTTTGCATGCTTCTTCAGATTTTTAAAATACGAAAATATTTTACCACATTCAGAACAGCCATATGGTTTCTCTCCAGTATGAATTCTTGTGTGGTTCTGAAGATTGCTGCTGTCAGTGAATCGTTTGCCACAATCAGAGCAGCCATAGGGTTTTTCTCCGGTGTGAATTCGCATATGCCTATTGACACTCTGGTTGTCTGGAAAACATTTGCCACATTCAGAACAGCTGAGAGGTTTTTCTCCCGTGTGGATTTTTGTGTGTCTCTGAAAATTGCTTATATGCGAGAACTGTTTGCCACACTCAGAACAGGTATAAGGTTTTTCTCCGGTGTGGATTCTTGAGTGTCTCTTAAGACTGTTTATTTGAGAGAATTGCTTGCCACATTCTGGGCAGCAATGGGGTTTCTCTCCCGTGTGAATCCTCATGTGCTTATGATGAGTGCTGCTGTCTGAGAAACGCTTACCACATTCAATACAGCAATAGGGCTTCTCTCCAGTGTGAATTCTTTTATGTTTGCGAAGACTGCCACGGCACGAGAGCAGTTTACCACATTCAGAACAGGAATATGGATTTTGTCTCGTATGATTCAACTCGTGTTCTTTACAGTCATTAGCGTTTTTCAAGAATTTTCTGCACTCCCTGTAGGCATATAAAGTCTCTTGGTCAGTATTACGCATCTCTTGTTGATCAGTGTCGATGGCTTCTGTATTTACTTGATTGGCCGCAGTAACAGAACTACACTGCAAAGAGGCTGCTGTCAATCCCTCCAATCCTCTTGTTGATTTCTTCATCTTCTTGTCATCCTGCTTGGGTTGCCGTCTGCACTCAAAAGAAGTCTGAGGACGTGAAGATGGGGAGAAGCTGCCATTCTCATGCAAATCTGAAAAGAAATAAAAAGTTTCATTAATTTATTAAGATAAAAAAAAAAAACAGGTGGCACAATTGTTGGTGTTTCTGACTCACTTCTACGCTTTCTATTTTGTGTTTACACTTTCATGTTGCCCTGTTTACTGTTCAATTTCTCCATCTTCCTCTCATATCCTACAGCTCAGATGATGCAGCAAAAGGAAAAACAGAAAATGACCCAAAGATGTTCTTTATACAGCCTCCAGTTAATCCAAAATGATGCTGCAAGAATTATTACAAGAACAAGAAAATACGAACACATCACTCCAGTTCTTCAATCCTTACACTGGCTCCCGGTTAAGTTTAGGGCAGAGTCATAACAAGACGTGCAAATCAGGTGAACAGACGACTCGAAAAATGTCAATGGAGTCGAATGAAGGGGTCCCGTGGTGGACATGGCCCCCACCTGCAGAAGAAAATGGCTTCTGACTTCAGTCTGGGTAAGTCTGGGGCCTGTGGTGCAGAACCCTAAATCGGATCAGGTGTGTTTGAGAGTATTCTGGTTATCTCACACTCAAATGACAGTCCGAAGGGCACACTGAATTTCACCAAAATATTCTACAGGTGTGCGCTATACAAAAAGCACTCTAAGGAGCTGGGCCAAGCCTTGCCATGCTATGTGATTTTTAGGAATAAACTTCCAAAGTAACATCTGTGCATGTGTGTGTGTTTGCACGCGCCAGTATGGGAGATGTTGGATCTCAATCATACCATTCAAACGAAACATGGCCCACTCTCTTAAAAGTAAAGGTGTCAGGGTGGTTCTTCAGAGTGATGCCATAGGGGAACCACAATGGGTTAGGTGTTTATCACTGTGTTGGTGGTGGTCAAGGAGGAGAAGGAAGAAGAAGACACCTTCATCTTCCTCCTGCCCACTTGCACTTGTGGAGTGAGTGCCCCCTCCACCCTGACCACAGTACTAACCCCAGGATTCCTCTAATATTATTTATTTCAAAACGAAACATCTTGTTTAAATTGTTTTTAGATTCTTTTATTACTTTGTTTGGTTATTTTAACATTTCTATTTTGTCCATCCAATGTTTTCATCCTTTTTGGGTCTATTGAATACCTTGTTTAGGTTATTTTTACATTTATTTAGGGTTCTTTCATACCTCATTTAGACAATTTTAACCTGGTTGTATTCTCCATCCATTATTTGTCATCCTTCAATTATTCCTATTTTATGTCAATTTAATACCTTATTTAGGCTATTTTAACCTGTCTAAATTCTCCATCCATTATTTGTCATCCTTCCATTATTTTCATTTTGCGTCCATTGAAAACACTTTTAGGTGATTTTAACTTGTCTATATTCTCCATCCATTATTTGTCATCCTTCCATTATTTTAACTTTAGGTCAATTTAATACCTTATTTAGGTGATTTTAAACCTCTCTGTATTCTCCATCCAATATTTTCATCCTTCCATTATTCCGATTTTATGGCAATTTAATACCTTATTTAGATGATTTTAACTGTCTAATTCTCCATCCATTATTTGTCATCCTTCCATTATTTTCATTTTGGGTCCATTGAAAACACTTTTAGGTGATTTTAACTTGTCTATATTCTCCATCCATTATTTGTCATCCTTCCATTATTCAAATTTTACGGCAATTTAATACCTTATTTAGGGGAGTTTAACTTGTCTAAATTCTCTATCCATTATTGTCATTCTTCCGTTATTTTAAGTTTACGTCAATTTAATACCTTATTTAGGAGATTTTAACCTGTCTGTATTCTCCATCCATTATTTCTCATCCTTCCATTATTCCAATTTTATGTCAATTTAATACCTTATTTAGGCTATTTTAACCTGTCTAAATTCTCCATCCATTATTTGTCATCCTTCCATTATTTTAATTTTGGGTCCATTGAATACACTTTTAGGCGATTTTAACTTGTCTATATTCTCCATCCGTTATTTGTCATCCTTCCATTATTTCAATTTTATGTCGATTTAATACCTTATTTAGGTGATTTTAACCTCTCTGTACTCTCCATCCATTATTTGTCATCCTTCCATTATTTTAATTTTGGGTCAATTTAAAACCTTTCAAGGTTATTTGTGTATTACTTTAAGTTTCATTAGTACCTTTGTAGGCTACTTTTACATCTGTCCTTCCATTATTTTAACTCAATCCATTATAATTTTCTTTGTCTTATCTGTCTCACAGTTATTATTTCTCTTAATATACTGGGTTAGGGTTAGCACATGAAGGTTCCAGAAAGAACCTTTTATTTATTCCCATCAATATCCGCTTCCATCCAGTAAATAACCAGGATGAGATGGCAACAGATTTGTGAAATACGAATAAGTTGTGAATTTTAAAGGCCTCTTCTTCCAAGTCCAGGTTTTCTTAATCTGGTGGTGGCCTGCTGGGAAGACTACCACACCTATCAGGATGTTTTTCAACTTCAGATGTACAGAATCCTTTCTCAAGTGAAATGGCGCCTGCTCAAAGAACGGCTCTACGAGAAACCGCACAACCCAATAAAGAAACCTAAAGTGCCATTAACTACAGAACCAGGAATTTTAAAAGCGCAGCACCAGAAAATGCTGGAAAGTTAACTGAAGTTTGAAAATTTTCCTACACAAAGGAAAGGGGTTCTTGTGCACATTTGTATCCTGATTGCGGCACAAATCGCTCCCCAGTGTTTTGGCTGCACAGAGGAAATCACGTTCAGCAAGTAAGCATTTTTTTTTTTTTAAAGATAATAAGATTCTTTCCAGTATTTATATATTCTTTAGAAAGTACTAGCCTATGATATTTTACAGCTCACGCCACAGCTTTATGTAGAGAAAGTCACGAACCTAGCAGCCACATTTATTTGTTTACTAGCAAAATACCTGCGCTTCGCAGCGGAGAAGTAGTGTGTTAATGAAGCAATGAAAAAGAAAAGGAAACATTTTGAAAATAACGTAACATGATTGTCAATGTAATTGTTTTGTCACTGTTGTGAGTGATGAGTGTTGCTGTCATATATATATAAACATATATATATATATATATATTTACACACACACACATAAATATATATATATATATATATATATATATATATATATATATATATATATGATGGACGGCCTTATATGGGCAGGCACTAAATTACAAACACCAGCGGCAGCCTGTCTATGAACTTAATTTAAAGTTTAGGTTTACATCGTGCTTTGTTTCCGAAGTAGCAGAACTCATGAATATGGTTGTATATGTCACTCGCTCGCTTCTTATTGTTTCGCTGCCTTCTCAATTATATAATGCATGTTTTCTAAAGCGCTTTTTGGGGCTCTTCCTGGTTTTCTACATACTGCGTGATTACGTGGGAGGCGTGATGATGTCAAACTCCGCCCCCACGGCTTTCAAGCTCATCTCCATTACAGTAAATGGAGAAAAACAGCTTCCAGTTATGACCATTACGCGTAGAATTTCGAAATGAAACCTGCCCAACTTTTGTAAGGAAGCTGTAAGGAATAAGCCTGCCAAATTTCAGCCTTCTACCTACACGGGAAGTTGGAGAATTAGTGATGAGTGAGTGAGTGAGTGAGTGAGTGAATGAGTGAGTGAGTGAGGGCTTTGCCTTTTATTAGTATAGATTATGAGTTAGGCTTACAGTTGGTCTCTAGACAAATTCAATCACACAGGTACCCATTAATAACGCCAACACGACAATCTGCAAATGTCAACAGTTTCATTTTCTTTTACAAATAATCACAGGACTTACTTGTCTGACCACTCCTAGGCGACTTCTGCTCCTCTTCTGCGTCAGTAATGTCCTCCTCAAATTCGGATAACTCGGATTTCACTTTCAAAGAATTCCGCTGGGTAGCCAGTTGTCCCGTTTTAGTGAACCAGAGCTGGGAACTGCAATGAGACTCTTCAGGAATCTCTTGCTTGAAGCCATTGCCATTTTCAGGATTTTGCGGCTTGACCCGAACGGACGCATTTTTCAAATCCTCGACGCTGATCCCAACATTCTCCCCCTCAGATTCCTCCTCTTTAAAACCCGAAATTCTTCTCTCGCAATCCTCCGACTTCACACGCAGGTCTGCTAATGCACCCCACACACAATCCTCTTGCTTAATGTGTGCGAGCGCTTCACACATGACAAAATCTTCAGCTGAGGCCATTGCTCCGTGTAAAACTCTTCTCTCTCCTGAGAAACGTCTGCTCTTCTCTTCTACGATTACCTTTTCACATGGGCAGCCCCGGCCTGGAGGCCATTAGACACTTCACGGTGTGGCCATGTGAATCGGGAAGGGGCGGTGGGGGGGCTCTTCTTCACCTGTCAAAATAAAAGTAACAGAATTACTTCATAACGCTGTCAAAAATTACATGAGCACATTTCAGAGTTAACGTCCAGTTTTTATATAATGCACAAAATACTAAGTTTTTATGACTGTGTCTTAAAATGGTTTGAGTCTTACTTGACAGGTAGAAACATTTTTGTTCATTGTGGTAATTATACCTCAAAGACCCCTGATGTTCTACATGGTGTTCTCTCCTTGGTCCGCTGCTCTTTTCGATCTCCATGCTTCCATCAGGTCAGATGATCTCAAGGCATAACGTGAGCCACCACAACGATGCTGACGACACACAGCTGTATTTATCAATGGCGCCTGATGACCCCGACTCTCTTGATTCACTGACCCCCAATGTCTTGCTTGTGCTTCTGAGTGGATGAGTAGTAATTTTCTCAAGCTAAATAAGGAGAAAACAGAAATCTTAGTGATTGGCAAAAATTGGTATAATGAGGGTATTAGAAATAAACTTGATTTATTAGGATTAAAAGTCAAGACGGAGGTAAAGAATTTAGGGGTAACTATTGACTCGGACCTGAATTTTAAATCACATATTAATCAGACCACTAGGACAGCATTTTTTCACTTGAGAAATATAACAAAAGTTAGACCTCATATATCACTGAAGGATGCTGAGAAATGAGTTCACACTTTTGTTTTCACTCGACGGGATTAATGTAACGCACTCCTCTCAGGACCACCCAAAAAAAGACATCAATCGATTACGAGTGCCAAATGGAGCTGCTAGAATCTTAACTAGGAAAAGAAAATCCGAGCACATCACCCCAGTCTTAGCGTCACTACACTGGTTACCGGTGCCATTTAGAATTGACTTTAAAATACGGCTTATGGTTTACAAAGCCTTCAATAATCTCAGATTGTGGAATGTCTCTCACCTTATACTCACTCCAAATCATAATCTTAGATCTTCATATGAGGGTCTGCTTAGAATTCCAAGAGCTAAACTTAAAAGATACGGGTTAGGCACCTGGAATAGCTGACCGATAGAAATTCACCAGGCTAATACAGTGGAGCACTTGTGGTGGATTTGGCCATCCCTCCAAACTGGATGGAAGAGCAAGGAGGAAACTGGTAAGAGAGGCCAATGGCCACTTTGAAGGAGTTACAGGATTTGATGGCACAGAGCATGGAGGGGGCAGCGTCCTGTTGTGGGGGCCCTCGTTAGGGTAGAAGGAAAAATGGATGGGGCAAAATACCATCAAATTCAGGAGGAAAACCTGCTACCCTCTGCCAGAAAGTTGAAGATGGGCAGAATGTTCACCTTTCAACACGAAAACAACGACCCGAAGCACACAGCAAAACTGACCACACGGTGGCTGAAGGAGAAAAAAGTGAATGTGCTGGTGTGGCCGAGTCAGAGCCGAGACCAAAATCACACTGAACATCTGTGGAGAGATCTGAAGATAGCAGACCACCAACGCTCACCACCCAATGTGACCAAACTTGAACAGTTCAACTGTAAAGAAGAGTGGGGGGCAAATTTTACACAATCTAGGTGTGCAGAGCTGATAGAGAAGAATCACAAGAGACTCAAGGCTGTCATTAAAGCAAAAGGGGGTCAATAAAGTGACATCGACATGGGGGGGTGGGGTGATCCTTTATTGTAATGAAAGGATTTTTCTCTGCATTAGCAGAGGTAAAATAAAGTTCACAGATGGCCGTTGATCGCTCCAGCGCAAAGCCAGCTGCAAAGATTAATGTTTGGAAAAACAGCCAGGAATGTTCTGCCATGCAAGGGCTTGTTTTTCACTTCGAGAGGCTTTTTTCGCATGTAAGCATATTATTGTGTGTCTTCTAGTACTAGGCACTGCCTCATTCAGGGCCAAGTAGAGGAAAAACAATACCGTGTCTCGTGGGAAGGGGGTGTGTGCTGAAACTGATCACTTCTGCATACACTGCTTCCACGTAAGCCACTTTTGAGCAAGGACACTCAATTAGTATATAAGGGAAGGTTCCGTCCTCAGTTTCTTCGGAAGCTCAACTGTGGGGAATGTGCACACCTGTTTGGTATTTGGGACCAGGCATGAGTTGATCCTCTGACGAGACTGACATGCGGGCTCCCTCAGTCTACTGGTCTAGGATGATAGCTTTGTTTCTTTTGATATACTGTAAGCATAAGTTTGTGTCTTTTGATAATACTGTAAGCATAAGTTTGTTCTTATTACTGTAAGCATAAGTTTGTTTCTTTAAATATATTACTGTAAGCATATATTTGTTTCTATAATCTATCACTACTGCATTATACTGCATTATATGTATTTAAATGTTATAATTGAATAAGTAAATTTTATTGAAGTATCGGACCTTCTCTCTCTGATTCTTGCCTACTTATGTTTTAATCCCTTGAACCATTTTCCCAAATTAAAACATTTATTAATCTCAGTAGGTCTTGGTTTTGATTGTAGCTGTTATGTCTTTTCCTTGGATGTTAGAGGTGGCATGGAATAAGTAAAGCTGGGAAAAAATATTGATTTGTGTGTGGTTTTCATTTAAAGCTGTGAAACAAAAAATGGGAATATTTCGAAGGGTGGATTCTTTTCTATACCCACGGTTGGTAGATCGATGTGAAAGGCACTATATGATCGATAGATAGATAGATAGATAGACAGACAGACAGACAGGAAGCCTGAAAGCCACGAGGACTGATTGAGATCATTTATGTTAGGCAGTGGGGGAGCTGGGTTGTCTCGTGGCATCTGAACCCCTGCAGATTTTGTTTTTTTTTTTAATTTTTTTTTTCTCCAGCCCACTGGAGTTTTTCTTTTTATTTGTTTTTTCTGTCCTCCCTGGACCTTACTTTATTCTTTGTTGTTTAGTATTGCCTAGTCTTATTTTATTTTTCTATTTTTTTTAATAATCTTTTCTTTATTTATTTTGCCAAAGCAAAGCAAAAGCTACACTATTTAAGATGAAAATGTGCTGATATAAATAAACGTCGTTGTTATGAGAGACATGAAATGCTGTGAACCCTCCCTACGATGACTTTAGCAGATCTGGAGTGAAAAACACCCTGAAATGGAAACAAAGCCCAGCTGATCAACAGAACATCAAGAACGAGGGAAAAGTTCAAAATGCATATTTGTGATCACTTGGAATACTTCTGGACCGACATTAACTGGTAAGTCAAAGAGGACAAGAGACTTGGTCTGTGACATAATCCACACCTCACTAACAGTGGAGCCATCAGGAATACACGTTCAGCACAAATGACTGACATTAAAATATTAGCAAAGCATCCTACGGCCTCAGTGGGTCTGTCTGAATGATCTCCGTCTACTAGGAGAGGCGACTCTAACACCAGGCCACTGCTCTATACTCAAAAGTGCTCCTCTTCTCACTCCTCTTCTTTTCTCTCACTCCTGCCTGCTGACCCCGCACTCCAACTCAATATGTACTTGTGGCACAGCTTTAATGCTCAGCCTGAAAGTTACTTCTCTGGACCCCAGGTGACCCGGTTTTGGTGCACAGACACCTGGACTGAATGTCCACTGGCTGCTTTTGATGGCCCCAGACCCAGGAGTATTTAATTAAAACCCATTTAAGTCAGTTTATCCCGCACACATTTGTAACTGTCCTCACATCTTTAGGAGGCCCTCGGCCTGGTCACTTGTCATCACAGGATTTTCTTTTGCTCCACCAGTTTCCCACCTACATCCCTGACTCATGTGTGTCCAGTTCCAACTGACCTCAGAGAGTTGAGTATGACCAGTGACGGACCACCATCTCGTCTGCTGCCCATTTCCTCTGTAACCCTGAACTGAATTAATTGGCTAACATTGGCTAGATGGCTAACAGGCTGTAAACAGACCTTCGTTGAGGTCTTCTGGATGTTAGTGTGATCGAATGACACTCTTGGATGTTCAAGCAAGCATCTCTCAGTTTATGATGCTGGAAGAATCTTAAGACTTCTCGTTTACTGTGAAAATTGCATGTTGGGATTATTTTGGAATGGCACAGTGGCATGGCAGGCAGAAGAAATACTGCCATCTACTGTACGAAGGAAGAATTAGTCTAAAAGTTTAAATGGATTACGTGACCTTGGTTTAAAATGCCACTCCTGGTTTGCATGTTCCTCCTTGTGTCTCACTGGGATTTTATGGGTACTCCATCCTACCATCTCAAACACACACAGGTTACACTAAATGAGGACTCTAAATTGACTCCGCATGAGTGTGACCTGTGATGGACTGACACCATGTCTGCACTGCTTCTCACCTTGTACCCAATACACGATATGTACGCTACGGCTCCCTATGACCGTCCCCATGTCCTGCTTTGCACTGAATACTGACTGCACATGCT
>JANRMT010062807.1:3193387-3220675 GCA_026402145.1 Polypterus bichir lapradei
CACCGCCTATGGGATACTAGGCTGACCCGCCTTTTAAGGCGACCGACTTTTCAGTTGACCACTTCTTAAGGCAATTCAATATGTAGATCAATTTGATATTTTATACAAACTCATTAATTTGGTTATATTGCATTTGAGCGGTATTACTTTAATACTCGTAGTTTCTGTTATTTTTGTGATGAAATTTAAACTTTTATTCTATATTGAGTTCACTCTTTTGAACCCCCCTGATATTTACTACGCGGTGAGGCATTTGTACTCCATCAACATTAATTATTTCCAGAGACATCATTTTGTCTATTTTTCCAGCGCATCGCGCACAAAAGCAAGGGAACGATGGGAGCACCAGAACTCTGCTCATATCATGTCGCTTCGTACCGCAAGCTGCAAGTAGTAAGTCTGTGATAAGTGGAATAAGGACAATCCCGACCGCTTTTATATAGTAAGAAAGAAGAAGATATCGCACAGTCTGGAGTTGAAAATCATCTTTTACCTGGAAAAACGTAACTACAAATCCCATCGTGCATTGCAAAATGGACGGGGCGTGTGTGAAACACTGCGCCTGCGTAGCACTCACAGGACGGAAGGACAATCCCGACCGCTTTTATATAGAAGGATTTGAATAAGACGAACTTTTTAAACACAACAGCACCACCTGGTGGTATTCTGTGGTTTGTGCCCCACTGGCTCTAAAGCAGAGACAACGCGAATTGGGAGACTGAAGCCAGTAGGAATTCCATTCTTAATTCCTGCAAAATGTTTCTCTGTATTGTCTGCATTCAGGGCTGGATTAACCATTAAGCAAAATAAGCGCATGCTTGGGGCATCAAGTTGGGTAGCACAGGAATTTTCCATTGCTGGATTTGCCATAGACCATATGGTGCAAAACTGCAAATGGTGCAGCTGCACAAGGTTCCACAAAAATGGACTCTCACATTAAATGAAAAAATGACACACACACACACATATATATTATATTTATATATATATATACGAGGTGTGGCAGAAAAGTAATGAGACTGATTTTTTATTTACCAAAGATTTTATTTTTTTCAAACATCAATGTTATCCCCTTCAAAGTAGTTCCCTTGGGCAGCTACACACCGATGGAGACGTTGTTCCCACTGTTGGTAGCAGCGCTGGAAGTCTTCAACCGGTATGGTCTTCAGCATGTCCGTTACACTCTTTTGGATGTTTTCTAAAATCCCGAAATGACGTCCTTTGAGGACATTTTTCAGTTTAGGAAAAAGGAAAAAGTCATACGGACTGAGGTCAGGTGAATAAGGGGGCTGGGGAACCACAGGAATGCATTTTTTCGATTGTCCTTCTGCTCAATTGTGAGGTTTTTCGGCACCATTTTGGCACAGACCTTTCGCATGTGCAAATGTTCAGTCAAAATCTGTTCAAATTTAATTGTTCACTCAACATTCTTAATGTTAAACGACGGTCTGATCTCACAAGAGTGTTCACACGTTCGATGTTTTCATTGGTTTTCGAAGTTGAAGGCCTCCCTGAAAAACTTGAGCTCAGGATAAAGAATGTTCCCCATAGGCCTGTTTTAACTTTTCAAACGTCACACTTGCCGACTCTCCAAGCTTAACACAAAATTTAATGGCACAAAGTTGCTCCAAATTCCGCTGTTCCATTTTGCGTGACGCACAACCAAAAACACAACTTCGCTAATAGCAGTCACAAAAATCACATAGTTAACGGAAGGAGTTGAAACCCGCACTGAGCTATGGGAGGGTATTGATACACGTGCTCTATCAAGGACTACAGCGCAGCGTTGCCAGATCGCTTGCAGTGTTGCTAGTCTCATTACTTTTCTGCCACACCTCGTATATATATGTGTGTGTGTGTGTCACAAGGGTGTTCCAGATCTAATTCTGCAGATCCAGATCGTCCGGATGACTTTAATTTATGCTGGGACGATTCCAGTTTGGCGCGAAGACGATTCTTCATGTTGTCAGTTCGCACACTTCTCAATGGTCCGGGATTTTTCGGGTGATTTTCTATGTAATAAACATAAGTTATAGCTTAATGAAAATTGCATAGTTAGATCTGGACCACCCTATGTATTATATACACACAATAATGAAAACAATAACAAAATAGTAATAGTAGAGGTTAATGATATATATTCATTTTGGGAATACACCAAAATTAGAATCAAGTAACTGGCACACAGTCCACCAAGGCTCACGTGATCATTCTTGTCTTGGTTTCCATCAGCCATCCCATTCAGTCATCCACTGAGAGTGACTGCAGTTCATACATATGGGGGCAACCAAACCTTTTAAGTGCTTAGGCCCCCCTAAAGGTCTTAACCCAGCCCAATCTGCAAGTCTTTATTTGAAAATCGATTGCTTTTCAGGACTTTCTACTTCAGGGTGAAAATCACTTTCCGAGTGTGTCTGTTCATATTATTTCTGAATTGATTTTCACATACATCTGTTTCCTCTTTTATGCACTCAGTTGTGCTACTGATATGTTCCTGTTGTCACACAGTCCACCCTATAGGAGGTCTTTCTCTCACCTCTGCCTGTTCTGTTCTGTTCTCTTGGCTTCCTTCTCTGTGTTATTTCATCTTGTCCTCTTGATACTCTCATTTCTCAATGTATTTGCTTTCCTTTTTTAATTTTCAAGTTAGAGATCTCAAGATGGTCTAAGATAACTTGGCACTCAGGAATATTTTTCTTCGAGCCCTCCTTCCAGATTCTTTAGTTGGGAGTTTTGAATTTCCTTCCTGACAGAAGCAGCACTTGATCTCTGCTTTGTCTTCAGCTGACCAGTGGATTGTGTCAAGTCTTCTTCATTTTTTTGCTGCAGTTGCACTTTTATGGCCTCACCTCTCCGCCTGTCCATCTGGACTGTCACTACACTGAAGATCTTCTTCTTTTCATCTGATGATGTCCCACTATCACCATCACCAGCCACAGTGTCGAAGTGTTTTGTATCCTCGGAGACATGCAGCCAGACTTTTTTTGGGTTCTTTTCATACTGTAAACATTTTTTCACCTTACGGAGTTATGTTATCAGACATACAGTATACAACACAACCCATTACATGAAGATACTCATCAACACTCAGGCAGTTAGGAGAGTTACATTTTAGTTCCATTCCTTCATTCTTCACCCTCAGTTTACTCCTTTCATGGCTTCCCCAGTGTGAATTGTCAAGTGGTCATTTAGACTCCTTTTTCTTTGAGAAACACTTGACACAGTCAGAACAGCCACGAGGTGATTTTGTTAGCATGATTTATGTTATGGTTATGAAGTTCATTTCTTTTTGAGAATCGTTTACCACACTTTGAACAAAAATAAGGCTTCTCTCCACTTTGGATTCTTAAGAGCCCATGGAAATTACTTAAAAAATCAGAATCCTTTACCACATTTAGAAAAGCAATAGTTTTTTTTTTTTCTTCAGAATAATTTTTTGAATGATAGTGAAAGCTACTGTTACAGGAAAAGCATTTGCCGCATTCATAACAGAAGAACAGTGTGGAGTTTTACGTGTTTCTTAAGACTGCTACTTTGGATGAATCGTTTGCCACACTGAGAGCAGCAAAATGGCTTCTCTCCAGTATGAATTCTTGTGTGGCTCTGAAGCTG
This sequence comes from Polypterus bichir lapradei, assembly GCA_026402145.1. Taxonomy (NCBI): domain Eukaryota; kingdom Metazoa; phylum Chordata; class Cladistia; order Polypteriformes; family Polypteridae; genus Polypterus; species Polypterus bichir. The sequence goes on from JANRMT010062807.1 coordinate 3,197,000, forward strand.
GTGACTGCTGGTGAATCGTTTGCCACATACAGAACAGCAATATGGCTTCTCTCCAGTATGAATTTGTTTATGCTGCCGAAGGGCCCTACTGTCTGTGAATCTTTTTCCACATTCGGAACAGCCAAATGGCTTCTCTCCCGTATGGATTCTTGTGTGGCTCTGAAGAGTGCTACTTTGGGTGAATCGTTTGCCACATTCAGCACAACCATAGGGTTTCTCTCCAGTGTGAACTCTTGTATGTCGCTGGAGACTGTAACTGTCAGAAAATCGTTTGCCACATTCGGAGCAGCAATGAGGTTTTTCTCCAGTATGAATTCTTGTGTGTGCCTGAAGACTGCTGTTATAGAGGAATTTTTTGCCACATTCAGAACAAGCAAATGGCTTGTCTCCAGTATGAATTCTTGTATGGCTCTGAAGGCGGCTACTTTGAATGAATTTTTTTCCACATTCAGTACAACCATAAGGCTTTTCTCCTGTGTGGATTCTTGTATGTATTTGGAGACTGTATCTGTCAGAAAGTCGTTTCCCACATTCAGAGCAGGAGTGAGGTTTTTCTCCAGTATGAATTCTCATGTGCCTCTGAAGGGCGCTACTGACAGGGAATTGTTTGCCACATTCGGAACAGCAATGTGGCTTTGGTTTTGTATGAACTGATTTGCTGTTTTTACAGTCAGATTTGCTTTTATAAGTTTGTCTGCATTCTTGACCGGCAAACAAATCCTCCTGGTCTGTGTTTTGCACTTGTTGTTGGTCAGTTTTGATGGCTTCTGTTGCAGGAAGAGAACTATGCTGTAAAGGAGCTGCTGTTAAATTCTCCAATCCTCTTGCTGACTTCTTCATCTTCTTTTTGTCTTGCTTTTGTTGCAGTCTGCATAGAAGAGAAGTCTGTGCAAATGAAGATGGGGAGAAGCTGACATTCCTGTGGAAATCTGCAATGATACAAAACAGTTTAGTTGAGTGTTTTACAATAAATAAAACCCTAAAATGAGATAGAAGGCACACTGGTTGGTGTTTCTGCTCCATCCCTCAGTTCCATTTCTGGGGTATTCCAAGTAGCACACTCTTGAAATTCAAGTCTTAGGGGAATAAGTTGAATAAGCCTTGTTTTCAAATGGAGGCACAATTGGTTCCGTGGATGCTAAGTATTTATTGTGAACTCAAGACAGGCTTAGGCAATCCATGATTATGTGTGCGTTCTTGATATTTAAGCAGCATCAACAACCAGTCATTGAGAACATCTATGAGGGCTCCATAAGAAACGGAAGAGAGTGTGATATCTGCAAGTTGAGAGCTTGTGACAGCAAATGTGAGGCTGACGACATGCACTTGTTATGTCAGCCAAATGACTTGACTTGAGAAAAGATTGGGAGAAGAGATGAGTAACAGAAAAGGTTCAAAACCAAAACAAATGGCAAAAATTGTGGTACAAAAATAAGGGCAAGCATGTGGCACCCAAGAAAAGGTGTTTTGTATTTGCCACTCTATCCATCTATTATATATAGTGCCTTTCATATCTATCTATTATATAGTGCCATTCACATCTATCTATTGATATACAATATAAATCTAATCTATCTATATAGTGCCTATCATATCTATCTATACTAATAAAAGGGAAAGCCCTCACTCACTCACTCACTCACTGACTGGCTCACTCACTCACCACTAATTCTCCAACTTCCCGTGTAGGTAGAAGGCTGAAATTTGGCAGGCTTATTCCTTACAGCTTACTTACAAAAGTTAAGCAGGTTTCATTTCGAAATTCTACACGTAATGGTCATAACTGAATCCTACTTACGTACATATATACGGCCAAAGCCTGCAGCTCGGTCGCCGTGTGAGGCGGAGTTGCGTCCCCCATCACCACGCCTCCCACGTAATTGAGTGCCTGCCCATATAAGGCCGTCCGTCCGTCAGCAGCAATCCAATAGAAATGCTGCCGCTAGGAGGCATTTGTCATGCCTAAGACAAATACGATTTTCGCAAGATACAAGTTTAGTGAGAAGACGCAGGGTATAAATGAGACTTTTGATCACTTTGTAACGGAGTTAAAATTGCTGGTGAAGGACTGTGCTTATGCAAACGAAGATGAGATGGTCAGGGATAGACTAGTGTTTGGCACAAACTCAGCGAAAGTGCAAGAGAAACTTTTAGGTGCCGGGTCTTAGCTAACATTAAATAAAGCCGCAGACATCGCAAGATCGCACGAGGTAGCACAAGCACAGCTGAGAAGCTTCGATGCATGTACTCCGAGCGGCTCATGTGAACTGACTGTGAACGCAGTATGCAGACAACAAGCAAGAGCTCCAAAGAGCGCTGAACCAAAAATGCATTAGCTTCACATCGACACTGCCTCCCCCAAAACACTAAATGGCAGCTCCCCTGGAGTGTAATGGTGCCCCGGATTCCCGCAGGGCATCCTAGGACAAAGTTCGGTTTCTCAGCCCTGTTGGGTAATGTGGGTGCCACCAGGAGGAGCTGTGAGGGGACCGGAGAAGCCATGCCTCGTCCAGAGCCTGGAAGTACTCCCAAGACACAAGGATGAAAGCCAGTTCTAAATTAGACCCGGAAGCGCTAGCATGTCACATGGTAAGAAGGACAGAAGCACTTCCGGGTCAAGGACTATATAAAAGACTGCTGGAGACCCAGCAAGTGAGCCGGAGTCAGGAGGAGTGTAACAGAGCTTGCTGGGAGGTGCGGAGGAGAGATATGTTTATTATTATTATTGCTATTAGTGTTTTCTTGCCTGTTTATTGGTGGCTGTGGTGCTTGAAGGACACTATTCAAAGAAGAAGTTAAAATAAGTTCTTGGTGCTTTTACCCCATGTGCAGTGCATCTGTCTGTTGGGGGTAATGGGGCAACAGTGACCCCTAGCATCTTACACTATCTATCTATCTGTCTCCAATAAGAAAGTAAATACCTTGGTGGGCTTTCATCCCATCACATCATTACCTGAAGGTTGCCACCTCTGAGGACTTGCCCCTAAAAACACATGAAGTGATCCTGATGAAGGGAAACAAGCATAGCAGCAATCATGAGAATTAAAAAAAAAAAATGTCTTAACAAAATGGTACCATTTAACCATTTTTTACAGTTGATTGTTGGTCTCAGAAATTCAAGCAGAATAACATAAAAATAAACCCTCTAATTTAACCACCATGGATGATGTGCTCATGAGGTCGTTGGAAAGGGGATATCTCTGTAAAAGGACAAAGGTCCAAGTCTTTAGAGTTTTGGTGCTTCCTGTCTTGCTATACAATTGTGAGACATGGACGCTATCCAGTGATCTGAGATGAAGACTGGACCCCTTGTGTCTCTTCAGACAATCCTTGGGTCCCGCTTGTTTGACTTTGTGTTGCTCATGGAGGTCACATGACCTGCATTGTAAGGGAGCGTCAGTTACGGCACCACGGCCACGTGGAGACATTACCCGAGGGTGATCCGGCTCGCAGGACCCTCACTGTTGAGGACCAGGCCACGTAACACCTGGCTGCGGCAGATAGAGGGTCTTTTCCAGAGGGTGGGACTGGACCACATGTCTGCCTGGTGGGTTGCCAACCAGGATCCTGAGCTGTTTCATCATGTGGTGGGTGCTGTACCCGTGCCTGCTGTCCCAACCGGACCTGACTTGACCTAAATAAATGATCCCATATTTAGAAGTTGCCTTCAGTCTGTTCGTTGCTCTCTGAATGCCTTCTCTACACGTATTTCAAATCTAATTAATGGCTTCTCCTCTGGAAGTGATGACTGCGGGGTCCACGCGTGTGAATCGCGCAGTGAAGTACAACCTGAGCTCTCACAGTGCAGATTGTGCCCAGAAGCTGTACCACAATTTGGTGTTGCTGTTTTCTAATATTTAACTATTAGTGCTTTTGGTATATTGGCTTGCCATATGTACTGGAATTCCCAAATATTACCGGAACCCCAGGGGGTTGGGGTTTGGTGGTTCTTAGATGTTGTTTCTGTTACACAAAATTGTTCAATGCGCTAACTGAAATAATGCAATATGCATAGGCAAGCGATTATTAAAAGTTTTTTTTTTTTTTTTTTTTAATTAGGAATTAATCACTTACAAATATTAATATGCTTGAAGATGCGAGACTTCTGAATTCTTTTGAGACCTTCCCCAACGGAACGACTTGCAGAAGCGAGACTGTTGAAGCTTGCTTGTCCATTGCCAAAGTAACCGCACATTCACATCGCCACAGAAACAACACCAAGCTGACTGCTGCCACGCACCCGATGGGTGACACAGGGAACATTAGAACTTGGCCACTGACCTGACCCCAGCCCAGCCCGGCCCTACACGATTGCTGTAACTGTGAATAGTAGAGTGGCGGAGCTAATTAAATTAGTTTTCCCTTCATTGTAATAGCCCTGTGTTTAAGGATTCAGTCTTCTGAATTGATTCCTTTCTCTATTAAATGACAGCCAAACAGAAATGAGATGTGACACAAGCCCACAGATGACCAGCTAAACTGGGGCTTCAAACTCCAACCAATTTCACTCCAACCAGTTTCTTAAGGAGAAGCTGATTCTTGCTGTTAATTAAACCCGTTATTCAATTCCATGGCTTGTTGCTGCTCTCATTCTGCCACAGCAGACATTTTCAAGACTGTTGATTTTCTGTTTTTTTTCTAAGAACACCAACAAAATGTTTTGGTGACCTGAGAGGTGAACCTTACTGAGACCCTCGCCTTTCTTTATTTTCAGATATTGTGTGATGGACACAGGTGAGCTGGTCATGTGGTGGCTCGTTTTGAGTCTCATTATTGTTTGGCTACTGCTTCTTCTTCTGGCTGCTCCCGTTAGGAGTCACCACAGCAGATCATCTTCATCCATATCGTCCTGTCCTCTGCATCTTGCTCTGTCACCCCCATCACCTGCATGTCCTCTCTCACCACATCCATAAACCTTCTCTTAGGTCTTCCTCTGTTCCCCTTATCTGGCAGCTCTATCCTTAGCACCCTTCTCCCAGTATACCCAGCATCTCTCCTCTGCACATGTCCAAACCAACACAATCTCACCTCTCTGACTTTGTCTCCCAACCTGAGCTGACCCTCTAATGTCCTCATTTCTAATCCTATCCATCCTGGTCACGCCCAATGCAAATCTTAACATCTTTAACTCTGTCACCACCAGCTCTGTCTCCTGCTTTCTGGTCAGTGCCACTGTCTCCAGCCCTGTGGCGTTATGGGTCCACAGCTCGCTCAGCAAAGGCCGTTTCAGTAGTTTTATTTAAATAAATAATCACCGCGCTCGCGGCTTAGCGAGGGGGCGTGGTGGCTGTAGCAAGCCGCAGGGCGATCTGCGGTGCAGGCGTTTCTCACCTAAGTGCACAGGTGTGAGACTGCCCACATCCATGATTGTTCCTGTGGCTAATGTGCTGCAGCTGCTATGTCCTCCCTGTATACTGTATATAGAGAAGCCCGAGACGGTACGGGGAGCAAAACGAAAAGAGAAGGAAACGGAGGTTGCAGGACAAAGCAGGAAGCAGTGAGGAGAGAGAGATTGCATTAACTTCTACATTTTATTTTAACCTCGGATTTTAATGGATTTATTTCATGGTTTTTACCCCACTGGACGCTTGTTATATGGATTTATTGAAAACTGATGCACTGCACTATAGACTTTTGTTTGGACACTATTTGATTGGTTTTAATAAAAGCACTTTTGGAAATATCCCCAGGGTCCATATGAGATTTGGCCTAACTGTCTAGCTCATCTCGGTTATAACTATTGACGGTGTTGGGTTCAAGGGATCCCGAACAGCGATGGGAGCATGGAGCAGAACCCACATCATCACAAGCCCATATAACATAGCTGGTCTCACTACCGTCCTGTAGACCTTCCCTTTCACTCTTGCTGGTACCCGTCTGTCACAAATCACTCCTGACACTCTTCTCCACCCACTCCACCCTGCCTGCACTCTCTTCTTCACCTCTCTTCCACAATCCCTGTTACTCTGTACTGTTGATCCCAAGTATTTAAACTCATCCACCTTCACCAGCTCTACTCCCTTCATCCTCACCATTCCACTGACTTCCCTCTCATTCACACACATGTATTCTGTCATGGTGGTCCTACTGACCTTCATTCCTCTCCTCTCATATCTCCACCTCTCCAGGGTCCCCTCAACCTGCTCCCTACTCTCGCTACAGATCACAATGTCATCAGCAAACCTCATAGTCCACGGGGACTCCTGTCTAATCTTGTCTGTCAGCCTGTCCGTCACCATTGCAAATAAGAAAGGACTCGGAGCCGATCCCTGATGTAATCCCACCTCCAACTTGAATGCATTCATCTCTCCTACTGCAGACCTCATCACTGTCACACTTCCCTCATACATATCCTTGACAACTTACGTACTTCTCTGCCACTCCCAACTTCCTCATACAATACCACAGCTCCTCTCGAGAAGCCCTGTCATATGCTTTCTCCAGGTCCACAAAGAACATTGCAACTCCTTCTGGCCTTCTCTAAACATCCTCAGGGCAAACATGGCTGCTAATTAAGGAAAAAGAAACAACAAAGGGGCCTGAGTCAAGTTAATTAAAACAAAGGCAAAAGGAAGTGAATCAGCAGCAAAAACTTGTCACTAATGAAGAAGATGGTTAGAATGAAAAACCTGCAGCCACTGCGGCCCTCCAGGACCGGAGTTTGACACCTGTGCTCTAAAGGATGTGTTGGAGAACACTGACTGGGATATGCTTTGTGAGTTGCACGGTGAAGTCACTGAGGGACTCGGGCACCATGTCACAGACTACATCAAGTTTTGTGTGGTCACAAGCAGGTCACATAAAGACAGTATGCTGTTTTCTCCAACAATAAGCCGTGGATCCCAAAAGACTTGAAAGCCCTACTGAATATGAAGATGAGGGCCATCAGGTCTGGAGATAAGGATGAAACCGAGTGGGTGCAGTCAGAACTGAAGAGGGGAGTTTGCCATGAGGGGAAAGCCCACTAAAGAGACAAATGTAAGCACAAGTTACAACAAAGCATGAAGGAAGTGTGGAATGAGATGAAGACTGTCACTGGCAACAAGCAGGCTGTTAAACATGCAGAGGAAGGGAAGAAGAGAGCTAATGAGCTGAAGCACATCTTCAACAGGTTTGACTCATTCTTGTCAGTTCAGCCCTCACCCAACACTGCCAGCCTCTGTGAGAGAGCCGAGTAGGTTCTGGAATCCCAACTGCCATCTGCACCCTGCACAACTTTTCCCTACAATGACATCAGAAATGTCTCAGAGCTCCCCTCCACTCCCTGGACTGTGTGTCTCTGCTGATCAAGTGAGGAGAGAGCTGGGAAAACTGGGCATAAACAAGGCTTCAGGGCCGGACTGACTCAGCCCCAGGGTGCCAGCCAGCTCTGTGGGGTCCTTCAGCACCTGTTCTCCCTTTCCCTGAACTTTACAGAAGGTTCTCCAGCTGTGGAAAACATCCTGTGTGGTCTAAGTGCCAAGGAAAGGACATACCAGTAATCCCAATGACTTCAGGCCATTTGCTCTTACTTCATATATCATGAGGCTGGTCCTAAGACAGCTATGACACCTGGGTTCAGGACATCTGGATCATCTGAAGTTTGCCTTTTTAGGCATATACAGATGTGGAGGATACTCTCCTCGACATGCATGGACCAAGCCGGCACCACAGTCAGACTCCTGTTCTTTGACTTTTCCTGTGCTTTCAACACCATTCTGACTCATTGACTGGGGAAAAATTTCAAGGCTTTGAATGTTGGTACCCCTGCAATCTCCTGGATTATGGTCTACCTGAACAAACCCAACAGCAGTTTGTGAAGCTGACGGACTGTATGTGTCAGAAATGGTGGTGTATGTGACATTGGAGCACCTCAGAGAACTGTCATGTCTCCATGTTCGCCCTCAAGGCTTTCAATCTTGATGATCCCACCAATCTCCTGGATCATGGACCACCTGTCCAAAGATTTTCAGTTTATGAGGCTGAAGGACTGAGTGTGTGTCACAAATGGTGATGTGTAATACTGGAGCACCTCAGGTTGAACTGTCCTGTCTCCATGTTCACCCTCAAAGCTTTCAATCTTGGTGATCCCACGATCTACAGGATCATGGACCACCCATCCAAAAGATTTTCAGTTTATGAGGCTGAGGGACTGTGTGCGTTAGAAATGGTGGGGTGAAACACTGGAGTACCTCAGAGAATTGTCCTGTTTCCATTCCTGTTCACCATCTACATAACAGACTTCCAACACAATACCAGCGCTTCCCATCTGCTGGAAATTTTCAGATGACTCCTCCATCATCGGCTGCATTAATAAATGGAGATGAGTCAGAGTACAGGAAGCTTGTGGAGGACTTTGTCTTGAGGTGTAGGAGGAATAACATGCAGCTCAACATTAGCAAGACAAAAGAGCTGCTGCTGGACTTCCAATATGCCAAGGAGCCTCTGAGGACATAGAAGTGCAGCACATCTATAAGTACCTGGTATGGAGGAATATTTCGGACAAAATTAAATAAATAAATAAATAAATGTGCAAATAAATAAAAGTACTGTGAAATGTGAGCATAAATAAATAAATAAATAAAATAAATAAAATAAATAAATAAATAAATAAATAAATAAATAAATAAGTCATTAAATGAGAGCATCAATAAATAAAATGTGTCATGAAATATGTTTTTCGTTGCTTATTTATTTATTTAATTTTGTCCGTAACATTCCTCCAAACCATCATGAAATACGACTTGAAATAAAACTGTCACTTTCACTCGTCAAAGTTGAGAGGGTGGGCTCTAACACGCCCCTCTAGTTACTGATTGGTGAATCGATAGCACAAGAATTAATTAGAAAAATGCTTACTACTGCCGATGAAATGGATTCTGTTGAAGATATTACGTATTTCAGAGAGAGAACTGAAGATTTATCGGAAGAAATTACAATGTTGTTACAATGTTTGCCACTCATCAGAGCTGTAGAGTTGTCTGAAAAAGTAGCTGCGAATATGCACCTGACTTTATACTCGTAAAACAAAGGGTCAAATACTCAGTTCAAAATATTAGTTGGTGCTGCTTTGGGCATTCCATGTCAAAGTACCTAAAGTTTCTAATACAGCCGTATATCAAACTGGCTCATTCGCCTCGTGATCATCTTCTCCGATACACCATATACTGTCGATCTGTAAATCGGTCGTACTTTTAAGCCTTCTGATAAATCTTCAATTCTCTCTCTGAAATACGTAATATCTTCGGCAGAATCCATTTCATTGTCAGTAGTAAGCATTTTTCTAATTAATTCTTGTGCTAGCGATTCACCAATCAATAACTAGAGGGTGTGTTAGAGCCCACCCTCTCAACTTTGACGAGTGAAAGTGACTCAAGTCGTATTTCATGATGGTTTGGAGGAATGTTACGGACAAAATTAAATAAATAAATAAGCAACAAAAAACATATTTCATGACACATTTATTCATTTATGCTCTCATTTCACGACATATTTATTTATTTAGGCACTCATTTAATGACACATTTACTTATTTATGCTCACATTTCACAGTATTTTTATTTATTTGCGCATTTATTTATTTATTTCATTTTGTCCAAATTATTCTTCCATAACCTGGGGGGTTCACATGAACAGCAAACAAACAACAGTTTGCGATGCTGAGGGACTGTGTGTGTCAGAAATGGTGGATGTGTGATATTGGAGCACCGCAGAGATCCATCCTGCCCCCTTCCTGTTCACCCTCTAGACAATGGACTTCTAGCAAAATACCAGTGCTTACCATCTACTGAAATGTTCCATCATAGGTGGCATTAATAATGGAGAAGAGTCAGAGTACAGGGAGGACTTTGTCTTGTGGCGCAAGGACAACTTGCAACTCAACATCAACAAGACAAAAGAGTCGCTGGTGGACTTTAGGTGTGCCAAGAAGCCTCCAAGACCACTCGCTATTCAGGGGCTGGACGTGGAAGTGGTGCAGATCTACAAGTGTCTGGAGGTCCATGTGAACAGAAAACTGGACTAGTCTGACCACACAGTGGCGTTGCACAAGAAAAGCCAGAGCAGACTGGACTTCCTAAGGAGACTCTCAGGTGTTTTGGTGTGTGCAGCAAGCTGCTGGAAATGTTCAACCAGTCCAGCTATTGTGAAAAAGTAAATGGTGGCAAAATTGGATGCCATCATGGAAAATCCCCTTCATCTCCTCTAGGAGGTGCTCTCTTGGGGCACTTTTAGCGACAGGTTTCTTCCAACACGGTGCTGCTTTTTATCACCTCGGTAGGGATTGGGGTTGGGGGCTCTTTTCTGCCCACTGCTATCAAGCAATACAATACTTCCTGCTGACGTCACAAACTGAATGCTTATATCTTTGTACCTCGTCTGTCAATTTAAGAGAAGCGTACCCACTAAAGCATGCTTCATGGAAAGACACCTGGACTGTCCCCTGTGTAAATGGACTTTGCTTGTTCACCTCCTGCCTGGCCTCTCCTATCCCACAAATGTGTCTGCTGTGTTTGTCATCGTTGTGGATGTGTGGATGTGTGTACCAGTGTGCCCCGCGGTGGACTGGCATCCATTCTCAGGTTGATGTCTACCTTAATCAAACATCTGCCTTGTGACCCCCAGATGAAGAAAAGGGATCTAACAAGTGGAGCTCATGTGGATGCAGCCAAACTCAAGTTCAAGCCCCTCCATTGTCTAGTGGTCACTGTTGCCCCCTTTTGTTATCTTTACTGCTCTTACCAATTCTAGTTTTCCTTCTTCTTTCTATCCTCCTCATCTTTAACAGGACACTACTGCCAACTTTTCATCATTGACAATGGACTTGGCCCCAGAGCTTGGTCTTAGGAGTGTGTACTCACAGTGGCAATTCGTTCTGTGTCCGAGCACATTGGTGCATTTGTACGTAAGTCAAGTCTGTTTGACTAGTGTGATCGCTCCATGGTGGGCCAACTGTGCCGTGCCATAGTCTGCTTGGAAGAGGTGGTCCCGAGCACGGTTCAGTAGCATTCGGGAACAGCGTGATCGCTAAACGTGCCCAAGCACAGAAAACAAACACAACATCAAGTCAGACGATGCAATTCTCACTTCATTCAATACCATCTGAGCTAAAAACAGGCTCCCTCCTTACACATGAATGTGAATTGTGGTTGGCAAGAAAAGCTGCAAACTCCTCCCTGAACATCATTTGATCTTCTCATACGTGCAGCACGGTTAGCAGCAAAAGAAGGGGCTGCACACTCCATAAATCTGTAAGAGGACAGAGTGTGATCCTGCACTACACAACTCTGAAACAACCACAAAATAAGGAAAATCACTTCGACATGCATGCTGTCACTCTGTGTTTGGATCTTGTTTTGCCTTTACACAAAGTTGCATGGTGATGACGAAAGTGTGCCCGGGCCCAGAATGTGAAGCACAGTGTGAATGCAGGCCAGCAGAGAGAGGAGGGTTAAGGATTAAAAAAATAACAGTGGGAGGTCGAGCTTTTAGTTATAGGGTCTCTAAACTGTGGAGTGGTCTGCCTGCTACTCTAAGAGATGCCCCTTCAGTCTCAGCTTTCAAATCTCACTACTTCAGGTTAGCACACCCTGACTAGAGCTGCTGATTAGCTGTGCAGACTGCAGCTCTGTTGTTAATCATTAGCACTAAAACATAAGCAACATGATAGTTAGAATTTGTTACTAACCCTCACCTCTTCTGCTTCTCTTCTCGGTACTCAAATGTGGCACTTGGTGCCACGGCCCACCTGCCAAGTTGTTTTGCCTGCTTAAGGTAAAGTCATCCCTGATGGAGGATCACAGGAAATGTTGGGAAGAGGGGTCCTTTCATTGGATTGGCTGTCTCGGCTGTGGAATGGCCAATAGGGGGAGGCAGCTTGATGGCCGAGGTCTCCAGGACGCTAAACAAATCCAAATCCTATTATGGGATATCATCTACTGTTGATAGAGGAGGGAGGGGTGGGGGGCAATTGCGCTTGGGCACGGTACGGAACAAACAGGACTAGTTGTGAGTGTACCCTTATTCTTTTGATTTTCCCCTCCACTGTGACAGGGTAACACGGGGTAGCTGTGTGAAGAGCTGATCAATCTGAAACATGAATTTGGGATTTCCTTCTTTGTTGAGATTTATTTTATAAAATTTTAACGCATTAAAAGCCTTTTTTAAATTAAACTATAAGTCTACAAGCATCTCCCCTCACATCAGTAAGGCACAGTGGTAAAGTGGTTAGCACAGCAGCTCTTTTAATCACAGTACTTACTTGTTCCTACACTCCTGGTTGACTGCTGCTCATCCTCTTCTTCTCCCTCATTTCCCAAAAACTCGGATTTCAGTTCCAGAGAATTCTGCTGGGTAGCCAGTTGTCCCACATTAGTGAACGAGATGTGTACACTAGAATAAGACTCGTCACCAAAATCTTGCTTGAAAACACTGAGGGGTTCGTGTTTTGGCAGTTCAAGGCTAACTGGCAAACCTTCCAAATCCTCCACTTTAACCCGCACAAGTTCCCTTTCAAACTCCTCCTCTTTAAAAACTGAAACTCTTCTCTCACAATCTTCTGACTTCACGCACAAATCCCCGGGTGCACCCCACTCACAGTCCTCTTGTTTAATGTGTGCCACTTTTTCATCCACGCCGTCCTCGCTGGTTGAGGCCATTGCTTCCGTGTAAAACTCTTCTCTCTCTGCCCCCAAGTGTCTGCTCTTCTCTTCTAAGATTCCTCCATTCACATGGACAGCTCAGTCCTGGAGGCCATTAAACAACTCGCTGCAACGCCAGGGGAACTGGGAAGGAGGCTCTTTTTTTTTTATCTGTCAAAATAAAAATGATAGAAAAACATCAAACACAGTTATCAAAAAATGACTTGAGCACATTTCAGGGTTCATTAAACACTTAAAAAAAAACTACCGACTAAATTTTTAAAAGAGATTTGAAATTCTGCGACCTCCTTCAATGCTACCCTGAGAACATCTCTGCAGATTTGGAGTCAAAGCCTACTTGCAATGCAAACAAAGTCTTGCTGACCAGGACAAAGTCAAGAACACGGGATTGTGGGATGGGGTGTTTGGGGGTCTTGCAGTATTTACATCGAATTGTTTTATATTGGCAATCTATATATTAAAGCTGACCAAATACAACAGTGAAAGATCCAAAGCTGAATTCGACCTAAACCTATTTGCCACCATTTTGAAGAAACTTGGCCTGTGATGTATTGATAGTTGAAAACCTCAATTACAGTTGAACAGAAATACGCGTTCAGCAAAAAGAAGTCACTTTTCAGTGCCATTAAAAACATTAGCAAACCATCCTACAGCCTCGGTGGGCCTGCCAGGATGATCCACCTGCCCACTGCTCCATACTTAAAAGCACTCTTCTTCACGCTCCTCTTCATTTGTCTGTATCTCTCTTATTTCAGCCCGTTAACCTCCACACTCCAGCTTACCTCCCCAGTCCTAACAACATCTTCCTGGCATGGAGACGAGTTCAATGCCCACAGGGCACAGCCCCTAAATTACTTTTGTGGATCAATTGCAGTCCAGTGTTTGCTCCAGTTAAGTTTAGGGCAGATTTTAAAATCCTCCTTTTAACATATAAAGCTTTAAATGGCCGAGGCCTGGCTTACTTGTCTGAACTTATCATGACTTACAAACCGGAGTGCACGATCGATAGATACTTTATTAATCCCAAGGGGAAATTCACATACTCCAGCAGCAGCATACTGATACAAAACAATATTAAACTGTGATAAAAATGCAGGTATAACAGACAATAACTTTATATAATGTTAAGGATTACCCCCCCGGGTGGAACTGAAGAGTTGCATAGTGCGGGGAAGGAACGATCTGCTCAAACTGTGGAGTGGTCTGCCTGCTACTATAAGAGATGCCCCTTCAGTCTCAGCTTTCAAATCTCACGACTTCAGTTTAGCACACCCTGACTAGAGCTGCTGATTAACTGTACAGACTGCATCTCTGTTGTTAGTCATTAGCACTAAAACATAAGTAACATGATAGTTATGATTTGTTACTAACTCTCACCTATTCTGTTTCTCTTCTCGGTACTCAAATGTGGCACTTGGTGCCACGGCCCACCTGCCAAGTTGTTTTGCCTGCTTAAAGTAAAGTCATCCCTGATGGAGGATCGCAGAAAACGTCGGGTAGGGGGGTCCTTTCATTGGATTGGCTGTCTCGGCTGTGGAATGGCCAATAGGGGGAGGCAGCTTGATGGCTGAGGTCTCCAGGACTCTAAACAAATCCAAATCCTATTATGGGATATCATCTACTGTTAAATTCTGCTCCATACCTGTAATATTTTTATTTGCATACTGTATTGAGGATTTGTTCTGTTCTGTCTATTGTACTGTATTGTATTGACCCCCCTTCTTTTTGACACCCACTACATGCCCAACCTACCTGGAAAGGGGTCTCTCTTTGAACTGCCTTACCCGAGGTTTCTTCCATTTTTTTTCCCTACAAGGTTTTTTGGGAGTTTATTGTTGTCTTCTTAGGGAGTCAAGGCTGGGGGGCTGTCAAGAGGCAAGGCCTGTTAAAGCCCATTGCGGCACTTCTTGTGTGATTTTGGGCTATATAAAAATAAATTGTATTGTATTGTAATGTAATGTCCACCGGCTGCAACTGACATTCCTGCACCACCATGGAGTATTTACATAAAATCCATTTAAACTTTCCCTCATGGTTATCCCACTTACACTTTCATCAGCTCACATCTTCTCATATTGGCCTGGTTGCTTGTGGTCTCAGATCTTCTCGCACACTCGCTTAAAATCCATTCCAACAGGTGGATCCTAGTCACACTTTACTTTCATCTCTCAGATGGTCCATTTCTAATTCTGTGCTATGCACTCACAGTTTGAAGTTTTTTGTTCACTCCTCCAGTTTTATCTCCTACATCCCAAACACACGTGTGTCCAGCTCAATGGTGGCTCTAAACTGACCGGTGATGACCCGAGGGCACCCTGTGATGGACTGGCATCCCTTACAGGTTGGTTCCTGCCTGTGTCCACTGTAACCCTGAGACAAATTAATTGGCTTTTATAGCGAAGGGATGGCTAGCAGTTCATAACCCTAATGTTTTTGTACCTACAGGACTGAGGCCGACCTTACTGTGTGAACATCCGCCATATTAACGGACCTTCTTTGCGTCACTTCTGCCCAATTTAGCACAAACACCTCACACCTCTTCTCTTTCCCTTGCACCTCCGCTTAAGTCTTTCGGATGTTGGCGTGACTCAGTGGCTCTTTTAGAAATTTAAACATTTCTCAATGTATGACATAGGAGGGAGTTAAGGGATCTTGTTTCATTTGGGAAAAAAAACTGAGCAACCACAAGTTGAAATATCAAGATGATTTTAGGGTGGTAAGGTTGCATGACAATCTACTGAATGGAGGGGTGGACTTCCTCTTAAATGTTTAATGGCTCCTGCATTCTTGGCTTGAATAGCCACGCAATACCGACTCTGCGTCGAATCTGCACATCCCACCTGTTTCTGCTCAGTCCTGCTCTGGAATACTCCGGTCCAGCCCAACTTTTGAAATGCCTGCAGGTCAAGCTCTAAATGAATTCAGCATCATCTGTCATGGACTTCCCACCCTGTCCAGGGATGGTCCTTGCCTTCTTCTTGATGCTGCCAGGATAGTCCAGAATAACCATATGGGCAATTGAGTGGGTGCCCAGGGTAACCAGAACATGAGGGACACACATAGCTAAAACCCTAAACAGGGAACACTGGACACAGTGGTTGTGCGAGTATCCTTGTGCACATTCACTGGTAGGGTCACAAAAAATTACCACAAAAAAAAAAACAAACAGGAACCAAGTTACCCAAACTATTCTATAACTTTTCAGTAATTAACTGCTCTGACTTTTCTAATCATTACGATAGCAATTAATGAGAAGAATTCTGATTTCATTGCACAATTCCGGTATTTGAGGGTTCCTCTGGAGGGCCTCATCCTATTGCACAATTTGGCTCAAAAACTAATCAGCACGTCGTCATCTCATAATAGGCGGAAGTATTATATTTGGGATTTTTTCGTCCTGCTGTTTTATCTCTAGAGCACGGTGTCGAACTCCAGTCCTGGAGGGCCACAGTGGCTGCAGGTTTTCATTCTAACCATCTTCTTCATTAGTGACCAGTTTTTGCTGCTAATTAACTTCCTTTGCCTTAGTTTTAATTAACTGGTCTCAGACCCCTTAGTTGTCTCTTTTTATTAATTAGCAGCCAAACAATAATGAGCCGCCACATGACCAGCTCAACTGTGCCCATCACACAATATCTGAAAATAAAGAAAAGTGAAGGTGTTGGTAAGGTTGATCTCTCAGGTCACCAAAACATTTTGAAGAACAGAAAATCAACAGTTTTGGAAATGTCTGCTGTGGCAGAATGACAGCAGCAACAAGCCATGGAATTGAATAACGGGTTTAATTAACAGCAAGAATCGGCTTCTCATTAAGAGATTGGTTGGAGTTTGAAGCCCCAATTTAGCTGCTCATCTGTTGGCTCGTTTCACGTCTCGTTTCTGTTTGGCTGCCATTTACTGAAGAAACAAATCAATTCAGACGACTGAATCCTTAAACACAGGGCTATTAAAATGAATGGAAAGGGAGTTAATTAGCAGTGAAAACTGGGAACTGATTAAGAAAAAGGGTGAGAATGAAAACCTGCAGCCACTGCGGCCCACCAGGCCTGGAGTTTGACACTCCTGTTATAGAGCGTCCTCAAGTAACTGTGACACGCAGACAGACACACACACAGCCATCATCATGATATTGGGGTTTTTGGTGTCAGGGGACCCTAAAATGTCGAGATCCGTTGAAAACCGGAGATCGAAACTTTTGGCGATTCTAAAGCTTTTGCTCCTCCCTCATAGACGAAAGGTTATGGTAGGGAAGGGCGCAAAAGCAAAAAAAAAAAACAAAAAAAAAACAAAACAGTTAAATCCCTATGTGGGCACTGAATTGCCAGGCAGTCACTTCTTATACTAATTGTACTGGCGCCAGTTAAGGAAACAAAATGGCAAGGCTTCAGCGTACTGCAGAGGTTCTCAACCTTTATTCCTTTTTGTTTTTCTTTCTTTTTCACATGCAACCCACACAAGCTCCGGGATGTTACTCACACGCAGTTACTAAGAATTCGTATTGATCTGCGAAGGGTTTGAGGAAACACACGCCAATTAAAGAACAATCTTAACTATGAGATAATGACATAATTAACGTTACGAAACTTTCTGAAAACGCTTCCCTGCATGCTTACATTTAGCTGTTGTTTAACACAGCACAATATAAAGAGTACCACCATCCTCTCATAGGAGCTGACTATCAGTTCAGTGCGTGAGAACAATTAATGAGGCCTTACGAGGGCTTCACAGTGCACCACAATTTCAAATATCATTTGTAGAAATCATTTCAAAGGAAGCATAATCAGCAGTCCTAAGACAGGAGTTTGCTGCTCAGAAGGTGACGTCCCTTCTCATTCTCCAGTTGCTCCTTACTTGTGTGCACAAACACATACACATATACACACATATAAAAAACACACATATACTGTGTATATATACAGTGCATCCAGAAAGTATTCAGAGCGCATCACTTTTTCCACATTTTGTTATGTTACGGCCTTATTCCAAAATGGATTAAATTCATTTTTTCCTCAGAATTCTACACACAACACCCCATAATGACAACGTGAAAAAAGTCTACTTGAGGTTTTTGCAAATTTATTAAAAATAAACAAACTGAGAAAGCACATGTACATAAGTATTCACAGCCTTTGCCATGAAGCTCCAAATTGAGCTCAGGTGCATCCTGTATCCCCTGATCATCCTTGAGATGTTTCTGCAGCTTCATTGGAGTCCACCTGTGGTAAATTCAGTTGATTGGAGATGATTTGGAAAGGCACACACCTGTCTATAGAAGGTCCCACAGTTGACAGTTCATGTCAGAGCACAAACCAAGCATGAAGTCAAAGGAATTGTCTGTAGACCTCCGAGATAGGATTGTCTCGAGGCACAAATCTGGGGAAGGTTACAGAAAAATTTCTGCTGCTTTGAAGGTCCCAATGAGCACAGTGGCCTCCATCATCCATAAGTGGAAGAAGTTCGAAACCACCAGGACTCTTCCTAGAGCTGGCCGGCCATCTAAACTGAGTGATCGGGGGAGAAGGGCCTTAGTCAGGGAGGTGACCAAGAACCCGATGGTCACTCTGTCAGAGCTCCAGAGGTCCTCTGTGGAGAGAGGAGAACCTTCCAGAAGGACAACCATCTCTGCAGCAAACCACCAATCAGGCCTGTATGGTAGAGTGGCCAGACAGAAGCCACTCCTTAGTAAAAGGCACATGGCAGCCCGTCTGGAGTTTGCCAAAAGGCACCTGAAGGACTCTCAGACCATGAGAAACAAAATTCTCTGGTCTGATGAGATAAAGATTGAACTCTTTGGTGTGAATGCCAGGCGTCACGTTTGGAGGAAACCAGGCACCGCTCATCACCAGTCCAATACCATCCCTACAGTGAAGCATGGTGGTGGCAGCATCACGCTGTGGGGATGTTTTTCAGCGGCAGGAACTGGGAGACTAGTCAGGATAAAGGGAAAGATGACTGCAGCAATGTACAGAGACGTCCTGGATGAAAACCTGCTCCAGAGCGCTCTTGACCTCAGACTGGGGCGACGGTTCATCTTTCAGCAGGACAACGACCCTAAGCACACAGCCAAGATATCAAAGGAGTGGCTTCAGGACAACTCTGTGAATGTCCTTGAGTGGCCCAGCCAGAGCCCAGACTTGAATCCGATTGAACATCTCTGGAGAGATCTTAAAATGGCTGTGCACCGACGCTTCCCATCCAACCTGATGGAGCTTGAGAGGTGCTGCAAAGAGGAATGGGCGAAACTGGCCAAGGATAGGTGTGCCAAGCTTGTGGCATCATATTCAAAAAGACTTGAGGCTGGAATTGCTGCCAAAGGTGCATCAACAAAGTATTGAGCAAAGGCTGTGAATACTTACACTATGTACATGGGATTTCTCAGTTTTTCTTATTTTTAATAAATCTGAAAAAACCTCAAGTAGACTTTTTTCACGTTGTCATTATGGGGTGTTGTGTGTAGAATTCTGTGGAAAAAAATGAATTGAATCCATTTTGGAATAAGGCTGTAACATAACAAAATGTGGAAAAAGTGATGCGCTGTGAAACCTTTCTGGATGCACTGTATATATATATATATATATATATATATATATACACACACACACACACAGTATATATATTCCAGTTATATTTCCCTACTCTGTTTATCGTGTTAATGTTACGTCATCAGTGTGCGCCTCTCCCGGTATTCGCTGTGTTACTGTGAGAGGAGGTAAGCACGCTGTTATTCTCTGTATAGTGAAATAAATTACATTATTTTAAATTGCTTGAGTTCATTTTTTTTGTATGTGACAGTAATTGTAATATGATTTTTGTTGTATACAGCTGTTGTTTTGAAATGTTTTGAATGCTTTTCTGTTAATTTTGGTTATGTGTTAACGTGAGCGTTGAACAGCCTTTCCATGTGGTTTTCTTTTGGAATCACAGAGCTTGAATTGTCACTTTTTATGTTCTCCGTTTTAATATTTCAGGTATGTTATTTTTTTATTTGTATATTGAGCTATGCATGTCATTGCAATTTAGATTGATCGCAGTATTCGTTGTGTTACTGTGAGAGGAGGAGGAGGAATCACAGAGCTTGAATAGTCACTTATGTTCTCTGTTTTAATATTTCAGACTATTAATGAAAAAGAGAGAAAACGTCAAGAACTAAATGGTGTTTGTGTAGCAAAGTGTAAAATGTTATTTATAATTTTATTTTTTTTTAGTTATGAACTTCACCAAAAAGAGTTGATCCCTGTAAATAGTTAATAGCATACCAACAATATAATCTGTTGTAGTCCGGGCGTTAATTGGCGTCACACCTCACAACCTGCATGCACCACGTTTTTGGCTCTAACGCCAGAAGCGCGGTGGAGGCTGTGGGGGTAGGTTGTGGTATCAGTTCTCCCGATTTTTATTTTATCCACTTTGTGTTAATATTTTATAATCGATTTAAGTTATTATTTAATAGGCAGAGGGGAGAAGACGTTTATGTGACGCCCTGTCTATTTTTTTCCTTTTGTTTTGAAAATGTATGCTATATGTATTTTTCTTTTCACTTGTTAAAAAATATATAATTATAAAATTAAGATTTTTTGTATAAAACTATATGCATTGTAAATAGTTTTCTTTGGAAAATGTAAGTAATTTTTTTGTAAATGGTTTTATATGCAATGTGTTTGTATAAATAAAAAGGCGAGTAGCGCGGTGGACGCTGTGGGGGCAGAGGGGAGAAGACGTTTATGTGACGCTCTGTCTATTTTTTTCCTTTTGTTTTGAAAAGATTTTATGGAAGAGGAAAATAAAAGCTTGTGTTTTAACCCTACGTGACGATCATTTACACAACGCAGGGAAAGGCGGATTACAGTCGGTTACATTTGCATTACTCTGTCGTGGCGGTTTGTACGGCACAATGCCTACATCTTATAACGCAGAAGCTTTGAGGGTTAACCGAATCCAAAGGCCAGGACGCAACAGTTCGGCGCGTGCGGTGGAGACCGTTTACACTTTGAAGGCTCGTTTTTGCTTTTAATCCCATCTGAGTCACATAGTTTAATTATATAGTAAATGCGTTTGTCGCCGCGTGTGTTTATGGAGGCACTGGAAGTGCTGCTGCTGCTGCCCAGGAGCACCACCGAGTCTTGATCCGGCCCTGCCCACGACCCTCCTCATGTCAAAAACGGGATTTCCTGCGGGTGCTTCATGCCTATTGCAAACGGTCTTTTCGCGAATTCCTCCGCACACTAAACTCAGGCGGAGCTCCAATGACCCGACAGGACGAGCGAACGGATCGCACGGCAGCGTGAGTGGACACAGGCAGGAGAGCAGGCAGGGCGGCGGAGTGCCGTCACCATCAACACTGAAGCACATCGGCAGGTCGCCGCGACTCTTTTCTGCCTTATCACTCTCAATGACGCAGTCACATCTCATTCTCCAGTATTTCTTTCTTTCCTTCCTCCCTACTGACTAACCGCCCACACGCTGTCCTTGCTTTTACTTTTCCCGACATTCCAGTCACGTCCTGCTCCACTTTCCTTCCTCTCATCTCTCACCCGATATGCCCAACTCGCTCGCTGCTCCCGTTGCTTACCGACATGCCGCTGACGCCGCCTCCTCCTCGTCGTCTCCCTCTCTCTATTTTTCTATTCTTCTTCCTCTCTTTCTTCCCTGAAAGTGCAAACAGGCGCTTTGCTTGACAGTCCGAATCGTCCGCTGGGGGAAATCAAACAAAGCGAGACGTAAACGAACAAGCAACTCGAAGCAAAGAAGGGGTTCCTTTGCGGATCTTCAGGTGAACACTGCCACCTACTGCACGGAGGGAAGAATATTCAAACATCTTACAGTATTTGTTTATATCTGTTCATAATGAACAAAGACCTGTTTTTCTGAATATTCATTTAATGTTAGCGATATTTGTGATCGGTTATGAAGAAATTAATTTTATTGCTTAGGAGACTTAATGCAAATTTATTTATTCATTGAAGGAAACAAATGCATCAGTATTTTGATTTGATTGGAAAAAAAAATCAACGGGTAAACGATATGTAGGTCTCTTATTGAAATAACAATTCAGCAATGACATATAAGAATTTTCGCCAACCACATATACATTTTAGGGGGATATTGGAACACAATCAGTGATCCTGCATTCGATTGCTTACCTGCATGGCACATTAAACAACAATCCTGCTAGAATACATGCAGCTCACTTATAGTGATAAGTTTGAAGTATTTCTGGTGCTGCCACACTGCACCTGGCAACAACCATTTCCTGTAGCAGCCATTAAACCCCACTGGGCTACCCTATTGGACTACAACTCCCTGTATGCCCTGCAGTTGTGGATCTGCGTACACCTGCTCGGGAATGCTGCCACCCAGTGCACAGGAGGTGTACGCAACCTTAGTATGCTACCTTCCGAAGTCCATTCATTACTGTTTTTGAATTCCATAGGGGTGCCAGTCTGTCCAAGCTGGTGTGGCATGTCAAGTTCCTGGCTGAGATAGGACATGTCCTGCCCATGCATATGCACTGCTCTGGTCTTCTGGCCAAGTGACAGACAAGGACTCAAGATAGATAGATAGACTTTATTAATCCCCCAGGGCAAATTCACATACTCCAGCAGCAGCATACTGATAAAAGCAATATTAATTAAAAAGCAATAAAAGTGCAGCACAAGTTAAAAAATGTAAGGTGGAGAGTGTAAGGCAGGTATAACAGTCTATAATCTTGTGTAGTGTTAACGTTGACCCCTCCAGGTGGGATTGAAGAGTCGCATAGTGTGGGGGAGAAGCGATCTCCTCAGTCTGTCAGTGGAGCAGGATGGTGACAGCAGTCTGTCGTGAAGCTGCTCCTCTGTCTGGAGATGATCCTGTTCAGTGGATTCTCCATGATTGACACGAGTCTGCTCAGTGCCCGTCGCTCTGCCACAGATGTCAAACTGTCCAGCTGCATGCCTACGATAGAGCCTGCCTTCATCACCAGTTTGTCCAGGCATGAGGCATCCCTCTTATTTATGCTGCCTCCCGAGCACACCACCATGTAGAAGAGGGCGCTCGCCACAACCGTCCGATAGAACATCTGCAGTATCTTATTATTATATCTGATAGATAAGAAAGGCACTATATAATAATGGGTGTTACATACTTCAATAGATTATTTGTTGATTATGCACTTTTATTCCACCAATATAACCCATTTTGTACTGGTGACTGCATAATAAATGGTGTAGAATTAGAGATCTAAACATCTTGGTAGAACAATATTTTGAGAAAGTTCTTGACTGTCCATATCTCTAAAATGCTGATTTGGATACAAATATATATATATATTTTTTTTCTTTTGAAAGATTTGTTTCTTTTGTTCTCTTGAAACTTTGTGTAAATATTTACTAGATGTGTGACATTTGAATGGCACATCATTAGATGTGATTTCAGGTGTATAGACAGAACTAAATAAGGGAATAAAATGAAACAGATAACCATCGCATCTCTACCATGCTCCATATTACAGACTGGACCACATTATAAGTTTAGCTGGGCACTCGTTACAAAGTCCCATGGTACGGGCATACTATGTATGGTAAAATGGCCTGTCTGTTGCATGCTATGGTGGCACCCTTATACATTATCTTACTTTAAAATTCAGTGGTGTATAAAACATGCATTACTTTTTTTATAGTTGATGTTCAACAATGACCCTTGGATTATCTTATGGCAAATAAACATTTATAAAGCAGACGTCTGCTGTTTGGTGTGTATCGTTATCACTGACGTTTTCAAAATAATAATAGTGGATGCTCCATTAGCTTGATGTAACTTAGAAAGAGACTGGTGCCCAAAATGTCTGTAAAGACATTTCATCTTTGCACTGTATTTTCTTAACTCTTTTTAACTGCTGTGTTATTGTTGCTCATTCTTGTTCGGTTAAGTCTAATTGACTGTTTTAATAGAATTGTTTACTTTCACCTTCCTTCTTTTAATGTGTTAAATAAAAATAAAGGTTATGAAATGTACTTTACTACTAAACTTGTGAATCGTATTACTCATTGCTTTTTAAAGT
>JANRMT010062807.1:3221075-3237751 GCA_026402145.1 Polypterus bichir lapradei
GAATGCCATGAATGTAATTACCCCGATCTACGGACTCTCAAATAAACAAACCACACGCCGTGGCACAACATGAGAGACTTCGCCCTCTAACGCTGAGGCCCGAGGTTCGATCCCCGAGAGAGAGTGCAGCGAGTGTGTACGCCTGATGAACCCAGAATTAGGGCAAAACACGTGCATTTTTTGACAGTAAACTATTCAACCATTCTATGTTCTGCTTCTCGCAACTGAGGAGGGCCCCGTGGTGGATGTTAGCCGACTTGCAGACCAACAACAAGCGTTACATGGTAGGTAACCACCCATACAATCAGATTGTGATTCAGACTACGAATGGCATGAAAAATAAATAAATAAATAAAAAATGATATAGAGATAGATAGATAGATATAGATATATTATATATAGTGGCAGATGGCCAGGGATCTTGCCCCACCAGGATTGAACCCGGAAGGACCGGGAGAGGGGAAATATATTCCCCTGAACACAAGAGGGCAGCCTCCCTGGATTCCATCAAGGCCACGGATACAGAGCTGCGAAGCTCATCCCTGTGAGGATCCGTGGCTGCCACCAGGGGGTGTCTGGATGGTTCCCGAGCCATGGATTGCAGCACTTCTGCCACACCAGGAAGTGCTACTGGTATAGGAACTAGATGTGCCCAGAGTGCTTCCAGGTGCAAGGGTAGCACTTCCGCCACACCAGGAAGTTATACCGGAAAATCATCAAGAAGCACCTGGCGCACATCTGGGTGGGCCATAAAAGGGGCCGCCTCACTCCATTCGAGGAGCCGGAGTTGGGTGGAAGAGGACAGAGCTTGCAAGGAGTGGAGTGGAGGTGGCCATAGACTGAAGAGAAAAGGACTGTGAGCTGTGTTTAGGCTAATTTGTGTACTGTGTTTGTGCTGTCTAGTGTTGTGTAAATAAACGTGTGTGCTTTGGGACATCAGGCTGTCTCTGTGTCTGTCTGTGTCCGGGCATCTTTCACAATGTATATACACATATACCTCTCTATTCTAATAAAAAAAAAAAATCTTAGGTCGAGACGTGATCTTCTCTCCGAAAGACACTTTCACGTCCCGTGAGAGACACTTTAAAGTCATGCAAGACAAGGCAGTGAGACAAAAGGACAGCTGCTGTACAGGCTTTTAAATGATTGATGCGCAGCGTGACATGCAGATCACACAGCACTTCACAAACAGCAGCAGCAAGCCAGCTGATCGAGCATAGAAGAGGTAAAAAAAAATGTTTCCCATTGTATCACCGCTTAAGAGGGGGTTTTGGAGGAGCGACCGCATCTCCTAAGCGTGCGTTCAGCACCCCTGTTTACAACACAAGATGCAGGGACGCGAAGTGGCTGGTGCATAGCGGACCCCTGGGGGGGGTGGGGGAATAACTTATTAATATATATTGTCAGAGATGGCTGGGGAGGCGACCCAGCCGGTACGTCCAGGAGGACCGGAGGAGGGCTTGCGCTTTCCCCAGACCATGTGGGGGCGACCGCCCTGGTTGCTTTGAGGACCACGGGTAGGGAGCTTGGAAGCTCAACCCTGTAGGGGCCCGTGGTCACCGTCAGGGGGTGCCCCCGTGCCTTTGGAGCCCTGGACCTCAGCACTTACGCCACACCCGGAAGTGCTGGGGGGGGGGGGGGGGAAAGAGGCGCAGGGACACCCGGAGTGCTTCCGGGGATACATCCGGCACTTCCACCACACTGGGGCGTGTCGGTGGGAGATTGCCGGGAGACACCTGGAGCACATCCGGGTGTGGATAAAAGGGGCCGCCTCCCTTCATTCAAGGCTGGAGTCGGGTGAGAAGTGGACAAAGCAGGAGAAGAAAGTGGAGGTGGGCGAACAGAAAGGCAAAGAGTGTGAGAGGCCTGGACTTTGGGGAAGTCTTGGGGTTTGTGTGGCACTTATTGACTTTTGTATATAGTGTGGACTGTAAATAAATGTATGGTGGTGTTTTACAACATGTCTGCCTGTCTGTGTCCGGGGCTTAGTCCACACTCATATATTTGTGATGGACAGCTGGCAACTCAACCCGGACGAAACCCCCAGGACACTAGAGGGTGACTTCCCTGCAGCTTAGCGGTGCCCCAGGTTCCCGCAGGGCATTATGGGAGATGGAGTTCGGCTTCACAGCCCTGCTGGGTGCCGCTAGGGAACGCTACAGGGAGACACGGGGATTTCCATTTCCAACATAGCTCAGAAGTACATCCAAGTCATGGGGATGGAAAGGACAGAAGCACTTCCAGGTCTAAGACTATTTAAAGGACCGATGGGAACCCAGCAGGATAGCTGGAGTTGGGAGGGAGTGTATATAATTCTTTTCGCGTTTGAAACATATGACCACATGAAATGGAAATTACGCATGACCACAGAACATAATACAGGAACTAATCACTTTGTTTGTGGACGCCATTTTTATGTCGTCTTTACAAATTATTATTTGTGTGAGAGTTAATTTTACTGATATTGAAAAGACGTAAAACACAAACACGCCGATCTATCCCATAGAAGTCTGCCCTGCGTCGCCCTCTCCCAGCCCTCCTTTTTGGACTCCAGCGCTGAGCCGTCCGCCGCCAGGCACGTTCTGACAGAGAAGTTTTATTTATTCGTCCACGTGACTGTCGTGGAAACTGCCACAGTATAAGTTTTTTTTTTTTTTTTTAAATTGGCAGTACTTCATAGTACAAGAGATGAGGAAAACAGCTTTGTGTCTTTCTACTTTTTAACTGCGCCGAGCTGTAAACAATGTGAAGACAAGACCGCCTTCAGCGGCGAGGAGTCGTGAGAACAAAGTGAACGCTCAAAAGGTGTGGAGTGTCGGGCTGCCCCGCCGGATCGAGAGCTTCGCAGTTTCGGGCGGCGTCCTCTCTTCTCGCACTGTTTGTGACACTTAAGTGCCCCATCGGCTCCTGGGAGAGTGGAAATTGTAAATTGTAAATCTTTGTAAATTGCGCTGCACGACTACTTACTGCCTTTAAGATGAGTTCAGGTCACTAAAACCCCACAACATTCAAGGTTGCTTTTGTGAATTAATTCTTTTAAGAAAATGGAGGGGTTTTGTGACGACGCGGGTTCATTCCATGCTCCCAACCGTCTTCATGGGAGCCTTTGAACCCTACACCGATGAGCTTAGCAGCGAGGCACAACAAAGCAAGGGAATGGTGAAAAAGTGTCAAGTGCTTTTATTTAAAAACAACAACAAAAACAAGGTGTTCAAAATAAGTGCAGCGCATTCAAAAGTCATTAAATAAATAATCCAATTAAACGAGCGTTATTGTGGAGGTTAAAATTACATAGAACAAACCTAAAAACAACGAGGTTAAAATAATGCAGGGAGCAATCCTTTAAAACAACAAAGCCCAGTGTCTTCTTTCCTGCGGCAACTCCTCTACTCCTCTCATCTGGGCTTCTCAACAGGGGAGTCGCCCTACCTGCTGCTGGCCCTCTGTCCACTCTCCTGCTGGTCGGTCGCCTTACCGATCCCTGGCTCCGGTGGGCTCTACGAACAGCGACTTTTTGGGGAAGTACTGTGGTCTATGGCCAGCTTGTCATCCCGGCCAATACCCCCAGGCCACCAGATGCAGCTCTGCCTGCAGCATGGAGGTGCCCCGGATACCAGCAGGGAATCATGAACAATGGTGTTTTCCTCTACAGCCCTGCTGGATACCACAGGGGCCAACAGAGGATGCTGCAGGGAGGCCCGAAGTCACATGTGCCCTATAACCTGGAAGTACGTCATAGGCAAAGCAACAACGGAAGTGACGTACTTCCGGGATGAAGAAGAGGACTTTATCTGACCCAGAAGTGATAAGAAGTAACATGGACTGAAGGATGGGAAACAGTTGTGGGTCAGGGAATATAAAGGACTGTGGGAAATCCCCAGATGGTGAGCTGAGCTGGGTGGAAGGGTGGCAACACATCTGGGAGAGTGGAGGATTGATTATTGATTGTATTGGATTTATTTATGAGTATTGTGGAGAGGAGGGTGCTGCGTGCACTGTGCATTATTAATAAAGTCAACATATGGACTTTTACCTGGTGTCTGGAGTCAAGTCTGAGGGTTCAAGGGAGCGACAGCGCCCCCATAGAGAGAGAGAGAGAGAGAGAGAGAGAGAGAGAGGTGAAGGTTTCTGATATGGTTTGCATATTTGTAGCTGGAAATCCACAAAGGAAGAAATAGATAGATAGATAGATAGATACTTTATTAATCCTAAGGGGAAATTCACATACTCCAGCAGCAGCACACTGATAAAAAACAATATTAAATTAAATAGTGATAAAAATGCAGTGCAAGTTAAAAATGCAGGGTGGAGAGTGCAAGGTAGGTATAACAGACAATAACTTTGTATAATGTTAATGTTTACCCCCTCGGGTGGAACTTAAGAGTCACATAGTGTGGAGGAGGAATGATCTCCTCAGCCTATCAGTGGAGCAGGACGGTGACAGCAGTCTGTCGCTGAAGCTGCTCCTCTGTCTGGAGATGATCCTGTTCAGCGGATGCAGTGAATTCTCCATGATTGACAGGAGCCTGCTCAGTGCCCGTCGCTCTGCCACGGATGTCAAACTGTCCAGCTCTGTGCCTACAATAGAGCCTGCCTTCCTCACCACTCCTAAAATCCACCACCAGCTCCTTGGTTTTGCTGGTGTTCAGTTGTAGTGGACTTTAACAAAGTCCTTGATTAGGTTTCTATACTCCTCCTCCTGCCCACTCCTGATGCAGACCACGATAGCAGTGTTGTCAGCGAACATTTGCACGTGGCAGTACTCCGAATTGTATTGGAAGTCCGATGTATATAGGCTGTACAGGACCAGAGAAAGTACAGTCCCCTGTGGCGCTCCTGTGCTGCTGACCACAATGTCAGACCTGCAGTTCCCAAGATGCACATACTGAGGTCTCTATCATGCATCTTAAAATCATTTTTCATTCCTAAGCTTTTGATTCCTTCCATCAGAGGAAAATAATTAGACTTGCAGGAACTCAAGGTAATGTATAGCAAATAAGGAGGGGAGGATAGGTGGATGTGGTGGTAGGTTTGATGATGTGGTGTTCAAAGGGTATTGGTCATAAAGTCTTTTATTATTTTCATGTTCTTTTCAAGCCTGCATATGCTGGGTTCATGTCCAAATACATATATATTTACAGTACTTGATACATCCATCCATCCATTATCCAACCTGCTACATCCTAACTACAAGGTCACGGGGTCTGCTGGATCCAATCCCAGCCAACAGAGGACACAAGGCAGGAAACAAACCCCGTGCAGGGCGTCAGCCCACCGCAGGTACTTGATACAGTATCTGCCAAATGATACAAAGAGTACACAGCACGTTTGTCGCCCTTATTGGGGCTCGTCAGGTGTACGCACTTTTACAACTCATTACGAGGATGGAAGGTAAGAAGTCACCTCTAACCATTGCGCCACAGCGGTTGGGTTGCTTATTTGACAGGGTGAACATCGGAGTACAGATTTACATTCTTAGGTCTGAATCGCAGTCTGATTATTTAGGTGGTTACCTGTCAGGTAACGCTTGTGATCAGTCGGGATGGGGGGCACTGCAGTTAACAATCGTGCCTCCTTCCTCGAGAGACAGACACTAGAGGGCATCGAAGTGACAGAAGCCCCGCCTCTTCCGGTCCGCACAATATAAAAAGGAGACCGCTAATCCCGGCTTCTGCGCTGACTCGAGCCAGAGCGAATCGCTTTCAAACGTCCGAGAGACAGAGGACTAATTGTTTTTCGGAAAACACACATTGAAATGCTTGATTTTTGTTATTTTGCCTGTTTTTTGTTTGAAATTAAGCCAGATTTTTGCCCAGTTGGCACCTCAAGCAATTTGCTTTATCCTTTACCATAACGTCTCCTTGTTACATATTTATATGTTGTACACCTCTGTTTGAATATTGAAGTAAATATGAATGCAGTAAAGGAACGGATCATCAGCTAAGCTGTCCGAGGTGAAACAGAGAAGACGAAAGCAAACGAGGTGACAGACGAATTGAGGGAGTGGTACAAACGAGCAGCCCACTTGGTTGATAAAAGCGCACGGCACCTGAGGGTCGTGGAGCAGTTTGACAGGCAAAGGTGGACAGGACAAATATTGAGGCCTGAGATTTTACCGGTTTATTGTTCTTTAGAGTATGTTTTTGATATTAGAGAAAATAATGTACTTATTCTTAAAATAATCTTAACTTTACACACTTTTTAGATATGCCTTCAACGTTTGCACTGTATTATTATGTCAGTCTGTATATGTGTAAATATATATACCATATATTAATATAGGGGCGGCACCATAGGCGGTTTTAGACGGGGGCCAACAGGGGCCAGTGCCCCTGTAGAACTGGCCCCGGCCCCCGTGCTGAAGAGATAAAATTTTAATTAATTACGTACGGTGATGTTCTGTGCCCCCATGAAAAACACTAGCCCCACCCTGGCCCCCCTGATAAATTTGGTCTGGAACCACCACTGGGCGGCATGGTGGTGCAGTGGGTAGCGCTCCCTGCGAGGAGTTTGCATTTTCTCCCCGTGTATGCGTGGGTTTCCTCCCACAGTCCAAAGACATGCAGGTTAGGTGCATTGGTGATCCTAAATTGTCCCTAGAGTGTGCTTGGTGTGTGTGCGCCCTGCGGTGGGCTGGCACACGGGGTTTGTTTCCTACCTTTCACCCTATGTTGGCTGGGATTGGCTCCAGCAGACCCCCGTGACCCTGTAGTTAAGATATAGCGGGTTGGATGGTGGATGGATATATCAATATACCATACACCTTTGCATAGAGAGTGAGAGACAGAGAGACCCTTATTCAAACACACCTACACGTCCATTGTCGCCCCAGCCCTTTGCCAATACAACGTCAATGGGACTTTACTGACACAAATGACCTCGAGACTGAAGAAGTGCGGATGAGTGACCGAACCTTTTTCAAAACAAACGCCAATCGAGTTGTTTTGAACAAAGAAAGGTGTGGATTCTTCAAACTGAACACCTGAGAGATTCATAGAAACATTAACTTGAACTTCACGTTGGACCTGACTGGTCCATTCAGCCATCATCAACCCCAACAAATTAATAAGCGACGTGGGGAGTCGGAACTCATCTTGTAGCGCAGATAGAAGTTAGTTCACCATGACCGTCATCATAATTCTCAGACCTACTTAATCAACTTTAAAATCATATGACACCGGTGCCTAGCCTGGCAGCATCAGACACAAGGCTGGAACCAGCGCTTGGCCACTATGACAGTCGTTTGCGAGTCTTAATTACTCAGTTGATTTGCGAGATTCAAAAGAAAGCTTCTTAGAACAGGAAGATCAAATTGTTTCTTGTTAATGCCCCCTCCGCGCAGTAGATGGCAGTGTTTACCCACATAACTTCGATTCTTGTCGCTCTCTGTTGACTAGTTTTGTTTCTTTTTGTTGATTTCCGCTGTCAGACCGCTTCGGCTGTCTAACGGGACTTCACTTTAGAGAGAAAGGGGAGAAGGAAGACAGAAAAAAAGTAAGAGCGGCGAGTAGGAGTGTCGGTGAGTAACGGGTGGTGCGGCTCTGATTTACCAGTAGGAGAGAGGGCGGCTGACCGACCGTCATGGACAGCGTAAGGCGGTGAATCATAGGAAAGGGAAATATGAATGAGGGCACCGGCAGTACTAGTCGTGAACGGCCCGCCGTACGTTTTTACTGTTCGTCCCGTCCCCTTGTGTGATTGGTATTCGTTCCGCTTTGTTTGAATCCGCTTGTCGGCGGCTCATAGTAGCAGACGAAGCGGGTGTTTGGAGCGCCTTTAGGAACGGACTCGAGAAGAAGATGACAAAGAAAGCAGAAACGATCAGGGCGGGGAGTGTTGGTGAGCAGCGGGGGCAGGTGCTGGGATTACGATTGGGTGATGAGCAGGTCAAGGGCTGGACTGTCGGGGGCACAGAACGAAAAGGGCCGAACGTGGGTGACGAATCTCGAGAGGCAATTGACAGTCACGGCGACCTGCCCGAGTCCATCTCCCACCTCACGCGCTCACTCGCCCATTCGCATTCACGCAAGTCGAGGCTGTATAGGCTCCCGTTTAAAAGCCGCTCGTTCGTCCCGTTGATGCGAGTGCCATTCAGTCCGTGCTTAGTGGGCTGCAGGAGTCGCACAGATCAGACATTCCAGGTTGGTACTTTCACAAGGATGGCATCCCAGGTAGCGGTTATAATCCGAATAGAGTGGTGGGAATACTTCCCATGTGGATACGAGGAGGATCCTGGCAGCATCGGATACAACAAGTATGAACCAAACCCAGACGTGGTACACTCGCACTCGCTTATGCTGAGCCACCATTCATCCTGCATTTTTTGTTTCTCCTTAGTAACAAGCTAAGTACCTCGCCTTTCATTTTTCTTACAACATCATAAACAGAAACGCTTGCCTGAACGTCCGAAAGAGTCGTCAGATCACAAACATCCAGAAGAGTTTAGTGAAGGTGCAAGATAAGTGGGAGGAGGTCAGCGAAGAGATGAATCCACCCGATAATGGGCATTATTGATCATCTTTATTTGTCCCATGTTTGCAGCAGTGGCAGAGACAGGCAGTGTAGTGTCGCGGTTGAGGCTTTGGAAGTCGTACCTTCAGGTTGTGGGTTCAAGTTCTGCTACTAACATTGTGTGACCCTGAGCAAGTCACTTCATCTGCCTGTGTCCCAGTGGGAAAAACAAAAGAAACAGAAACAGTTGTACCTCAGATGTTGCAAGGGGCCTCGGATAAGGCATCAGCAAAATAATAGGTTATTATTATTATTATTGGGGCGGCACGGTGGCGCAGTTGCCTCGCATTTAGGAGACCTGGGTTCGCTTCCCGGGTCCTCCCCGCATGGAGTTTGCTTGTTCTCCCCGTGTCTGTGTGGGTTTCCTCCCACAGTCCAAAGACATGCAGGTTAGGTGCTTGGTGTGTGTGTGTGTGCGCGCTGCGGTGGGCTGGCGCCCTGCCCGGGGTTTGTTTCCTGCCTTGCGCCCTGTGTGGGCAGGGATTGGCTCCAGCAGATCCCCATGACCCTGTAGTTAGCATATAGCGGGTTGTATAATTGATGGATTATTATTATTATCAATTTCATGTTTTCATGAAAAAGGGAGACATCACTGTGATTTAATCGGCTTGGCGAGACACCGAACAATAGCAAACAATATAAATTCGCAGTATTGTGACTGGAGTACTTTAAAAAAAACAGCAGGTGGAGCATTTGAGCTTCTACCAGTAAAGCGACAGCCACGAATCTTGATTTGCATTCAGTGAGAATGTTTTTCCACCTAATGAATTTAATTTATACACTGCTTAGATGTTTGTTGATTTTAGACAGTCATTATATTCTTGTTTTTGAATGTGTGGTTATCAGCCTTACAACCACACAGCTAAACATTTGTAGTAAAAAAAGATAACACTAATGATAGTACAATTTATTTAATTACTCTTTTCTCAAGACTGAAATCTTTATCCATCCATCCATTATCCAACCCATTATATCCCAACTACAGGGTCACGGGGGGTCTGCTGGAGCCAATCCCAGCTAACACAGGGTGCAAGGCAGGAAACAAACCCTGGGGAGAGCACCAGCCCACCGCAGATCTTTATCCTGTTACTCAAAAAAAAATAAAATAAATAAATATATAATATAGTATTTGCTGAATAATGCAGAGAGTAAACAACACGTGTTTTGCCCTAATTGGGGCTCATCAGGTGTACACACTATTGTTTCTACTTCTGGGGATCAAACCTTGGACGTCAGTGCCCTGTACCGTTCTTACATACTTCTGTGCCACTCCCGACTTCCTCGTACAATACCACAACTCCTCTCTTGTCACCCTGTCATCTCCTTTCTCCAGGTCCACAAAGATACAATGCAACTCCTTGTGACCTTCTCTCTACTTCTCCATCAACATCCTCAGAGCAAACATCACATCTTTGGTGCTCTTTCTTGGCATGAAACCATCCTGCTGCTCACTAATCATCACCTCACTTCTTAACCTAACTTCCACTACTCTTTTCCATAACCATGTTGTGGCTCATCAATTTTATCCCCCTGTAGTTACTGCAGTCCTGCACATCCCCCTTATTCTTAAATATCGGCACCAGTACACTTTTTCTCCACTCCTCAGGCATCCTCTCACTTTCCAAGATTCCATTAAACAATCTGGTTACAAACTCCACTGCCATCTCTCCTAAACACCTCCATGCTTCCACAGGTATGTCATCTGGACCAACGGCCTTTCCATTCTTCATCCTCTTCATAGCTGTCCTTACTTGCTAATCCATTGCACTTCCTGATTCACTATCTCCACATCATCCAACCTTCTCTCTCTCTCTCTCATTCTCTTCATTAATCAGCCTCTCAAAGAACTCTTTAAAGGATAACGGAAATGTACTCAAAAGTGAGGAGAGTGTATTCAATAGATGGAAAGGGTTGTTAGCAGCATTTATTTATTATACAGTACAGGCCAAAAGTTTGGCCACACCTCCTCATTCAATGTGTTTTCTTTATTTTCATGACTGAAGGCATCAAAACTATGAATGAACACATGTGGAGTTATGTACTTAACAAAAAAAGGTGAAATAACTGAAAACATGTTTTATATTCTAGTTTCTTCAAAATAGCCACCCTTTGCTCTGATTACTGCTTTGCACACTCTTGGCATTCTCTCGATGAGCTTCAACAGGTAGTCACCTGAAATGGTTTTCACTTCACAGGTGTGCCTTATCAGGGTTATTTAGTGGAATTTCTTGCTTTATCAATGGGGTTGGGAGCAGCAGTTGTGTTGTGCAGAAGTCAGGTTAGTTGGACGATCATTTATTTTTCGACAGGACAATGACCCCAAACACACCTCCAGGCTGTGTAAGGGCTATTTGACCAAGAAGGAGAGTGATGGAGTGCTGTAAATGGTCATGAAAATAAAGAAAACACATTGAATGAGGAGGTGTGTCCAAACTTTTGGCCTGTACTGTATATCTCAATCAAATAATGTCCCAGGAATGAGTGGTAAACGGGAAAGAAACAGAGAGTGAGAGTGAAATCCTGCAGCAGGCACCGCTCTTCAAACATATCCTCTTAAATGAATGGCCGCCTTTTCACTACTTTTCAGTATGCGATAGCAAAAATCCTGAAATAAAATAGGACATAGGAAATCAAACATCGCTAAATAAATCACAGTGTTAAAAATTAACCAGGAAAAACATTCCCTATGCAGAACACTAATTAAATAAGAGGTTAAATAATACCGTGATGGTTAGGCAAACGTCTTTATATGTTGTTTACAGGTCGTAGTTTAGGACTAAACGCCATATCGTTCTCAAACTTCTCAAAGTGTCATTTTCATTTTCTGTGTAAAATAAGTTTTAAACGATAAAAAAAAAAAAAAAAAAAACATATGAACATACGTAACTATCCGAGAAATGTACTTGCTTTTTAAAGCAAACCAACGAGGTAAGTTGTTAGAAAGACGCTACCTTGCCCGCCATGTTTCCCACATGAAGGGAAAGGTTTCGTGAAAACAACAAATGCTTACGTCTAACTATATGAAATCCTAGTTATTCATTAAGGAATTAATATGCTTTATACTTACACATTCGTAGTAAAATAGCTCTTATTATGGATAAGCGTTACAGCTGAATGCGTGGTTGTAAAGACCAAGAAATCGATGTGAGAGGAAGTGCCGTACATTTCGTTGTGAGAGGAAGTACCCTGTCACTAAATTTAACTTAACTTAAATGTGTTCAATTCACAGTATAGTTTTTTTACTTGGAATAAGTTATAAAAAAATGTTCACATTTTAAGAAAAAATTTTATTATTCTTAATTTTTTTTACTGAATTAGAAGAAAAGAAAGGGTAAAAGCCATTTTTACTAATTAAGGTAATGATTATTTTACGTATAGTTAGCTATTTATTATTATTATTTTTCACACATGCAAGATTTATATTTTACAGTGTACTGAGATCTGCTTGGGCACATGTGGAGGGTTCAGAACATTACAGTTGGTAGTGTTCGGTTAACGGTTAAAAGGCTAGAGTTTAACCATAAAATGCACACTTTATGAAGTCATTCTATCACTTTTAATTGTTACAGATAAAGGAGCCTCATTCACATGGTCACATCAGTGAGCTTTCCAGTGGCCTCCAGACCAGCATTGGCCATGTAAAGGAGGGTCTGCTTGACGGGAAGAGCGGAGACTCGGTGTAAGGAAAAGTTTCACACACGGAGTATGGCGTCAGCCAGAGATGATGGCATCGATAAAAGAGTGGCGCACGTTAAACAAGAGGACTTGGAGTGGAGTGAAGCAGAGGACTTGTGTGTCAAACTGGAGAATCGTGAAGGTAGAATGTCGATGTTGAAAGTGGAGGCCTCCGAGGACAAGGCTGTAGAGATTAAAGTTGAGGACCACGAGCATTTTGAACTGCTAAACCATGGCACAAGGGTTTCTTTCAAGGAAGAGACTTGTGAGGAGTCTTACTTCAGCGTACCGCCGTGGCTCGCTAATACCGCACAACTGGCTACCCGGCAGAATTCTATGGAACTGAAATCGGAGATAGCGGAGTTTGAAGAAAACATCAGCAAAGGAGATGAGAGAAAAGACAACGAACAGAAGTCACCTAGGGCTGGTGGAATAAGTAAGTAGTGCTGATTATTAATAAATCAGTATAAGACTCATAGCTAGGGGAACGCCATGTGACGGTGCGGGTCGGCTCCTTGCTCCAATTCCATTACGGGAGCCTCTCGAACCCGACACTGTCAGTACCGTAACCGAGATACACTAAGCAATGGGATGGTGAACAAATGCAAAAAGTGCTTTTAATAAAAAAAAAAAATCCAAAACGGTGTGCAAAGTGCAGCGCTTCCGTATCCATAACAAATAATCCAGTAAAATGAAGGTGTCGGTGGAGATTTAAACGTTACAATAATTAAATCCAAAATAAAAGCAGAGGTTAAGAACACACAGTCATTGGATCCTTAATGTTCTTTTTAGTTTAGGATGATCCCAGCCCGCCTCCTTCTTCGTCCCCCTGACTCACCCATAACTCGCGCAGCCGGCGGAGACTTGGCAGCCCCGGTGTTCATCGCCAGACCCAAACAGCTCCAGCCAGAATGTCCGAGCTCGGCGCTCCTCCCGTCATCCTTCGCGCACCCGCAGTCGTACCTCAGATACCAGGTGAGGTCATCCGCCACACTAATGATCAGTGGGGGGAAGCAGCCCCTAGAACGACCAGACCTACGCTGCACGAGACTGCTTTTCAGACTATTTTAAACGTCCGAAGCCAATTCTCTTCTGACACATTGCTCCCTTCCTTCCCGACCCGCGCATGCTCATTTTAAAAACTGTAGGGCCGATTGGGTGCAGGTGTGAGGAGCCGCTCCCTCCGCGGCTGCATGGAGGATCCTGATTGAGCCGCTGGCTCTGTACGTGAATGGGGCGCATTCAGACAGTGCGCCCGCTAACCGCGGAGCGAAACGCGTTTACACACCCGCTTAGAGCCGGTGTGCTGACATTTCAGCATACTTTGTCAGAATAGCATACCGGTAGTGCAAAATCGCAAGAAACAACTTTAGAAAACTATAATAAAACTTCACTTTCAAACAGTACAACTACTTTTTTATGAGTGAACTGCTCTCAAACTGTAGCTATATAAAAAATGGACAGTAAAAATGGTACTAATAATGCGCAATTACCTTTAGTTGGTGGTATCCTGAAATGATAGACAAGCGCAAAACAAAGTTTAACACATGCGCAAATAGCGTGTTAACGTTGTACGCATGCGCATTAGGCCACAGTATGCCATTCTGATAGGTATGCTGAAATGTCAGAACACCGGCAACCAAACCCCGGGCGCGATTATTTATGTAAGGTCGTCACTATGCCACGGTCCACACGCCATAATAATGTGGGACTTGAAAACGACATTTTAACATAGTTAATAAAATAGCAGTTTGCCATTGCAAGTACCGGGTATTAATCCGATAATTCTGGAAGGCTCCTACTTTTACTTTACTTTTTTCTGTTGTAGGAGTTGGTCTCCCGCCTTTAGACTTGTACCAAGGTAACTAAAGCACATACGTTTTAAGAAACAGAATGATACAATTTATTGGTAAACACATGGATTATAGAAGTATGATAAATGACTATATCTTCTTATATAATACGCTACCGTGGCTGTCCGTTTGTCTGTCCAGGATTTTAAATCACCTGTAACTCGCAAACCGTTTGACTTATTGACCTGAAATTTGGTACACATATACTACGGGACGTCTACTTTCGGGGTGATGATTTTTTTTATTACTTTTTATTTTATTTTATTGTAGAAACAACTCTCGGCAGCAGGGCGGCGCATGCGTACCGGCGCCGTTCCCATGCCTAACACCTTCGCCGTCCCTTCCTCTATCTCTTCATATCTTAAATCATCCTTGGCACTTAACTGAAAAATTAAGAAAAACGTACTAAGCAATTGCAGCACAAACACTGACTTAATCAGTTTTAACGCAAAAAGATGCCGACGAAAGAAGAGAAGAAGTGAGCCGCTAGGGTGGAAAAAAGAAGAGCTGCTCAGCAAGCAGCAAGCACATCAACCTCTGAGCAAACCAATGCTAAACATAAAGAGAAAGAGACTGAAAACTATGAATGCTCAAGTCAAGTGTATTCACTGCACAGTCCGACGTTACTGGTAATGTATATTTACACATAAGACTGAACGCAAACAAACGTTTAACACAGAGAAGCTGGCCGTTTACTGGTACAGTGGCGTGGAAAAGTATTCAATCCCCTTGAAAGTCACCATAATTTTCTGCATGACAAAAGATTTGTACACAGACGTATCCATCCAGTATTTTTACTGTGAACTCTTATGCTTGGTGTGTGTGTGTGTGTGCCCTGCGGTGGGCTCATGTCCTGCCCTGGGTTTGTTCCTGCCTTGTGCCCTGTGCTGGCTGGGAATGGCTCCAGCAGAGCCCCATGACCCTTCATTAGGATATAGTGGCTTGGAAATGACTCTTGTGCCGTAACAAGACATGTGCAAAGTCTAAATTGTAGATATTGAACTGAAGAAGAAAAACTCCAAAGTTTGTGTTGGCATGCGTGTTCAAGCCGTATGCATTTCATCTTTTGTCGAGGAGCCTTTTGCCGCAGTAACAGCCTTCATTCTTTTGGGGTGTGTAAGTATGTCCCAGTGTTGCATGTTGTTCACGAGTGATTCTTCCCCGTTCTTGTTGGCAAAATTTCTAGAGAATCCACTAAGTTGGTGGGATGGTGCCGCTGGACAGCAGTTTTCCAATTGTACCACAGATTCTCTCTAAGGTGAAGGTCAGGGCTTTGACTCGGCCAGTCCAGAACATTCACCTTTCTGTTTTGGGAGCCATTCCAGTATCACTGTGGCCTTCTAGTGAGGGTCACCATCATATAGAAAGATGAAATCTTCTACCAGGCTTGTAGGTTCATAGTAGACTGGAACAAGTTCTCCTGCAATATCGCGTGGTATTCATGTCCATCCATTGTCCCTTCCACTCTGACAAGAATCCCACTCCCAGTATCCCCATCGCCTGATGCTGCCACAGCCATATTTCACCGTCGGCCTGGTGTTTTTTGAGGCCTGGCCAGTATTAGTTTTATGCCACAAACACGTCTTTGAAGTCTGGATGGACAGTTCTCTTTTGGCTTCATCTGACCATAAAACCTTCTCCCACATCTTTCTCCTGCCTTGTTGCAAATGCCATCCTGTGCTTTTATGTGGAATGTCTTCTTGCTTGCTACCCTCCCGCAGAGGCCTGTTTTATGGACTCCTGCAGTTTCAGCCAAAGGGCATTGCAGACTTCTGTTGGATCTTTAGTGGCCCCTTCCACCATTCGATGTCAAACTGTGATGTTCACTTCTTAGGGATGGCCTGCTCGGGGGCACTGGCCGGGGGGTCCATGATGTTTCTGATGCCTATATATGTATGCTTCTGTTTTGCTATCAAAACAGGGGACCCAGCCCACTATGTAATGCTGGTAAGATGGCCCCGGGCCTGCTCTTGTAAGGGCTCGTTTATACTTCACGCTCAGAACACGTGTGCGCCCGTATCATGGCTGCCACGCATTTCCAGCGTTCATTTGATGCGTCCTCTGAGCAGGTCCTCAGAAATTAACGCGGCTCGTTTCTATTGGCACATCCCCGTTTCGTTTCGTATTTCTCGTCTTCCACTTTACATGTTATCTTCACCATAACGGCCTCATGCTGTACCTGTTTTCGTAACCATTACCTCACCTTGTAAAAACATTTCTGACTAGTGACGACTGTTATTTATGTAAAAGAA
Organism: Polypterus bichir lapradei; assembly: GCA_026402145.1. Lineage (NCBI taxonomy): Eukaryota > Metazoa > Chordata > Cladistia > Polypteriformes > Polypteridae > Polypterus > Polypterus bichir. The sequence goes on from JANRMT010062807.1 coordinate 3,237,367, forward strand.
TAAGTAAGTTCAGTTAATGCGCGATATCGCGTAAGCGTGTTTATTTTTAGTAAATAGACTCCTTCATTATTTCAAACGTGCGCTGTGTATATACAAAATTGTTACGGCATCAATGAAAATATGAGTTTTCTTGTATTTTCTTTGTTTGTTTAAGGTTATCAACCTACTCCTACTTCAATCCTGTTCCTGTTACTATTGCTCTTGCAACCTGTTTATTATTAAACAGCATCAAATTACGAAAAGGAAGAGTTGTTCTGCGTGTCCTCTTTAATCGGCAAAGGGCCTTTTTTCAAGTTTGGGCAGACATTAATGCAGTAAACCAGCGTTTCTCAACCTTTAAGTATTTGCAACCCGAGTTTTCATAACAGTTTTAATCGCGGGGGGG
>JANRMT010062807.1:3241962-3275089 GCA_026402145.1 Polypterus bichir lapradei
GAACATAAGATAGATGTGAAAGGCACTATATGATAGATAGATAGATATGAAAGGCACTATATGAACATGGATAGATAGAACTGTAAGGCACTATAAAATAGATAGATATGAAAGGCACTGTTTGACAGATAGATAGATATGAAAGGCACTATATATAATAGATAGATATGGAAGGCACTATATGACAGATAGATAGATAGATAGATAGATGTGAAAGGCACTATATAGTAGATAGATAGATGTGAAAGGCACTATATGATAGATAGATAGATAGATACTTTATTAATCCCAAGAGGAAATTCACATACTCCAGCAGTTTAAGAGCGTCCTGTAGAGAGATGTCAGTACAACTCTAACTTACCCCTTTGTTATCAGATGGAGTCCGGGCAGACCCTGGTACAAACTGGAGGTCGGTCACATAGTTTGGAATATACAGTGGGCGAAGGTGAAGCTGGATGACAACTCAATCCGCTGCCTTAACAGGCCTGCTGTGCCCACTGAAGCCTAGCAGAATGGGCGATGCCCACGTTATTCTCCAATGTCATTAACCATAAAATAAGGTGAAAATGATAAAAGTTACAGATTCTAATGGTGGTCGTCATGGTCGTTTTTAGTTGACCTGCATGGGAGTGGGATGTTTGTTTGATTGATTTGGAGACCAAACACTTGTAGTGCCTAACAATAGTTGCCCTTAATGGATCATAAATTAGGGAAAAGCTTGGTTGATCCAAAGTGTCGAGCACTTGACATCAAGTTCTGATTTTAGTAGTAAAATATTTTGCAGACTATCATATTGTACTTAATGCAATGAAAACAAATCATAGCCTGTTAACCCTTAAACTGCCACAACCAGCTATAGTCGGTTCCCAGTGCAATTTGCCAGTACGCCAGAGCTGATCAGTCTGTGCCATCCATTCGTTGAGCAGCCAGATCATGACCACTGGTGCCCCCTAACGAATCAGCATCACTGTCTCTGGGATTCTAGACTGGCCTGCAGGGGTCAGCGTTGGCCTCTGTGTGCTCGCGTGCAGCCAGTTCAAGCGCAGTTGGCTCGCTGTTTTACATGTTGACTCTAATTGGGCTAATTGGCTATCATAAGCGAAGTGTCAAATTGTCTAAAGTCTGCATTTTCTGGAATTTTCCAAGCTGTTTATAGGCCCAGTTAAGAAAGTGAACAACTGGAATTGTGATACGGTCAATAAAAAGTGAAATACTTTTGAACAAAGTGAAATACTCTGTGAACATTGTTGGAAAAAATAACTTTAGTCCGACCCAAAGTAATTTGCCAAATTTAGAGTTTGTTAGTATAAAATCTGTGGAGGGCTTATAAGGTGAGTTGGAAAGAATTCACCCTAAGTGGATGGAAACTTCTGACTTTACACTATCAGGCTACATGGTTTTACAAAGCCACCTCCTATTTGCTTTTATATGGCACTAGCTACAATTAAACTTATTATAATTAAATGTGTAACTTTCTCCTTCCTATTGCTTAATTGCTTGATGTGATGGATGTAAAAGAGAAGGTGGAAGTGCTGCACTGCAGGACCTGACTGTGTGCTAAGGGTAAGGGATTTGAGATACATTGTCAAGATCTACCTAATAAAGAGTTTTAAAGAGAGAGAGAGACGTGGGTTACCTCGGACCCTTACACAGCAAAAACACTGACATACAAACACAACAAGAAGACGAGGCTCAGTAAGACCAGGGAAAATAGCAAAGAGCCTGACCACTGGACACAGAGTTCGGCTGAAACTCCATGACAGATGCTCTTCATCGGCTCCCCTTGCCAGATCCCATGTAGAGATTTTCTTTACCTGTGGACACAAGTGACCTGTCGTCAGGCTGTGAAAGGATACCAAGTCCACTGCAGGGCACACTGGCACACACCAAATGGCGATTAACACAGCAGCCACATCTGTCAGGTTTGGGAGGAAGATGGAGAAAATGCAAGGACCACACACCTACACAGCGCAGGAATAGAACCCAAGTGTAAGGCAGGCAAAACCCGCCAGTGTCTTCTTCTCATATATTATTTGCAAACATTTGACTCAACTGTTTTTACTTTTTACAGGTTTCCATGGGAATGGCACCTTCACCTTATCTTCATTTGCTTGCCCTGATCTTCAGTGCAGACTGTGGAACAAAGAGAAGATGAAGACGTCGACAAGAGAATTAGAGAATTTGCCCCCCGCCTCTTTGCAGTGTCATTCTCTTCCTGCTGCTACTCTGAAACAGAGAGAAGCCATCACCCCTGATCAACAACAAGTATATAATCCAGAGGAGGAGACCTTGCAAGCTTACGGAAAGTGCAGGAAAATGTTCAAAAACACTCAGTCGATTCATACGAGACAGAAGCCATGTGCTTGTTCTGAATGTAGTAAACTGTACTTAAGCGGAGACGGTCTTCTGAAACACAAACGGCTTCACACTGGTAAAAAATCTCACAATTGCCCGGAGTGTGGGAAACGATTCTCACGCATAAGCAGCCTACGGAGGCACACAAGAATCCACACTGGAGACAAACCTCACAGTTGTACGGACTGTGGCAGGCATTTCTCAGACAGCAGCAGTCTTCATATTCACATGAGAATTCACACAGGAGAGAAACCCTTTTCCTGCTCTGAATGTGGTAAACTGTACTCAAGCAGAGACAGTCTTCACAAACACAAAAGAGTTCACACCGGTAAAAAACCTCACAACTGTTCTGAGTGCGGCAAACAGTTCTCACATGTAAGCATTCTCAATATCCACATGAGAATTCACACCGGAGAGAAACCCCATTGCTGTCCGGAATGTGGCAAACGATTCTCACGTATAAGCAGTCTGCAGCGGCACACAAGAATCCACACCGGAGAAAAACCTCATAGCTGTTCTGAATGTGGCAAGCGATTCTCAGACACTGGCGGACTTTATATCCACATGAGAATTCACACCGGAGAGAAACCCCACTGCTGTTCAGAATGTGGCAAACGATTCTCACGTATAAGCAGTCTGCAGAGACACACCAGAATACACACTGGAGAAAAACCTTACTGCTGTTCCGAATGTGGCAAACGATTTTCTGATAGTAGCACTTTTCAAAAGCACACGCACATTCATACTGGAGAGAAACCATATTCCTGTTCTGAATGTGGCAAAATGTACTCGAGCAGTAGTAGTCTTGACAAGCACAAAAGAATTCACACTGGAGAAAAACCTTATTGTTGTCCTGAATGCGGCAAACATTTCTCAAACAGTAGCGGCCTTCATCGTCATAAAAGAATCCATACCGGCGAGAAACCTCACAGTTGTTCTAAATGTGACAAGCATTTCTCGGATAGAAGCAGTCTTAATAGGCACATGAGAGTTCACACGGGAGAGAAACCCCACTGCTGTGCAGTATGTGGCAAACGATTCTCGCATTTAAGCAGTCTTCAGACCCACACAAGGATCCACACCGGAGATAAACCGTATAGCTGTTCTGAATGTGGCAAGCGTTTCTCCGACAGCAGGGGTCGCATTAGCCACATGACCGTTCACACTGGAGAGAAACCCTATTCCTGTGCAGAATGTGGCAAACGATTCCCACTGAAATGCAGTCTTCAGAGACACACAACTATCCACACTGGAGAAAAGCCTTATTGCTGTTCTGAATGTGGAAAACGGTTCTCTGTCAGAATTAGCTTTGAAAAACATTTAAGAAGTCACTGTTGAGAAAAGTCGTGTTGTTATTCTAAATCTGACAGGTGACTTTCTGATTGTAGTATTCTTTAGAAGCGCACACACATTCACAGAGACGAGAAGCCATATTGTTGTCCTGGATGTGGCAACAGACTTTGCTGTAACATCTGTGTTCAGAAACACATTGCTATGGGTTAGCCAGGGTTCATTCCCTGGCTTGTGTTTAGATTCCTTTGAGCATTCGTGCCAGTTTATCTTATTTGGTCTTTTGTTTAATTAAGCCCCTCTTTTATAAAAAAATAAAAAAAACAATCTTGTCTTGGAATTAATGTACAGCCATAGTTTCTCTTCCTAGTGAGATGTTTTTTGGGATGGGCTCAGTGAGGCCATGGATAACGACTTCTGGCTGGCCTCACAGCGATTCTGGTAAACTCTCAGCTAAATCAGAATGGAAAACGCAGTGCTGTGTAGAGCATTGATGGAGCTTGGGAAAGTGGCCTGGGCTTATACACTCACTGGCCACTTTATTAGGTACATCTTCCTAGTACTGGGTTGGACCCCCTTTTTATTTCAGAACTGCCAGAATTCTTCATGGTATCAGTTCAGCAAGGTGCTAGAAGCCTTCCTCTGATATTTTGGTCCATATTGACATGACAGCTTCACGCAGTTGCTGCAGATTTGTTGGCTGCACATCTGTGATTTGAATCTCCTGTTTGACCACATCCCAAAGGTGCTCTGTTGGACTGAGATCTGGCGATTGTGGAGGCCATTGGGGTACCGTGAACTCATCGTCATGTTCAAGAAACCAGTTGGAGATGATCTGAGCTTTGTGACATGGGGACACTGCGGTGTAGAACATGCTAAAAAATCTCGATGAAAACAAACCATTCTGCCCAACAAAGCTTGGCAGTCCTATCCACTTAATTCTTCTAAAAATAAAATCAAGTCGAGTTTTGAAAGCTCCTAAAGTCCTGCTGTCTATCATACTACTTGGTACCTAATTCTGTGTCTGTGGTTCTCTGTGTAAAGAAAAAACATTTTAATGTTTGTGTGAAATTTCCCCTTCACAAGTTTCCAACTGCGCCCCTGTGTTCTTGATGAACTCATTTAAAAGTCACCGTCTCGATCCACTGGACTAATTCCCTTCATCATTTTAAACACTTCAGTCAGGTCTCCTTTCCTGATAACTCATCCCCTGTAGCCCTGAATCAGCCTAGTCGCTCTTCTCTGGACCTTTTCTTGCGCTGCTGTTGTCCTTTTTGTAGACCCAAACTGCACACAGGACTCCAGATGAGGCCTCACCAGTGTGTTATAAAGGTTGAGCAGAACCTCCTGTGACTTGTACTCCACACATCAAGGCGCTATATAACCTGACATTCTGTTAGCCTTCTCAATGGCTTCTGAACACTGTCTGGCTGTTAATAGCTTAGAGTCCACTACGACTCCTAAAACCTTCTCATAAGGCGTACCCTGAATTTTCCGACCTCCCATTGTATATTCAGACCTCACATTTTTACTTCCTATGTGTAATACTTTACGTTTACTGACATTAAATTTCATCTGCCCAATTCTGTCTGCTATCCAAGTCCTGATTCAATGATAAAACAGATTCCAAATGATCTGCTAATCCACCTATCTTGGTATCATCTGCAGACTTAACCAGCTTGTTACTTCTATTCCTATCTAAATCATTTCTATACAGGGTGGTCCAGATCTAATTATGCAGATCCAGATCGTCTGGATGACTTTGATTTATGTGGGGACGATTCCAGTTCGGCGCGAAGACGATTCTTCATGACGTCAGTTTGCACACTTCTCAATGGTCCGAGATTTTTCGGGTGATTTTCTATGTAATAAACTTAATAAGTTATAACATAATGAAAATTGCATAATTAGATCTGGACCACCATATATATTAAAAATAGCAACAGCCCCAGCACTGCCCCCTGCTGGTCACCACTCTTAACATCAGCCAATTCTCATTTGGTTCCTCACACCCTCATCACCCTCTCCTTCCTGTGTCTGGGCCAATTCTGCACCCACCACACCCTGAACTGCCATTTCTTTTAGTTTGATGCCCACCCTTTCATGTGGCACCTCATCAAATGCTTTCTGAACGTCCTAATCAATAATCTCATCTGCTCCACTTTGATCGTATCCTTTTGTTGCCTCCTCATAGAATTCCAGCATGTTAGTCAAACACAACCTCCCTCTTCTCACCCCATGCTGACTGTTCAGTAAACTCCTCTCCTTGCCAGTATTGCTCAATCTTATGCTTAATAAATCCTTCCATTAAATTTCCTGTGATGCACGTTAAGCTTGCTGGTCTACAACTGCTTGGATCTGCCCGATAACCCTGTTTATATAATGGGATGATATTTGCCGTAAAGGGATGGACGTGGTCAGCGACAACACTCAGGTAGGCTGTGGCATTTAAACAATGCTCAGTTGGTACTAAGGGGCCCAAAGTGTGCCACGAAAATATCCCTCCATGCCATTACACCACCAGCAGCAGCAGCAGCCTGAACTGCTGATACAAGGCAGGATGGATCCAGGCTTTCAAGTTGTTGACCCGACCATCCGCATGTCGCAGCAGAAATCGAGACTCATCAGACCAGGCAACACTTTTTCCAGTCTTCTGTTGTCCAATTTGCTAAGCCCGTGTGAATTGTAGCCTCAGTTGCCCATTCTTACCTGACAGGAGTGTCACCCGGTGTGGTCTCCTGCTGCTGTAGTCCACCTGCTTCAAGGTTTGACGTGTTGTGTGTTCAGGGCTGCTCTTCTGCAGACCTCACTTGTCAGCTCAGACCAATCTAGCCATTCTTCTGTGACATCAACAAGGCATTTTCGCTCAGAGATCTGCCGCTTACTTGATATTTTCCCTTTTCCAGACCATTCTCTGAAAACCTGAGAGGTGGTTGTGCTTGAAGATCCCAATAGATGAGCAGTTTCTGAAATACTCAGACCTTGGGATTAATAAAGTATCTATCTATCTATCTATCTATCTATCTATCTATCTATCTATCTATCTAACATCCACAGCACATTCAAATTCACTTCAGTTTCCTTTCTTCTCCATTCCGATGCTCGGTTTGAACTTCAGCAGGTGGACTTGATGATGTCTACAGGCCGAAATGCATTGAGTTGCTGCTGTGTGATTGGCTGATTAGATATTGGCATTAACAAGCACTCAAACAGGTGTACCTAATAAAGTGGCCAGGAAGTTTAGTTGGGCCGTTGAAGGAGCACGTCGAGGACCTCCTGAATCCCATTGACAAAGCCGGACACTCACCCGTCACTGGAGGTCACTGAGGCAGTCGAGAAACTGCCCGTTGGGCTGAGACATTTCCTTAACACAGTGTGGAGGTTGAAGGCCATGCCTAAGGATAGGCAGACTGGAGTGGTTGCCCCCATGTGTAAGAAGGTGGATGGGAGGATGTGCTTCAACCTTAGGCGAAATTGTACTACTCAGCTCCTTGGGGTGGTCCATGCCAGTGTGCTAGAACGCTGGTTGGTGCCTCTGTTGGATGAACATGTGGAATTCACTCTGGTCACAGAACACTGGACCAGCTCTTTACTGTAATAAGGACTGTGGAGGGTTCATGGGAGAAAAGAAACCTTGCAAAGGTGTATAAATCTGTTGCCAATTTGGAGGTGTCCTGTTATTTTTGGGAATATGGGATACTGGGCCTATTATTGCAGGTTATTCTGACCACCCCCAACCATGCCCCCCTGCCCAGCGAGAATGAGAGCTTGGTTCAAATTGTCGGCAGTAAGTCAGACTCATTCCCTGGTGTGTAGGACTCCACTAGGGCTGACCATCGTCACTGATCCTGTTCCTAATTTTTATGGAAAGCTGAGTATGAAGCAGTCAGGATGAGGGTCAGCACCTCCAAGCCTCAGGTCATGGACCTCAGCCAACAAAGGGTGGGGGGGCTTTCTTGTTCATAAGTGAGGATATGAGGGACCCAATGATTGACAAGTGGCTGGAGTGGCGTCTACAGTTTTGAGGATGTCGCACCAGTCAATCATGGTGAAGAGTTTCGGTGAAGCTCTCGATTTATTGGTGGAGCTCTGTTCCTGTCCTCCCCTCTGGCCATGAGCTTTGGGTAGAACATGAAAGAAGCAGAAATTAGTTTCCATCGCACGATGTCTGGGCTCAGCATTAGAGCTAACATGAGGAGCACAAATATTCTGGAGGAATCTCCTCAAAGTGTTGCTGCTCCTCCTCTGCATTGGAAGGAGCCACTTCAGGTGGTTCAAGTATCTGATTAGGACCCCCCCAGACACACCCCCGATGGCTTCCTACACAGGTGAGATGAGTTGGGCAGTGCCAACTGGAAGGAGACCTCAGGGCTGACCCTGGACACGCTGTAAAGATTGTGTCTGTCGAACACGTGGTTGAGCACGCGCCTTGTCATCTTCTGTGAGAATTGTGTGGCCCCTTTAGGGTTAGTGCTGAGACTGCTGAAGAATTCGGGCATCAGCTCCTTGGGTCATGAAGCCATGGGCACCAGCCTCGGCCATATTGCTCTGTTTGATTTGTGCAGCCCTTTCAGGGGTACGCATGTCCTTATCTAATCCACTAAATCCAAAGATGGGGGGGTATGGTGGGTCTGGAGGATTGTCACTGGAGCCTATCCCAGCTAGTATAGGATGCATGACAGGAACAAATCCTGGGCAGAATGCCAGCCCATGACACGCACACCAGCTACGCACTAGCATTGCCAGTTCACATGACTTGCATGTTTTTGGACTGTGGGAGGAAACCCATTCAGACACGGGGAGAACATGCAGACTCTACGCAGGGAGGACCCGGGATGCAAACCCAGGTCTTCTTACTGCAAGGCGGCAGCGATTCCCACTGTGCCAACATGCAAACCCTTTTAAAGGTAGTCTAGCTGGTAAATCTCAGCAGCAGATGAAGTGGCTCTTGACCTTTGCTATGGTAGGCTGAGGTGTGGCTCTTTTTAGGGGGTTGTGACCCTGGAGCAGCAATAGGCCTTGGGACAGAGAGAGAGAGAAAGGGAGAGAGAGACAGTCCATTGTCGAGTCCATCCATGCCCGCATTCAGAGAGGATCACAGATTAGAGAAAGGACAGGAAAAGTGGAAGACCTCAAGGAAAACAAAACCTACACGGACAAGGAGGGAACACATGCAGTCAGCAGCTATTGTAGAAAGAGCAAAAACAGCAAAAACTGAAGAAGAAGAACACCTCAGTGGAACAATGGAGCAGGAGACGGGCAGTGGTGGCTGTTACTGGTGCTGCTACCCCACAGGTCCTCAGGTGTTCATATCAACAGCACAATAGACGCAGTCTGTGCTGAGTTGGCCTCTTCTCCAGGCACTCGGCTCTTAAAGACATCAAAGTAAGGTTAACTGCTGGGCAATTCTAAACCAAGTGCAGGGTCTGTCCAAGGTTGGCACCTACTTTGTGCCCAGTCCTGCTTGGATGGATCCCAACATCTCCGTAAATCCAAATGAGAAAAAGAGGTTAGAAAAGAACTTTTAGAGAAGTAAACAGAACTTCATTGATAGACAGATGTGAAAGGCAATATATGATAGATAGAAAGATGGATGAAAGGCACTATAAAATAGATAGATAGATAGATAGATAGATATGAAAGGCACTATAAAATAGATAGATAGATAGATAGATAGATAGATAGATAGATATGAAAGGAACTATAAAATAGATAGATGTGAGGCACTATAAAATAGATAGATAGATAGATAGATAGATAGATAGATAGATATGAAAGGCACTATATAATAGATAGATAGATAGATAGATATATATGAAAGGCACTATATAATAGATAGATAGATAGATAGATAGATAGATATGAAAGGCACTATATAATAGATAGATAGATAGATAGATAGATAGATAGATAGATAGATGTGAAAGGCACTATAAAATAGATAGATGGATAGATGTGAAAGGCACTATAAAATAGATAGATAGATAGACGGATGTGAAAGGCACTATAAAATAAATAGATATGAAAGGCACTATATAATAGATAGATGTGAGGCATTATAAAATAGATAGATATGAAAGGCACTATATAATAGATAGATAGATAGATATGAAAGGCACTATAAAATAGATAGATGTGAGGCACTATAAAATAGATAGATATGAAAGGCACTATATAATAGATAGATAGATATGAAAGGCACTATATAATAGATAGATAGATAGATATGAAAGGCACTATATAATAGATAGATAGATAGATAGATAGATAGATAGATAGATAGATAGATAGATAGATAGATAGATAGATATGAAAGGCACTATATTTTCCATAGTGTGAATACCACAGAGGATAGAAGGGCATCCTGGCTGATCAATGGCCTGACCTCTAGACAAAATGGTAGATGCCAGGGGATGGACAAGCTGAAGCCATAAGCCAGGGACAGTTCCATCTCTATATGTTAGGTGGCAGTGGTCCATTAGAGGCATCTCACTTTGGGTTACCACAGGGGTTCATGGGAGTTGGAGTCCACATGTGCAGCCCTGTCAAGTTCCCTGGGTGTTGCAAGAGGGCGCTGGGTACCAAACAACCCAGAAGTGCTCCCCGCAGGTCATGGCAGGCCACCCGAAGCCGTACACAGTCCAGTATAAAAGGAGTCTGCTGCCTTACCTCGGGGGTCAGACTCAGGAGGCAGTGGATGAGACTCAACTGGAGGTGGAAGGGGTAGAAAGAGTTTCAGTATTTGCGTGGTGATTGGCTGTGCTTTATTGTATAAGGTTCTTGATGATTAAAATCCCATTATTTGAACCCATGACTATGTTGAGTATTATTGGCTCTGGAATCCAGTGGCGCCCCTACTGGTTACAATAAATACTAGACAGATGTGAAAGGAACTTTATGTTCCATAGACAGACAGATAGATGAACTCTGTTTAGCTATTAAACAAGTTTGTTGTTGTTGCCTGTTGCCCGCGCTTCCGCTGTCCACCATTACAATAAGACGGCCCAGGAATATTTCAGGAGAAACAAACTCCTTGCTAGAAAGCTCTATGCAGTTCTGTAGCTCACCGTCGCCCCTCGTTTAACTGAATCTGCTTACCATACAGCGATAGCACATTTTGAACTTGTTAAAGTTGCCCACACTGAGGTAAGGACAGTTGTATGCTATTTGTTTTAATGAACACTTTGAACCGGAAGACACAATAAGAACATGGAGGTTTTGGGAGCTGTAAGGTCAAACACTGTTTCATTACTGAGAGGAAGAGATGTTAAAAGCAAACAAAATACTCCAAAAAAAAAAAAAAAAAAGTCTTCTCACTTGGTGCTAAGATTACGGCAGCACACAAATGGCAAAAAGGTGAGGCCTTCAAAAAAGCCCCACAGAAAACAGGCCAGAATCCCAATTGGCCTGCCTTAAAATAGGCCTGGCGCTGGTGGAGCCTGACCCTAAGAAACTGGGAGGCTTCAGGCCTGTCTTGACCTCCAACACGAGAGACAGCTTTAGAGTCTCCACATATTTCTCACAAGAGGTGGACCGGTGAAACTGTGGCTTATACAGTGACAGGCCCCTCAAGCAGGGTTCCTCTAGTGGCTACGGTTCAAGTTCATGTTTTATTCTTTTCATATTCATTTCTGTTAATTTTTTTTGATTGTGTTCATGTTTCAATGTTTGGTGGATGTTCCATGTTATATTTGTTGTGGGTGGTCCCCTTGTCATCAGGGTCTCCCACAGTTCCTGGCAGTTCATTGTGAGTGCGCTCTGGGGTTGGTGAGTTTGCGTGCTTTTTTGTAAAATTCCAGATTTTATTTTATTTTAACCTTCTGCTCTGCGTTTTGAACTTGCTGTTGGAATCTGTCGTGGGACTTGTTTGCTTTGGGTGGCCTTTATGTTCTCGGCAATTCCGTTTTGCCTCTTAAAGGCACTCTGGGGAGTTTGTGCAAATGAACCTTTTTGCATCTTGCCGGGTTTTTTTTTTTTTTTTTTAAATGGGCATTTTAGGAAGTGTTTTTCAGACTTGTGTGCCTTGAGAGGGCTACTTCATGACACCACCAACATCTTTATAAAAGGAGGATTTATTAACAAGATAGCAAAAACGAACAAAACATTAAGGAAAAAAAAAATCAAAAAGGATTTGCCTAAAAGGAAGTCCACAGCAACAAAGTCCCGATGTACAAAACCACCAAACTTAGTCCTAAGGCAGGCAGAAAAAAAAAAAAAAATACAAAGACAAATATCTACTCCACCAAAGCACATTCGATGGACCCGCCAGGGATTGCATTATCCCATGAGCCTTTATGGGGCTGGAGGTGGCCCCGCCTCCTGGGGAACCACCCACAAAACACACAGGACATAGAACAGTAAGACACACACTGTAGCTATGAAACAATAGCCAAATGGGAGAAAAATAATAAGTCAGTAAAAAAAAAAAAAAAAGATAAAGAAAGGTAAGCCAGGGGAGGGTGGCACAGTGGCGCAGTGGTAGCACTGCTGCCTCGCAGTTAGGAGACCTGGGTTCGTTTCCCCGAGTCCTCCCTGTGTGGGTTTCCTCCCACAGTCCAAAGACATGCAGGTTGGGTGCATTGCCGATCCTAAACTGTACCTAGTGTGTGCCTGGTGTGTGTGTCCTGCGGTGGGCTGGCGCCCTGCCCGGGGTTTGTTCATGCCTTGCACCCTGTGCTGGCTGGAAATTGGCTCCAACAGACCCCCCGTGACCCTGTACTAGGATATAGCGGGTTGGAGAATGGAGAAGCCAGTGGGAAACAAAACACTTGAGTGATGGCGTGACACTTAGGGGGGTCCACCTTCGTGATGTTACTTCAAGTCATACATTGTCACCTTTGTATGCTCCTCATATTTGAAGTTTCACATAATACTGGCAGACATCTTAAACACAGGTAGACAAACATCACCTGCCTCAGGTCCAGACCTTTCCAACATGGACAAGAAATCATCACCGGTAGGAGTTTGCATGCCTTTGGTTTGATGTTATTCGTGAGAACGTCTCTCCTTTGAAGGTGATGGTGGACTTGTCTGCTCTAGGAGTTCCTCCTTCATTTCTTGAATGCCTTCTTTATCTTCTACAGGATGGTGTCACCTTGCTCATGCTTGGTTGTTCTCTTCAGCTGGCTTTGTTTTCTTTTCGAGTTTAGGTAACTCCCCGATATTGTGTCCACCCCTTTGGTCACTGGAGTGGGTTTCACTTGTGATTTTTAGGGCAGACACTTCTGGAGTTGGACTTTACTTCTCACTTTCAGTTTGCAGTACTTCCACTTTAAGTTCTTGCAGAGCCTCTTTCTTTATTGTCGGTATTCTATTATTCAAGAATAGATTCCTCTCGATGAGGTCCCTCTTGTGGGTGGATAATAATTTTTAAGTTATGTCCATTCATATTTTGGTCTGTTTCCATTTTTACTTTCTCATATAGGAAGTACAGGGAAAATACTGGAATCATCCAAAAATTCGATATCGAGATTTTGATGAATTCTCTATGTTGTAGACCAGTGTTACCCAAACTCGGTCCAGAGTTTGGGAAACACTTTTGTAGACCTCCCTGACTTTCTCGTATAGGAAGTATAGGGAAAGTAATGGAATCATCTAAAAATATGATGTTGAGATATTGATGAATTCTCGACATTTTAGACCTCTCTAACTTTCTCATATACGGAAAGTATTGGAATCATCCAAAAATTTGATATTGAGATTTTGATGAATTTTCTATGTTGTAGACCTCCCTGATTTTCTCGTATAGGAAGTATAGGGAAAGTAATGGAATCATCCAAAAACTCGATGTTGAGATTCTCGACATTTTAGACCTCTCTACCTTTATCGTATACGGAACGTATTGGAATTTTCCAAAAATTTCATTTCGAGATTTTGATGAACCTTAACGTTTTAGACCTCTTTAACTTTCTCGTATACTAAGTATAGGGAAAGTAATGGAGCAGGGGGAGGGTTAGGAGCAGGCGCTGATACAGTGCATTGCCGCACCCACCACATGACAAACCAACTCAGGATCCATATTAGGACCCGACTGCAGCCATGCAATGGGTGATACCTCAGCACCACACTAGTTCAGATGGAGTGGACAAAATAATGTAATCATCCAAAAATTCCATTTCGAGATTTTGATGAATCTCAACATTTTAGACGCCCCCGAATCCGAAAATACCACTTTTGGAATTATGTCTGTGTGTGTAGACACAATAACTTGAGTACGCTTTCACTGCGCTCAACCAAAGTCTGCATACAAGTATTAGGTACAAAACGTAGATTTCTATCGACTTTTGGGTTATTTCCACTAACCAGAAGTGGTACTTTACCTTTCATTCATGCAGCTGCAGAGTCCAATTTATTCTTCTTTACTTTTATAATAATTGTTCAATATGTTATTGATTTGTTGATAGTTCTTTAATGAACATAATATAAAAATATAATTTACTCCTCAAATATCCATCCCCATATCCAAGTATATGAGAAAGTTGAGGGGAGAGCACTCACAATTTTTTCTGTTGTTGTGATTACTCAGTTTGGCTGTAGAAACGTTCAAGTTGGTGTAAACGCATCACCACAGGAGGTCCTCCTCTTTCTTTTCATCCCTCATCTGCTCCCTTTCCATTCTCAATCTTTACTCCAAACACACACACATTAATTCCTCCTTGGCTATTTGGTGGACATTTTCTATTATCCTTTGTTTGTTTATCTTCTTTTCCCCAAGTAGAGATCTTAAGTGTGTGTACTTTGGATAACTTGAGATTATATTTCCGGGTTGCAGTTCTACCTGAACCCTCCTGGCATATCACTTTGTTGGATTCTCTGGCCCTGTTGGGTAAATGAAGCAGTGCTTGATCTTCCATTGGCCCCGGGACCGTGTCCTGTACCATTCATTTCTTACACAAGGTACATCTGTGTGGACATGTCTGTTCTATTTGTCCATCTGGATGGTCACATTGGAGGTCTTCTCTCCATCCGAAGAAGTTACACTATGGCTACCACCATCACCAGGCCTTGCGCCAAGGAAAGAGGTGGGTGTCTTTTTATACTTGGAGACGTGCAGACAATATTAATTACCGTTTTTAACCATTTCATACTGAAAAAGTATTTTTTACCTTGACGAGATTTGGTATAGATCTTCTACAATGAAGCCCATCATATGAAGGTAATCATCATGCAGGTGGGACTCTGACTCCTTTCTTAATTCTTCCACCTCTAACATACTCCTCACTGCTTTGCTTTTCTTCAGTGTCTATGAAGTTCATATAAAAATGAGAATCCTTTATTACATTTAGAAGAAGATTTTAATATGGTTATGAAAACTGCTATTACTGGAACATCGCTTGTCACATTCAAAACAGCAATATGGCTTCTCTCCAGTATGTATGAGTGTGTGCTTCTGAAACCTGCTACCATCAGAGAATTATTGGCGACATTTAGAACATCAGTGGGCTTTTTCTCCAGTGTGGATTCTTGTGTGGCTGTGAAGGCTTCTTATATGTGAGAATTGTTTACCACATTCAGAACAGCTAAACGGCTTCTCTCCAGTATGGATACGAGTGTGCTGCCAAAGAGCACTACTGACAGAGAATCGTTTGCCACATTCAGAACAGCAATACAGTTTCTCCCCAGTATGAATGTGTGCATGTCGCCGAAGCGTGCTACTGTCCGAGAATCGTTTGCCACATTTAGGACAGCAATATGGTTTTTCTCCCGTGTGGATTCTCTGGTGGCTCTGAAGATGACTTAATTGTGAGAAGAGTTTACCACATTCAGAACAGCTAAAAGGTTTTTCTCCAGTGTGGATTCTTGCATGCCTCTGAAGATGGCTTATTTGTGAGAATCGTTTGCCACATTCTGGACAGCAATGGGGTTTCTCTCCTGTGTGGATCCTTTTGTGGCTGTGAAGATGGCTTATTTGTGAGAATTGTTTACCACATTCCGAACAGGAGTATGGTTTTTCTCCTGTGTGGATTCTTGTGTGCCTCTGAAGACGGCTTATTTGAGAGAATTGTTTACCACATTCCGAACAACAGTGAGCTTTTTCTGTAGTGCGAATTCTTCTGTGTTTATGTACTTGTTGATCAGTAGTGATGGCTCCTGTCTTCCTTTTTCTGACATCAGTAACAGAACGACACTGGAAAGATGTTGCTGTCAAATTCGGAGATCCACTTGTTGATTTTATCACCTTTTTCTCGTCCTGTTTGTTTGGCAGTCTGCAATGAAATGTCTGAGCAGATGAAGATGTGGAAAAGCTGCCATTGTCCTGTACATCTGCAATAAACACAAACAAATTCATCACTTTTTTTTTTTTAAATAAACACATTATTCTAAGAAGACAGGTGGCACACTGCTTGGTGTTGTTGCCTTCTGGTTTGACTGAGTTTGGATAAGTGTACCAGTGTGCCCTGCACTGGCCTGGCTCCCATTCTCGGGTTAATGTCTGCCTTACTTCACAAGCTGCCATGTACCCCTGTGTTGTGGTGTGCAAAATCTGTAAGTTTTGGTCTACATTTTCATTATATTTTGCTCAAGAGAAAACAACAGATGAACTTAAAATACTTGCTTGGACAGTTAACATCAAAGGCAATCTGTTTTCCTGAATTGTACCAATCACAGTACCACCTGTTTGAACTGAGCAGGAATTCAGGAGACGCCTCAAACTGTATTGACGATTTTATCACCTGTGAAGGGTAAGGCACCTGGGAGTAAACTGGTTTACAGCCTGGCAAAAGAAGACATGCTGTGGTTCAAGCTGTAACCGATTACTTTACAATCTGTGACCAGAAGGAGATGCCGTGGGACTGGAAATTACAGCTTGAGGCAGGAGATTGCCAAACTGATGAAAGAGTCTGAGCAAATTCATTCATCATATTGACAGCCAGCCAATCAGGTGTATGTAGCAATCGTAAATTGTGAAACCCCGTCCCACCCCCCAATGCCCCTCCACCAGGAGAATTTTATAATAAATACGCCTCGTCTGAAGAGCAACATCAGAAGAAGAGGGCGAGACAGACATCAGAAGAGGGCGCTAGCAAAGTGCGGCCATTTCCATCTGATCGTCAGCAAAGCATTTCATGAACAGCTTTGAGTGCTAAGATCACAAGCTACCTGTGACATTTACCCTTGACATCGTTAAACTTTTTGTGAGCTCTTTCTAAACTAAAGACTATATATGTCCAGACTTTGCTATCCACATTTTCTTTTATGCGTTTCTCTACTGGCATTATTATTCTTGTAAATAATACCACACTGCTTTTAACTTTCTATACTTTGCCTTCATATTTAGAGTGACTGAGGTACTAAGGTAAATATGTAGAGCACCTGGAGTAGTAAGGAAGTTTTATATGAACCAAGCTTTGAAGTTTATCAGGCTGAGGACAAAGAGCTCTGTCCAGTAATGAACAGTGTGTTAAATTAAGACTTTCACTGGCTGATAAATGCCGGATAGTCAGGGATGTTGACCCTTTGGACGTTTGAATATATTCTTGGAGACCAAAGGTAATATTTAGGTCTGAGATATGCAGGTGCTTTTCAATAAATTAGAATATCATCCATCCATCCATTATCCAACCTGCTATATCCCAACTATAGGGTCACGGGGGTCTGCTGGAGCCAATTCCAGCCAACACAGGGCGCAAGGCAGGAAAAAAAATCCCGGGCAGGGCACCAGCCCACTGCAGGGCGCACACCCACACATGCACACATACCAAGCACACACATCTCCAATGCACCTAACCTGCATGTCTTTGGACTGTGGGAGGAAACCGAAGCACCCGGAGAAAACCCACACAGACACAGGGAGAACATGCAAACTCCACGCAGGGAGGAAATTAGAATATCATTAGAATGTTAATTTATTTTGGTAATTTAATTCAAAAAGTGAAATTCATATATAAACTGTTCTAAAAAATTAAGGAAACTCTTTGAAAACACATCAGATCTCAATGGGGGAAAAAAAAAATCCTGCTGGCTGTCTCTACTGCTATGGACTGATATGATGATGTGTTAGGAACGAAAGGATGGCACATCGTGTGATGGAAGTGAAAATGATCAACCTACAGAGAGCTGAATTCAAAGGCACCCTGAAAATGAAAGGGGAAAAAATGACGTGGAAGCCAGGAGAGTCCATTTTGACTGAAATGTCATTGCAGCAACTCCAAATCGTACTCAGTAGTTTGTATGCCCCTCATGTTCTTGTATGTATGCCTGACAACATCCTAATGAGATGACAAATTGTATCCTGGGGGAATCTCCTCCCAGATCTGGACCAGGGCATCACTGAGCTCCTGGACAGTCTGAGGTGTTGGATGGACTCAAACATAATGTCCCACCCAGAGGTGTTCTAATTGATTGAGGTCAAGTGAGTGAGCAGGGGGGTCAGCCAATGGTATCAATTCCTTCATCCTCTCGCAAACGCATGAGGCCGGGCACCCAGGAGCCACTGCACCAGCATAGGGTCTGACAATGGGTCCAAGGACTTCATCCTGATACCTAATGGCAGTCAAGGTGTCGTTGTCTAGCCTGTAGAGGTCTGTGTGTCCCTCCATGGATATGCCTCCCCAGATATACCATCACTGACCCACCACCAAAACAGATCATGCTGAACGATGTCACAGGCAACAGAACGTTCTCCAGACCCTTTCACGTCTGTCATATGTGCTCAGGGTGAACCTGCTCTCGTCTGTGAAAAGCACCGAGTGCCCGCCAGTGGTGGACCTGCCAATTCTGGTATTCTATGACAAATGCCAATCGAGCTCCATGGTGCCCACTAGAGGACGTCGGGCCCTCAGGCCATCCTCATGAAGTCTGTTTCTGACTGTTTGGTCAGAGACATTCACACCAGTGGCCCTGCCTGCCTGCCGGAGGTCATTTTGTAAGCTCTGGCAGTGCCCATCCTGTTCCTCCTTGTCCAAAGGATCAGATACCAGTGGGCCCTTCTGATGGGTTAAGGACCTTCTACGAGGGGTCCTGTCCAGCTCTCCTAGAGTAACTGCCTGTCTGTCTCCTGGAATCTCCTCCATGCCCTTGAGACTGTGCTGGGAGACACAGCAGACCTTCTGGCAATGGGAGGCACGTATTGATGTGCCTGCCTTCCTGGAGAAGTTGGACTACCTGTGCCACCAAACTCTGTAGGGTCCAGGTATGGCCTCATGCTACCAGTAGTGACACTGACCAGTGACAAATACAAAACAGAGGAGGAGGGAGAAATGTCAGTGGCCTCCCACCAGGTGTGAAACCATTCATTCCTGTTTTGGGGGTCGTCTCATTGTTGCCCCTCTAGTGCCCCTCTTGTTCATTTCATTAAACTGATTAACAAGCCCTTCTGCTACTGAACTGACCCGATCAACAGCCCACAAGTTTCACTGACTTGATGTTATACTCTCATTAAAAAGTGGGCCTTTCATTTTTTTGAGTAGTATATGATAGAGATTCATTACACACAGAGTGAGATATTTCAAGCGTTTATTTCTTTTCATTTTGCCAATTATGGCTTACAGGTCATAAAAACCCAAAATTCAGTATCTCAGAAAACTAGAATATTGTGACAAAGTTCCATATTGTCGACTGTGACGATGTGGGTTCGCTCCAGGATCCCATCTGACGGGAGCTCGTGAACCCAACACCGTCGACAGTTATGACCGAGATGAGCTGACATATGAGGACAATTCTCTAATGAAGCCAGGGGATATTTCCACAAAGTGTCAAAGTGCTTTTATGACACAATAAAAATCCAAACAGAAAGTCAAATCGATATCCAAAGTGCAGTGCTCCAGTTTCAATAAATAATCCATAAAAGCAAGTGTTCAGTGGGGATAAAAACAATAAATCCTTTAAAATCTGAGGTTAAAATGCAGTCTCTCTTATTACGATCTCAGCCCAACTCCGTCTCTCATTCTCCTCGGCTCACCCATTGCTCCCGCAGCCGGCAGAGACCCAACAGCAATGAGCTCCTTTCAGCATGACCTCCGTCTCGGCTTCCTTACGGACATTACTGCCAGACCGTCCGAGGTCGGCTCTCCTCCCTCATGTAAGTCGCTCCTCAGATCCCTCGGGATAACACCTGCCTTGCTCATCCCACTCCAACAGAACTTTCAGTTGGGCCGAATAGCCCCTAATGCGCCACAAACAAACGCTCCTCCACGGGGCCCCAGCTCGTGTGGTCTCCTCCTTACAGGTTGCCAGATCATAGCTGCTAATTCACAGCTCATTCACGTCCTTTAACCTCCTTTTTCTTCACCTTGATCGATCTATCACTCCTTTTTCTGCCGTCGACCCGTATATATACACATCTGCCCCTGCCTCCGTGGGTGCAGAGCCTTAATCACACGCCGCAGGAAGCCAATGAGACAATCGAGAACGACCGTACCCACATGTGCAGGTGCAACTCGCTCCAACCACCTCATTAACTCCACGCAGTCGTGCAATCGTGCCCACACAGAAGGACACAACTATATGGATTAAAACCTGGCCCATTTTTTTTTTTTTTTTGAAGCCGTGGACCCGCTATACCACATCGGCTCTTGGTGTCCCACTTCACTCAGCTAATTAACCCAAAACACCTGCAAAGGGGTCCCGAGCCTTGAAATGGTCTCTCCGTCTGGTTCAGTAGGCCACACAATCAGACTGCTGACTTAATGGTTATCCAGAAGACCGTCATTGAGACCCTCCCTCCACAAGGAGGCAAAGCCGCCAAAGGTCACTGCTGAAGAAGCTGGCTGTTCACAGAGCGCTGTATCCAAGAATATCAATGAAAAGACGGAGTGGAATGAAAAAAGGTAGCAGAAGCAACAGGGATAATGGCAGCCTCGAGGGGATTGTGAAGAATTTGGGGGAGATTCCCAAGGAAGGGACTGCGGCTGGAGTCGGTGCTTCAAGAGCCACCACACACAGACGTGTGTATCGGGGACATGGGCTACAAACTGTCACAGCATTCCTTGTGTCAAGCCACTTCTGAACCAGAGACAACGTCAGAAGAGTCTTACCGGGGCTAAGGAGAAAACGGACTGGACTGTTAACAGCTCAGTGGTGTCGTCCATTTGGAAAGCACGGTCCCAGAGTCTGGTAGAAGAGTGGAGAGGCACAGAATCCAAGTTGCTTGAGGGTCCACAGTCAGTGATGATTTGGGGAGCCATGTCATCTGCTGGTGTTGGTCCAAAGTCAGCGCAGCCGGATATCTACCAGGACATTTTAGAGCACTTCATGCGTCCCTCTGCTGACAAGCTTTATGGAGATGCCGATTTCATTTTCCAGCAGGACTTGGCACCTGCCCACACTGCCAACAGTACCAATAGCTGGTTTCATGACCATGAGATCACTGGACTTGATTAACCAGCAAACTCGCCCACAGAGAATCCGTCAAGAGGAAGATGAGGGACAGCAGAGCCAACAATGCAGATGAGCTGAAGGCCGCGATCAAAGCATCCTGGGCTTCCAGAACACCTCAGTAGTGCCACAGGCTGATCGCCTCCATGCCATGCCAGATTGATGCAAAAGGAACCCCGACCGAGGATTGAGGGCCTACATGGACAGACTTTTCAGTAGGCCAACATTTCTGTATTCAAAATCATTGTTTTTTATTGGTCTTATGTAATATTCTAATTTTCAGAGATTCTGAATTTTGAGTTTTCATAACCTGTAAGCCAAATCAGCAAAATGAAAAGAAATAAACACTTGAAATATCTCACTGTGTGTGTAATGAATCTGTATAATATAGGAGTTCCACTTTCTTAACTGAATTACTGAAATTAATAAACTTTTCGATGATAATCTAATTTATTGAGATGCACCTGTACTTCAGTGTGCCATAGAAACATCTGACGAAAAGATCTAAAAACACTGAAGCAGCAAACTTGGTGAAAGCCAATACTTGGGTCATTCTCCAAACTTTTGGCCACGACTATACTTAACAGCAATCAAAGGTGGATGCTGCTCTCCTTTGCACCTACTGTAAGCCATATTACAACATGCAAATACCGAAAGGATCATTTATTCCTTACATTTAATCACATGACTTACTTATTCCAGCACTCCAAGATGGCTCTTGCTCTCCTCTCCCGTGTCCTTCATCGGTTTCCCCTTCAAACTCCGCTAACTCGCACTTCAGTTCCACAGAATTCTGCAGGGCAGACAGTCGCCCCATCTCAGTGACCCGGGGCCGCAAGCCGGAATGAGACTCTTCACAAGTGTCGTGCAGGAAAACATTTCCAGGGTCGTGGCTTTGCAGCTCAAGACCAACCGAGGAATCTTCCGCATCCCCAACTGTAACCTGAACGATTTCCCCCTCACACTCCTCTTCTTTAAAGACCGAGATTCTTCCTTCGCAGTCCTCCGACTTCACAGAGACATCGGCTGATGCACCCCACTCACGGGCGTCTTGCTTGAAGTGGGCCAGTCTGTCATCCATGCCATCATCATGGACTGAAGCCATGCTCCATGGTAAACTCTTCTCTCCCCCACAGGTTCCTGCTCTTCTCAAGATTTCCTTCTCAGGCAGACAGCCAGACTCCTCTGTATCTGTCAAAACAAATGAGTGACAAAATTACCTTATAAAGTCAATGAGAGTAATGGGAGCACATTTAAGGGTTAACCGAGCACCAAAAAACCACCAGCAAAGGTTCATTAGGAGAGATCTGAAATGTCGTATACCCTCCATGTTAGTTTATGTAGACCTCAGCAGAGCGAAAACCTACTCGACATGGAGACAAAGTCAAAAACTAGGAAAGGGGACCAGAAAACAAACAAATACATTAATTTTGTTTTTTTCAAATCAAACTCACTGGCCACTTTATTAGGTACACCTTGCTGGTACCAGGGTGGACCCCACTTTTGCCTACAGAACTGATGAAATTCCTTGATGGTGTAGATTCAGCAAGGGGCCGGAAACATTCCTCACAGATTTTGGTCCTTATTGACAAGGTCTACAGGATGGTAGCGAGACCAGCTATGTTATATGGGCTGGAGACGGTGGCACAGGAGACAGAGCTGGAGGTGGCAGAGTTAAAGATGCTAAGATTTGCATTGCGTGTGACGAGGATGGATAGGATTAGAAATGAGGACATTAGAGGGTCAGCTCAGGTTTGGAGACAAAGTCAGAGAGGCAAGATTGTGTTGGTTTGGAAATGTGAAGAGGAGAGATGCTGGGTATATTGGGAGAAGGGAGCTAAGGATAGAGCTGCCAGGGAACAGGAACAGAGGAAGGTCTAAGAAAAGGTTGATGGAGAACATGCAGGTGATGGGTGTAACAGAGCAAGATGCAGAGGACAGGAAGAGATGCAAAAAGATGATCCACTGTGGCGACCCCTAACGGGAGCAGCCGAAAGAAGAATATTGACAAGACTAGCATCAAGCAGCTGCCGCAGATTTGTCGGCTGCCCATCCATGACGCGGAATCTCCAGTGCCACCACATGCCAATGGTACTCTATTGGGATTGGGATCTGTGGCCTCATATATAACACCATGCGTAGAATTCACACTAAAACATGGCATACGGGCAAAAGTGGAAATGTGTGTTGTGAGACCGCAAGTCTCATGGAGACACGGGTAACGAGCCTCACGATGTCGTGGATATGGTGGTAACAGAAGCCAGTGTAAGCTTTGGGGACGTGCATTCGCCTGTTTCGCTAGGTGAGGGTTATAAGAAAAGACAAGGGACAAAAAAAAATAACGAAGAGTTTTATTAAACGTACCGTCTCGGAGGGTTTTGTTTTTTTTTTTTTTTTCTTTTTCTGTTTGCTGGGATTTGCTCTCTGCGCGGTTTGGGGTGCTGGGAACAGGCGCGCGCAAAGCCATCGGCAGTTTTAAACGTGGCGCACTGTCCATACTGTACCGCGAGACCGTGTGGGTTGGTAGAAGAGTATTAGGGGGTGCCGTGAGTGTCAGGTTTGTTTTGATAGGAAAGTGAGGGTTTTTTGTGGATGTCTTGTGGTTTGTGGGCCGTTAATATAAGAAAAGTATCCGTAAAGGGTGCTAACATCAGTTTTGAGTTTGTTTTTGTCGCTGTTGGGAGTGGGGATAAAGTGATTGTATCCCCCTCCCAAGGATAAGAATGGAGAAGCGTATCATTAGATGGGCTGGTTTTAGGTTATTTAAGACTGAATAGACAGGAGGTGAGGGAGGAGACCGCACTGCAGAGACGTGGTAGACGAGAGTGTTGGAAAAACTGAGAGAGATTGTGTGGCTCAGTGGCTGGCGGGTTCTGGGTATATGACAAAAATGACAACCCCAGTAAGCCAGTGATGACCCCTGATTTGTTCTTTTATTCTGTGGGAGTCTTATTGGTTCTGTTTAGAAGTTGGGCTGCAACAGCGCCTATATTTTTTTTTTTGACTTTATAATTTTTATTTATTTTTTTCTTCACTTTATATATGGTTGCACCCTAAGACAGATTGAAAAGGATTGTATGCAATAAACTGCAACTTCTTTAGTTTTAACACCTTGACATCTTAGTATGTTTTTTTTTTTTTTCTTTTTCAACTACGGCCCCGGTTGGTCCCAACTACAAGCAGCACACCTGCAGTTGCCGGTGGGTTACGATATGTGTACGGACAAAAAACAAAAAAACAAAATAAAGAATCCAGGTACATAAAAACTGTGCGTACGCCAAGGTCCATGCACTTCCCCTTTATAGATCCCAATGAACGTGAAATTTAACGCACGTGCCTACAGCCCAACCCCGACCCCTCCTAGAATTTTGCAAATTGAAATATGCCGATCAATTCAAGTAGCCCCTTCCATTCAGCATTCTGTTAAAAGGCAAAGGCACATGAAAAGAAAGAAGAATTTCAGCAGACGCAAAATGGAGGCAAGGAAAA
This sequence comes from Polypterus bichir lapradei, assembly GCA_026402145.1. Lineage (NCBI taxonomy): Eukaryota > Metazoa > Chordata > Cladistia > Polypteriformes > Polypteridae > Polypterus > Polypterus bichir. The sequence continues at coordinate 3,266,413 of JANRMT010062807.1, forward strand.
ATTACCTAACATTTGTTGGCTTAAGCAGTGGTATAAACAATCAAAGAAAATTGATGGAGTGATACAGCGTGGCGGAGATACGTGAAAGTTCAGCAAGTCGGAAAGCCCGAAATTAAAAAAAAAAAAAAAAATAGTGGTCAGATATCAGTGTCGACCTGAAGATGCAAGTTGCAGCCCACCGCCTGTTTTTTCTGTTTCAGACAATATTACAAATGCCAACTCCCATGCTGAGGACATGGTGGTCCTGCTGTGCCAAGCACATCTTTGGGCTCTGGCTGGTCACACACCTCTGCCTCGGAAACTGCCGGGCGATCATCTGGCTGTGTGCGGACAGACTCTGCTCAGGAGCCACAAAATGGATGCTGTAAGAGATGTAGGTAATGAGCTAAGGGCTGTACTGTGTGACACAGACTACAAAATAAGTGAACTGGTTACAAAATAAACGCTGCATCCGATTAAATGTTTCTACCATCCATCCTCTTCCGCTTATCCGAGATCGGGTCGCGGGGGCAGCAGCTGGAGCAGAGATGCCCAGACTTCCCTCTCCCCGGCCACCACTTCTAGCTCTTCTGGGGGAATCTCGAGGCGGCCCCAGGCCAGTCGGGAGACATCAACAACAACATTTATTTATATAGCACATTTTCATACAAACAGTAGCTCAAAGTGCTTTACATAATAAAGAATAGAAAAATAAAAGACACAATAAGAAAACAAAATAAATCAACATTAATTAACATCGAATAAAAGTAAGGTCCCATGGCCAGGGGGGACAGAAAAAAACAAAAAAAACTCCAGACGGCTGGAGAAAAAAAATAAAATCTGTAGGGATTCCAGACCATGAGACCGCCCAGTCCCCTCTGGGCAAAACATAGTCCCTCCAGCGTGTCCTGAGTCTTCCCCGGGGCCTCCTCCCGGTTGGACGTGCCCGGAACACCTCACCAGGGAGGCATCCTGATCAGATGCCCGAGCCACCTCATCTGACTCCTCTCGATGCGGAGGAGCAGCGGCTCTACTCTGAGCTCCTCACCCCATCTTTAAGGGAAAGCCCAGACACCCTGCGGAGGAAACTCATTTCAGCCGCTTGTATTCGCCATTTCGTTCTTTCGGTCACTACCCATAGCTCATGACCATAGGTGAGGGTGGGAACGTAGATCGACTGGTAAATTGAGAGCCTTGCCTTACAGCTCAGCTCCTTTTTCACCACGACAGACCGATGCAGAGCCTGCATCACTGTGGACGCCGCACCGATCCGCCTGTAGATCTCATGCTCCATGTTTTTGCATTTAGCTAATTACATTTAAAGAAAGTTGTAAGGCTGTGTGACTTGGCTGATCAGTTGGTCGGTCAGGATCAGGTTCATCATAGCGCATCTCTTCGGGTACGGACGGGTAAGTCACGATTGTGTGCCACATAATGAAGCACGCGACTTGCTTACACAACGCGACGCACTTAGAGCAGCACATTAAATGAGAGGAAATTCTATTTACATAAGTGTACCCGGGTTCTCCACCGCACGCGCCGTACTGCTGCGTCCTGGCCTTTGGATTCGGTTAACCCTCCAAGCTTCCGCGTTGTGATATATATGAAACATATCGTACAAACCGACACAAAGGAGTAACGCAAACACCTTTAAGTTCTTGATGTTTTCTCTTTTTTATTAATAGTCTGAAATATTAAAACTCAGAACATAAAAAGTGACTATTCAAGCTCTGCGATTCCTCCTCCTCTCACAGTAACACAACGAATACTGCGATCAATCTAAATTGCAACGACATGCATAGCTCAATTTACAAATAAAAAAAATAACATACCTGGAATATTAAAATGGAGAACATAAAAAGTGACAATTCAAGCTCTGTGATTCCAAACGCTGTTCAACGCTCACATTAACACATAACCAAAATTAATAGGAAAGCATTCAAAACATTTCAAAACAACTGAATACAGCAAAAATCACATTACAATTACTGTCATATACAAAAAAAATTAACTCAAGCAATATAAAATAATTGAATTCATTTCACTATACAGAGAATAACCGCGTGCTTACCTCCTCTCACAGTAACACAGCGCACACCGGGAGAGGCGCACACTGATGACGTAACATCAACACGATAAACAGAGTAGAGAAACAGAACAGGAAAACATACAACACAATGAATGATATCAGGATTTGGTGAAGCTCCAAACAACTAAACTTTTTATTTTATACACCTGTTACATTAGCAAATTCCTTCTCTGTATAGCGTAATGACAGCTCCGAGCGACACAAAGGATCGATTCTCAGCTCTTTACTTTGAGGTGACTCGCCATCCTTAAAAGGACTGCTTGCCTTTTGCCGCACCTGCGACTGTGCAGTGCTGCCGTTTTTATAGGCTCTCCAGCTATAGACACTACAATGTTAAAAGTGGAACTTCAGCTGAGCTTTCTCAGCTCACAACCTGCCTTAGTGAAATTAAAACCTGGATGAAGCAGAACTCTTTAAAATTAAACTGCAACAAAACTGAACTCCTGCAAATTGGGACTAAAATGCAACTTAATAAAATGAGCTCCGTCCCCAGTCCATCTTGGCGGTGATCTCATCAGACCTGCCTCTACTGTAAAGAATCTCGGTGTCATTTTTGATTCCTCCCTTTCTTATTCCGCCCACATAAATCACATTAAGAAACTTTCTTACTTTCACCTCCGTCACATATCCCGTGTTCACACCTTCCTCTCCTTTTCTAATGCTGAGAAACTTGTCCATTCTTTTATCACATCCCGCATTGATTATTGTAACTCGCTGTTGGCAGGTGTCCCTTCTAATCTTATATCACAGCTCCAGCTTATTCAAAACTCGGCTGCAAGAGTCCTGACTCGAACCAGCGGCAGCGAGCACATCACACCCATCCTGCTCCGTCTTCACTGGCTCCCTGTGTCTTACAGAATCGAATATAAAATCCTACTAATAACCTACAAAGCCTTAAATAACCTCGCGCCAAACTACATCAGTGACCTTCTCCATCACTACGTGCTTGTCCGCCTACTAAGGTCCTCTGATTCTGGCAATCTTGCTCTGCCCCACACTAATCTTCACTCCATGGGTGACAGCAGGGCCTTCAGCTGTATAGCGAGTGCCCAGACTCTGGAATGACATCCCGAAATGAATCAGGTCAGCTGACTCCATGAATTCTTTTAAAAAACAACTCCCAACTCATCTGTTCAGGACGGCTTTTAGCTCTACTTGACTTTATGACCCTTCTCTTAGTTTACCTCTAAGTCAAGATGCTCATGTAACCCGTATGTGTGTGTGCGAGACCATCACTTATGTTGTCTGTTAGGCTTTCTCTGAATTTACTGTCTTAATATTCTTTATTTATTTATCTGGTTTGTACAATGCTATATACTGTATACCCTGCCGTTCTTTCTTATATTCTGTAAGTGCCTTGAGCATGGGAAAGGCGCTATATAAATAAAATGTATTAGTATTATTATTAATGTCATGGCAGCTCATTCTTTTGATGGTTTTTAAATTCAGGAAGTTCTTTAAGCGGCTGTTCACAAGTTGCCATCCCATCCCGTTCTCCAGTTGCTCTTTCCTTGTTTGCTCACATGCCCCTTTTCCTTTTATTTCATTTAACTGTTTACTTTTGTATAAACCTGGTGAAAAATCTCTCCAAACAAAAACACAGAAAGCACATTTTTATTCTGTTAAACTCCCTCCAAAGTCTGGATGATCCATCACAGCCTTGCGTTTTGACTCATTTGGTGTTTATTGATTAGAAAATACAGACGTGGCGATTCACAGCCCATTTTCCACTTTGCAGAATCACTTCCTCTTGAAAGCATCAGAGCGTTCAGCACTCTTGTCATTTATTAAAAGCCAACTATTTTGTTCAGAAAGCTATTCCAGTATGCTGGGGACGGCATTGTTAATTATTATTAATTATTAACTGAACACACAGCATCGGCGGTCGATTTTGCTCTTGTCGAGTTGCACAAAGGTGTTCTCGTTTCTACAAGGAGTAATCCCGGGGCGGCCCCCCCCCAACACAGCGCCGCATAGGGAGTGATGGCTGACCAGGGTGCAGTGAGTAATCTTGTCATCACCACCACCCCACTTGGCTTGTTCCTCAGGTCCCAAGGTCCTGAGGTCAAAGAGTGAGCCTGAGGAGAGGTGGTCTTGGGGGAAGGAGAACTGGCACTGCGGCCACTGCACCATCAGTGATTTTTAAAAAAAATACATACACTCCAGGGGGGCACGTTTAGCACTACGCAAACACAGCGCCCGTCATTCTCCCCAAAAAAAGGCCCTGGTGATGACGCTACAATGACAAGTCCGACTTTGATGGGAAAGCACTGGCACAAGAAATGGAAGTGTTCCCAGATTTTTCCTAAAATGAACATGACCACACTGGAATGGTTCTTTTTCTCGCAAAAAAAACAAAAAAAAACAAATTTTAATGAAACACGTGAGTGCCCTCAGGATTGTATTGCAGCTACCACTCCCATAACTGTTAGCTTCTGCAGGGAGAGAAGCTTCTGAAACCTGTAGCACCAAAAAAAAAAAAAAAGAAAGACTTGGTCTACAATGTCACAAGAGCATCAGGGACGGGTCATGTGATACGATGACGTTAGAAATGATTTTGCTGCAAGAATGTCAAGGCGTGTCCAAAATATATAAATATATATCCTTCTATATAAAAGCGGTCGGGATTGTCCTTCCGTCCCGTGAGTGCTACGCAGGCGCGGAGTTTCACACACGCCCCGTCCATTTTGCAATGCACGATGGGATTTGTAGTTTCGTTTTTCCTGGTAAAAGATGATTTTCTACTCCAGACTGTGCGATATCTTCTTCTTCTTTCTTACTATATGAAAGCGGTCGGGATTGTCCTTCCGTCCCGTGAGTGGAAAGCGTACCGATATTCCGCTTATCACAGACTTACTACTTGCAGCTTGCGGTACGAAGCGACATGATGTGAGCAGAGTTCTGGTGCTCCCATCGTTCCCTTGCTTTTGTGCGCGATGCGCTGGAAAAATAGACAAAATTATGTCTCTGGAAATAATTAATGTTGATGGAGTACAAATGCCTCACCGCGTAGTAAATATCAGGGGGGGTTCAAAAGGGCAACCTCAATATAGAAAAAAAGTTTAAATTTCATCACAAAAATAACAGAAACTACGAGTATTAAAGTAATACCGCTCAAATGCAATATAACCAAATTAATGAGTTTGTATAAAATATCAAATTGATCTACATATTGAATTGCCTTAAGAAGTGGTCAACTTAAAAGTCGGTCGCCTTAAAAGGCGGGTCAGCCTAGTATATATAATTATTATTATTTGCATTTATATAGTGCTTTTCTCACTACTCAAAGCGCTCAGCAATTGCAGGATAAGGGCCCAACAGAGAAGAGTCCCTTTTGGCATTTACGGGATTCAAACCGGCAACCTTCCGATTGCCAGTGCAAATCCCTAGCCTCAGAGCTATAAATAAATATATATCTTTATATATAATTTGATACTATCCGTATGTATGGTGTTCACATCAATACCTCAACTCAATACAAGTTAGAACCACGCAATGGGACTCTGCCTCTGTAGTTAGAACATAACGTGGCAAACGCGGACGCAGTATTGCATGATTGGCTAAGAATGTTCAAATGCTTCAGTGACGCCGCTGGTCAGCCGAGTATAGTAAGTCGGTGTCGGTTCAAACAGAGAACAGTAAGTAGTGAGAGCTGCTGTTGACATAGTTGCACCTGAAAAGACAGTGAAAAAATCTTCTAGTATTGTTATACCATGGAAGACCCAAAGAGTGTCGGACTTAAAGAGAACATGCCGCAGAGCTGAGCGTAAATGGAGGAAGACTAAACTAACTATCCACTATGAAATATTAAAAGTCAAAATAACAGAATACAATAACACTGTCCGTCTTGAGAGACGCTGTTATTTCTCCAAGATTATAAATAACAATGCTAGTAATCCCAGAGTCTTACTTTCTACAATTGATCGCCTACTAAACCCAGGTAACTCACAGGAATGTCTCCCTAAGTACTTCCAGTAAAACCTGTGAGGCTATTGCTGTATTTTTCAATCAAAAAATTAATGATATTAGAAATAACATACTATATCCCTCCAACACTAAGGATCCTCCTAAACCCCAGCATTCTGTTATAAACAAATTAAACTCTTTCACTAGGATAGATTTACCTGATTTACAAAAAAATAATATCTCAATTAAAATCCTCCACCTGCGTCCTTGACCCAGTACCAACAAGGCTTTTCAAAGAAGTATCGGGCGTGCTAATTGATAATATTCTTGACATAGTAAATTCGTCTTTAGATACGGGGGTCTTCCCAGACTGTCTTAAGACTGCTGTAGTTAAACCCCTTCTTAAGAAACATAATCTTGACCACTCAGCTCTTGAAAATTTTAGACCCATCTCTAACCTGCCTTTCTTAAGCAAAGTTCTAGAGAAAGCAGTCATTATGCAGTTAAATGACCACCTCAATAAACCTGCTATTCTTGATAAATTTCAGTCGGGTTTTAGAATAAATCACAGCACAGAAACTGCACTTGTTAAAGTAGTAAATGATTTGCGAGTGAACGCAGACAGAGGCCATATATCTGTTCTCATCCTCTTAGATCTGAGTGCTACATTTGACACCATTGATCATAATACTCTTAGAAAGTCAATGGGTGGGCCTCTCTGGCAGTGTCTTAAATTGGTTTGAATCCTACCTGACAGGGAGAAAATTCTTTGTTAGTTGTGGTAATCACAACTCGAAGACACATGATATCCAATATGGTGTTCCACAAGGCTCTATCCTGGGACCGCTGCTCTTCTCAATCTACATGCTTCCGTTAGGTCAGATTATCTCAGGGCACAACGTGAGCTACCACAGCTATGCTGATGACACACAGCTGTATTTATCAGTAGCACCTGATGACCCCGATTCTATTGATTCACTAACACAATGTCTGACTTGTATCTCAGAATGGATGAATAGTAACTTTCTCAAGTTAAATAAAGAGAAAACTGAAATCTTAGTGATTAGCAATAATGGATACAATGAGGCTATTAGAAATAAACTGGATACATTAGGATTAAAAGTCAAGACGGAGGTAAAAAGCTTAGGTGTAATTGTTGACTGTAATCTGAATTTTAAATCGCATATTAATCAGATCACTAGGACAGCATTTTTTCACTTAAGAAACATAGCTAAAGTTAGACCTCTTATATCACTGAAAGATGCTGAGAAATTAGTTCACGTGTTTGTTTTCAGTCGACTAGATTACTGTAATGCACTCCTCTCAGGACTACCCAAAAAAGACATCAATCATTTGCAACGAGTGCAGAAGGCAGCTGCTAGAATCCTAACTAGGAAAAGAAAATCCGAGCACATCTCTCCAGTTTTGATGTCACTACACTGGTTACCTGTGTCATTCAGGATTGACTTTAAAATTCTGCTTATGGTTTATAAAGCCTTAAATAATCTCGCCCCTTCTTATATATCGAAATGTCTGACACCTTATATTCCAAATCGTAACCTCAAATGAGTGTCTCCTTAGAATTCCAAGAACAAAACTTAAAAGAAGTGGTGAGGCGGCCTTCTGCTGCTATGCACCTAAAATCTGGAATAGCCTGCCAATAGGAATTTGCCAGGCTGATACAGTAGAGCACTTTAAAACACTGCTGAAAACATATTACTTTAACATGGCCTTCTCATAACTTCACTTTAACTTAATTTAACTTAATCATGATACTCTGTATGCTCAATTTCCTCATAATAACTATTCAGGGTGGCTCTAAAATCCGTACTGACCCCTACTCTCTCTTCTGTTTCTTTTTCCGGTTTCTTTGTGGTGGTGGCCTGCGCCACCTCCACCTACTCAAAGCTTCATGATGCTCCAACAATGATGGATGGACTAAAAGGCAGAAGTCTACGTGACCATCATCATCAAGCCCTTCCGTGAGAACCCTAAATCAAAAGAGGACTGTTTCATTTACAGTATGTTAGGTAGAATGCCCAGAGGGGACTGGGCGGTCTCATGGTCTGGAATCCCTACAGATTTTATTTTTTTTTTTCTCCAGCTGTCTGGAGTTTTTTTTGTTTTTTCTGTCCCCCTGGCCATTGGACCTTACTCGTATTCGATGTTAATTAATGTTGATCTATTTTGTTTTCTTATTGTGTCTTTTATTTTTCTATTCTTCATTATGTAAAGCACTTTGAGCTACTGTTTGTATGAAAATGTGCTATATAAATAAATGTTGTTGTTGTACTGTTGGTTTTTGGACCGTTGGTTTGGGGAGGCGTACTTTCCAGGACTAACATCGTCGACTGACTTAAACCCTTCGACAGCTCCGGAACCGTAAGTAATTTAGAACGTATCGCCATTTGCTTGGTACGTCGAAACCTATCTTTGGGCAGTTCGGTTTTGGCATCCGTCCTTCTGACATCTATTGACAAACTGAGAAATGACGGCTGGGTATTAACAATGGTCATTCTTTACATTTTAGCCGATCTCAGGTCTAAAATGACCACGCCAACATAATCATTACTCTGACTCTGATTAGAGTCATATAATACGGTTTGTTTTGAAAATTTGTTTGCCGGAAAAAAATCAAATGAGGTGCGCCGAAGAGCTGAGTTCACGTCTTGCAGCCCCGTTTAAACAGGAAGCTCTTCATTA
>JANRMT010062807.1:3310303-3320641 GCA_026402145.1 Polypterus bichir lapradei
GGCTTCCCAGCAAAATTCTGTAGAACTGAAATCGGAGTTATCGGAGTATGAGGAGAAAATCGGTGAAGGAAACGGGAGAAAAGAGCAGCAGTCACCTAAGAGTAAGTACTGCGATTAAATGTTTAAGTGGTAACATTTAAAGGCTCTTCTTGCGTTTGTCTTGGTGTTTTCAGCTGGTGGAAATGCGAATGAAAAATTCAAACAAAGACCAACTGCTTGAGTGCATAACGACTAACTGTAGCTGATCTAACAAGCAATAGATAGATAGATAGGTAGATAGATACTTTATTAATCCCAAGGGGAAATTTACATACTCCAGCAACGGTTCCTCACAGTCAGAACAGTGTCCAGTATAAGACTTTCCCATATAAAGCTGTATTTTAGTAGTACAAGATCACCAGAATTGTGTTTAATGTAATAAAAGAATCATACCTTTCTAAAAATATTAATGTTATCACCAGTGGTTTAAGTAAGAGACAAATGTTCACAAAAGAAAAAAAAATCATAATGCTGTGCCAAGTATCATTCAAACGAGGTGATTTGTGTGTTGTAATCGTTTTCCACAGCATCCTCACACAGGCAGACATTTACTCTGAAAGCAGATTCCTAAAGATTGTAAATCCATCCATATTTTGCTCAGGTCACAGAATTGACCTTACACTGATTATATAATACACACAAATAAGATATGTGGGAAACTAATCCATAATTAGGTGTGCATTTAGGAGTATGATATATATATAATATCGTATATAATATTTATAGGGTGGTCCAGATCTAATTATGCAATTTTCATTACGTTGTAACTTATTAAGTTTATTACATAGAAAATCACCCAGAAAATCCCGGACCATCGAGAAGTGTGCGAACTGACAACATGAAGAATTGTCTTCGCGCTGAACTGGAATCGTCCCCGCATAAATCAAAGTCATTCAGACGATCTGGATCTGCATAATTAGATCTGGACCACCCTGTATAGGCAGACAAGCAGGGACCTTGCCCATCCGGGACGCCCCTGTGATAGAAGGACATATTTTCAGGGTAACACCCCCCCTCCCCAGGAACATGAGAGGGCAACCCCCCTGGATTGCAATAGGGCCACTGGCTTGGAGCTTGGAAGCTCAACCCTGCTGGGCCCCGTGGCCACCGCCAGGGGGCGCTTGGACAGTCCTGGAGCCCTGGACTGCAGCACTTTTGCCACACCCAGAAGTGCTGCTGGAAGAGGATCCGGGTGCCCCTGGAGTACTTCCTCCATGTTCAGGAGTGCTGCCAGAAGATGACCGAACAACACGTGGAGCATTTCTGGGGACAGTGTAAAAGAGGCCTCCTCACTCCTTTCAGGGAGCCAGAGTCGGGTGGAAGGTGGACGAAGCTTGTGAGGAGAGGAGAGGAGCGGAGGCGGCAGAGAAAGAAAGAGAAAAGGAGAAGAGACCGAGCATAGTTAGTTGTGCACCATGTGCTGAAAGGAAACGATAAGAAGAAATTAAAAGCATTTTTCTTTTGGACTTGTGTCACTGTGCCTGTCTGTGTTGGGGTTGATTACCACAATATATATAATCATCTCATAATACTCCATTAACAGCAACATCAGATAGCAGGCCTGTAGGGGGGTGTCAGCCCAGCCCTGCTCAAGCCCCATCACTCCCCACTGACACCCACATTGGACCAGTTTAAGTAACCAGTCCACCTGACCTGCACGTTTTCCTGAGAATGTGAAAGAAGAGCTTGGAGTCTCCTTAGGATGATGTGAGCAGATATATAGAGAACTTTTATAAACGTCTGAGTGCACGATTTGACCCCAGAATGCTAGACCACTGCAGCAGCATAGAAAACCAATCCAAGTTATTGCATTCCAGTTGCTGTTGGTCAGCTTTGGGGTGTGCAGCTGAGCCCCTAACCCCCCAGTTCCTCTGTGGTTATTCCACTAAGCATTGAGCTGCAGTTGTGAGCTGCTGTGCTATCACAGATATAGCTATGTTTATTTATTTATTTTTAATTTAAATAAGAGTTTTAAAGCATCTCAGTTTTATAAAATAAATCACAAGAAAGAAAAGAAAACCCAAATTCACATTGCAGACTGTAGGTTGTTTAGCCTTTCACTGTCAATAGATAGATAGATAGATAGATACTTTATTAATCCCAAGGGGAAATTCACATACTCCAGCAGCAGCATACTGATAAAAAACAATATTAAATTAAATAGTGATAACAATGAAGGTATAACAGACAATAACTTTGAATAATGTTAACGTTTACCTCCCCGGGTGGAATTGAAGAGTCACATAGTGTGGGGTCTCCTCAGTCTGTCAGTGGAGCAGGACGGTGACAGCAGTCTGTCGTGAAGCTGCTCCTCTGTCTGGAGATGATCCTGTTCAGTGGATGCAGTGGATTCTCCATGATTGACAGGAGCCTGCTCAGTGCCCGTCGCTCTGCCATGGATGTCAAACTATCCAGCTCCGTGCCTACAATAGAGCCTGCCTTCCTCACCAGTCTGTCCAGGAGTGAGGCGTCCTTCTTCTTTATGCTGCCTCCCCAGCACACCACTGCGTAGAAGAGGGTGCTCGCCACAACCATCTGATAGAACATCTGCAGCATCTTATTGCAGATGTTGAAGGATGCCAGCCTTCTAAGGAAGTATAGTCGGCTCTGACCTTTCTTATACAGAGCATCAGTATTGGCAGTCCAGTCCAATTTATCATCCAGCTGCACTCCCAGATATTTATAGGTCTGCACCCTCTGCATAGTCACCTCTGATGATCACTGGGCCTCCTAAAATCCACCACCAGCTCCTTGGTTTTGCTGGTGTTCAATTGTAGGTGGTTTGAGTTGCACCATTTAACAAAGTCCTTGATTAGGTTCCTGTACTCCTCCTCCTGCCCACGCCTGATGCAGCCCACAATAGCAGTGTTGTCAGAGAACTTTTGCACGTGGCAGGACTCCGAGTTGTATTGGAAGTCCGATGTATATTGGCTGAACAGGACCGGATAAAAGTACAGTCCCCTGTGGTGCTCCTGTGCTGCTGATGATAAAGTCGTACACGGAGCTGCTGGAAAGGCTGCCACTCACGGCGGCGCCTGAGATCATCATGAATAGAATACAATGGAACTCTGGAACTGAGTCCATCATTGAAGATAACCCATCCACTGAAGGGTCCCTTTAAAGACAAGGAGGATATGGGTGAGAGGAACAGCAAGAGTAAGTAAGGCTTAGTAGGAGCAGTGAGTAGGGGGCAGCTTGAGTTGGCCGAGTCCTCCTGACAGCCACACTTTATCAGTTTTACTTGTCAGATCTCATTAATCCAGTCATCCATTTTCTTCACCTGGGTCACAGGCAGCATTTGAAGTGAGTCAGTCACAAGTCCACTGCAGGGCACACTGGCACACACATGTCCACCCTCAGTCACACCAGACAGCGATTAACACAGCAGGCATGTATATGTAGTATGAGAAGAAGATAGAGAAACAGATAGAAGGTGAACGGGCAAAGGCCACTCAGTGGACAGAGAATAAACAGAACTGAGAGGTGAGGCCTCATCATTAACCAGTGAGACAGATATCTCTTTTATAATAATATATAAATTTAAAAATGACTGAACTGTTTGTATTATTGCAGATTTTCAGAAGAGCTACAGCTTCGCTATGTCTTCATTTTCTCAGACTTCTCTTCAGTGCAGTCTGCAACAGGAACAGGACAAGGAGATAATGAAGAAATCACCAAGAACATCAGATAATTTGACTGCGGCATCTTTCCAGTGCAGTTCTCGCCCCACTGCCAAACATGGACAAACAGAAGTCGTCAACACTGATGAACAAGCACCTAATAGAGATGAAGAGGCCTTGCACACAAGCCGAGAGTGTGGAAAAACTTCTAACGACAAATCGGACTGTAAAGATATGTCAATTCATACAAGTCAGAAGCCATATGCCTGTTCTGAATGTGGCAAACTATTTCCACACAGAAAAAATCTACTAAGACATAAAATAATTCACAGTGGAAAAACGTCTCACTGCTGTCGAGAATGTGGCAAGCAATTCCCCGATAACAGTGCTCTTCAACGTCACACACGTGTTCATACTGGAGAGAAGCCATACAGCTGTGTCAAATGTGGTAAAGGATTTTCTTATAAGTGTAATCTTCAAAATCATAAAACGATTCACACTGGAGAGAAACCTTATTGCTGTTTGGAGTGTGGTAAAGGATTCTCATTTTTAGGTCATTTTAATGTCCACTTGAGAATTCACAGTGGACAGAAGCCTTATTGTTGTAGTGAATGTGGCAAACGATTCATACATAAAAGTGGCCTACAGAGACACATTAGAATTCACACTGCAGAGAAACCTCACAGCTGTTCAGAGTGTGGCAAACAGTTCTCAGATGGTAGCACACTTCAGATGCACTCACAGATTCACACTGGAGAAAAGCCGTATTGCTGTTCTGAGTGTAGTAAACAATTTTCTGATAGCAGCGCTCTTCAGAGCCACACAAGATTTCACACTAGAGAAAAACAAACATATTGCTGTTCAGAATGTGGCAGACAATGTCATAGTCCTAGCAGTCTCCAAAGACACATGCGAGTTCATACCGGAGAAAAGACCTGTTCTTGTTCTGAATGTGGCAAACAATTCTTTGACCGTAGTGGCCTTCAGCAGCATACAAGAATTCATACCGGAGAGAAGCCATATTGCTGTCCTGAATGTGGCAAACGATTCTCTTACAGTAGTTCTCTTCGTCAGCACACACAAATTCATACTGGAGAGAAGCCGTACTGTTGTCCTGAATGTGGTAAACAATTTTCACAAAGAAGAAGCCTTAACTACCACTCAAACATGCACACTAGAGAGAAACGAATCCGAGCTAAACTAGCTGGTCAAAAAAACCCACCAATACTTTGCCGGGGTACTGAAGTAAGCGAGTCTCATCAAAAGAAACTTCCAGTATTTTTAGTCACCCTACCAATAACCGCTACTGTGTACATACTGCAAGAAAAGGCATCATTAGGAACTGATCAGATGCCACAGCAAGGACTTGCTTCAAATTTACAGGAATGACAGTTATAGTAGTGCAGTAGAGCTGTCCTGACTAGATTGTGACAGTTCACGCACAAAACCCAATGAGAGAAGTTCACTCTGAGATATTCTGAAAGAGGGTAAGCGATTTTCACTAAAAGGTACATTTTAGTAGCACATAATAATTCATACTGGGCAGAAACTGGGTTCAGGACAGCTCCATGGTTTTCCTCCATATTTCAGCAATTACTTAATGGACAGTATGACAGATTGGGGCCACTGTCGTCACCTTGCACCCTCAGACTATATACCAGACACCAGACAAAAGTCCAATAATTATTTATTTTATGATAATGATGTGCACAAAGCACCCTCTTTTCCACAATACTCATATAAATAAACACAATTCCCAATAATCAATAATCCTCCACTCTCCCAGACGTGTTGCCACCCCCCAGCTCAGCTCGTTTGTCTGGGATTTCCCAGAGTCCTTTATAGTCCTTGACCCGGAAGTGTTTCGCTCCTCTCTGTCCATGTGATTGGTAATACTTCCGGGTCAGATAAAAACTCTTCTTTTTCATCCCGGAAGTATGTCATTCCCTTTGTCCCTGTGACCAGGACGTACTTCCAGGGTATAGGGCAAATACAAGTCTCTGAGCCTCCCTGCAGCATCCCCTTGCAGCCCCCATGGTATCCAGCAGAGCTGTGAAGGAAAACTCCAATATCCATGATGCCCTGCTGGATTTCGGGGCACCTCCATGCTGCCGGAAGGGCTCCATGTAGCGGCGTGGGGGTATTGGCCGGGATGAACGACCGGCCATAGTTCACAACAGATGATGTTATGGTCCTATTATCTAAACAAAGCTGCCATTATAAGTACACATTATGTAAGTTAATAAAGTCTGTATTTGTATTTTACTTGAGAACTTGTCACAGCGCTCATGCGCACGCACTCTATGACAAGCTGTAGACAAAAATAAACCGAATTGAACTGAAAACATTCTTGTTGTCCCTAATGAGGTAATGACTGTCAGACAGCAGTGGCCTTGATAACCATAATAGAATTCGTACTGGTGATAGACCTCACAGATGTTCACAGTATTTCAAACAATAGCTTTCTTAAGTGGCACTGGAGAAGTCACCCTGGACAGCCAGAACAAAAATAAGCAACAGAAAAGTGCAAACAGAAATGTTCTAAAGGTGGAATAAAACCCTCAGAATTCTACCAGAGGGGCTGAGATCAGGAGAAGAAGAAATTTATGAAAAAGAAACCTTGCCCTTTCTTTATGAAAAAGAAACTTCCAAGCCCATTTAGCTGTCTTGCAAATTTCTGTCACCCCCCCCCCCCCAAGAATTACAAAAGAAGATATACTGGAAATGAAGAAGTCACTTAGCCAAGTTAGGCTTGTTGTGAATGTGCTGATTCATTTTTGAGCCAAATCGTGCAGGAGAAAGAGGCTGTGGATGCTAAGGGTCACTGTTGCCCTTTTAACTCAACAGACAGACACACGCAGGACACCAGGTAAAAGCAACAAGAAGTATTTAAATTCCTTTTTCTTCTTGTATAGTGCCCCTAAATAAACAGGCAAGTAATCATTTAACACAACCACAAATCTCTTTCTCCTCCACAACTCCCAGGAAGCTTCGTCCACCTCCACCCAACTCTGGCTCGTCTGCTGGGTTTTCAGCAGTCCTTTATATATAGTCCTTGACCCGGAAGTGCTTCTGTTCTTCCTCCCACATGATTAGTCAGCACTTCCGGGTCAGATGGAGAATTCCAGTTCTTTAATCAGCCCAAAAGTACTTCAGGGCTTCAGTCCTCATGACTTCCTAGTACTTCTGTGCAATAAGAGAAGCATGACTGCCCCGGTCTTTCCACAGCACCCCCTGGCAGCACCCAACAAGGCTGAGATAGCAAACTCCAAGTCCCAGGATGCCCTGTGGAAATCTGGGGCACTGCTACAATCCAGGGGAGCTGCCATCTAGTGTCTTGAGGGAGGCAGTGTCCAAAAGTTGCTGCCTTCCCCCATCCTTCCATGCTTGGGGCATCCCGGCCAGCTGTCTCTTACAAGGCAGTCTAGGGGAACCCTCACATTCTGTCATTCTGCAATGAAGTATGAATTCTTTTTGTCAATTGCTATCATAATGACCTGTTTTATGATCAGAAAGATCTTCATCATAGCGGCACATCATTACGGAAATGCTATACAATAGTTCGAGTAACTTGGTTCCCAGGGCACAAAGCCTACTGACGCTCATGTCCAAATTTTTTTCATTTTAGAAATTGCATACTATTGAATTTGTATTATTTATTTCTACTGTGTTCCTTTTATTGAAAACTAACAAAATACCCATGCTTTGCAGTGGCGAAGTAATGCCTTAAAATTTTTATTAAGAAGAAAATTAAACCTTTTTAAACTGAGGGAAAATATACCAATAATTATTTGTTAAGGATCTCTTTGTATACCACATTGTGAGTTCAGCCCTCCGGTTGTAACATGACCAAGCTGTGCGCTGAGCTTACTCTTGAGCATGTAACGTACAGTTGGCCATGTGAACAGTAATCTTGTCTCAAATCTCATAGCTTGGATTGCTGCTGTCTTAATCAGTTTGAGGTTCATGGTTTGTTTCAATTACGACAGTATTTGCAGGACTTGTGTTGAAGTGACATTCGGCATCTGTCAAGCGTTGTAAGCTTACAACCGGTTTCATCGATAACTTCACATCCAGCTTTTGAGAGTTTAAACATTCATAAACATCAAAGTGTCCACTACTGAAATCATCACCTGTGAATCTAAGATGTTTACGAGGCATTGGCGGTTGTCGAAAGGTGTAAAATATTTGGCCATTTCGGTACACTTGAAAGCGACAACCAAACAATTCAGCGGCAGCCATCAATTCACATGCAGAACCATAGGTGAAGGGCTTAAGCATTTCACTCTTCTAGTGCTCCTGTGTAGTATAATTATCTCCTGTACTGTCATCACTCGATAGACATGTTAATGGGGGTACGGTTGGAATGATAAAGGAAATGGGTACCTGAGCAATGTAAAGTAAGTCTAAAATACCTACACAATAACTGTAATCATAATAAATGAACAATAAAACACCAGAGAAGCCATGGATTGAATAAAAAGGCTGTAGTTATCAGCAGGGAGACGTGAATCCCGTGGCGAAGCAAGGAAGGGAATGTAGAGACCGGAGCGACAGACGGCCTTATATAGGCAGGCAGCCAACAACGTGGGAGGCGTTGGGATGGGGGACCCAACGCCGGCTCACACGGTGACCGAGCTGCAGGCTATGGACGTATATATGTACATAAGGAGGATTCAGTTAGCGTTGGGAACCCGTGTACCAAATTTCTTGAAGATGGGCCCATAAGTAACAAAGACCATTGGAAAGTTCAATATGGCGGCCGACAGTGGCATCATACCACCGAAATAAGTACGTACATTGGTTTCGGTTAGCGCAGGGAAGCCATAAATAAGAAAGTACAACATGGCGGACGTTGTCGACTGTTATGACCGTTACGCGTAGAATTTCGAAATGAAACCTGCCCAACTTTTGTAAGTAAGCTGTAAGGAATGAGCCTGCCAAATTTCAGCCTTCTACCTACACAGGAAGTTGGAGAATTAGTGATCAGTGAGTGAGTCAGTCAGTGAGGGCTTTGCCTTTAATTAGTATAGATTAGATTTATTTGAAGCTCTGAAAATGTTCACTGGGAAAGAAAAATAAAATAATACCAAAAGTCACATGGGGGCAAATAATTTTTCACAGCACTCTATACAAGTGTGTATTTGGGTGCGTTGTCATGGTTACAGCCATTTTGAGTAAATCCGTAAAGCGGTGCTGTTTGGGTGTCTTGCTAATACTTTAATGTGAATGTGCAGCTCCCATAGAAGACTTGAACCTCTCGGCTCCACGTCAAGTCCTCCCGGCACTTCATGAAACTGTCCGCCATGCCAGGCTGGTAACCCTGAAAGTAGTTGGACAGGCAGAGCGACAAATAAAAGAAAAAGACAAGAAAGACGATGAGATGAATGAAATCCCATCTCAGTCGAGTGACCATCATGTGTTTGATTGAGCCTGTCTGGCTGATCTTCACTGTGTGTGTGTGTATGTGTGTTTATTCAGGTCTGTCCATGTGAAGACTTGATGAAGTTCGATTAATTCTCCCGATAGTGGAGTTTTATAATGTAAACTAAGAATCGTGTAGCATTAGCCCCTGTGCTTTATTTATTGGATTTTAGGCAGCCGAGAATAAGGATCCCTTATGTTAAAATTCTGATTCTGATAGTGCCTTATTTAAACTATTTATAAACACTTGATGACCCTATTTTTTAATGGTTTCTTAAAGTTTACTTTTAGTATTGTATTAATTATACAGTACACCCCCAAAATCCACGACTTTTGGATGTGGTTAAAAAAATGCCTATTTTTATAGTTTAAACCCTAAATACAGTATGCCCCAAAGCACTTTAATTTCATTACAAACTCAGCTTAATACATTAATACATTACCTAAAAACAGAATGTAAAGGTAAACCCGTATACTGTACAGTACTGTACTGCTATGTCTCCCGCAGTGCTAGAATGTAAAATACCGATGTTACCGCTATACGTACTGTAATTCATGCAAGCACGTTTTCTTTGTTATAAGTAGAGTAAATACATAATAATTTCATTTAATTAAAATACAGTAAAATGTACAGGTACTCAACAATGATGAATGATATTGATGATAATGATGAATTAGCTGTGCAGTACGTTGCACAGGATTTAAAACTCCTCGGGTGGCGCCTCTTCTTCAGGTGCTTCAGGAGGAGTCGTATCTTTGGACGGGTCTTCTTCTGGTGTTTTGTGCTGGCTTTTCTTTATAGGTTTCAGGAATGTTGTGATGGAAGGTTGCTACATTGTCTCCTGTAGCGAACTGCTGGTACAATTTCCGTGCTTTCTCACGGACGATGTTACCGTCCAAGGGGATGTTCTTCTTCCTGCAGTCGGTGATCCACAGTGCCAAGGCAGATTCCATCCTGACGATATTTTTATTCCTTACGGTCATTCCCTTTTTTGGCACTTTCACAGAAACTTCCAGATACAGTATTCCAGATCACTGCTTCGTTCTTCTTTATGTAGTGTGTGGTGTTTCCATTAATGCCATAGTGGCACGCTATTGCAACATAACTTTTTAGTTCCCGGAGCAAATCCAGTAGTTCAACCTTCTCCTGGAGTGTTTTAAACTTCTTCTGGTGCTTAGGCTCAGTGCCAGAGGCCTTAGAAGGTGCAGGGCGATTCGGCGACATCGTGTGCGTTTAAGAATAACAAAACAGTAA
>JANRMT010062807.1:3389722-3405186 GCA_026402145.1 Polypterus bichir lapradei
TATCTATCTATCTCATCCTGCCAACTGCATTATCTAGCTATCCAATCCTGCCAACTATGCTATCTAATTCTGCCAACTACACCTATCTGTCTATCTATCTAATTCTGCCAACTAGGGCTGGGCGGTATGACCAAAATTCTGTATCACGGTATTTTTCTCAATTATCCCGGTTTCAAGGTATTCGGCACTATTTTTTTCCCATGCATGAGTGGAGGTTAACCACATTTCCCACTGCATTAAGTGCAGTAGACTGGCTAAGAATAACCGATTCCACTGTCATGAGAATTGTACATTTTACAAAAAACATTTTAATGTGCACACAAGTATTAATACAGGCTTGCATGGCCCCATAAAGTGATTATTTTCAAGGGGGTGGCACTAATGAAGAGAAGGAATCACATTGCATGACAGTTGCAGTCAAAATATTGAACCTTTTTTATTGGACACATTTTGCAAACAACTTAAACTATAATTTTGACAACATGTTGTCAACCATCCAAAGAGGCATTTAGACTTAGTAAAATATCCAGAGGTGCTTGTCAAAAGTTGTATTGCACTGAACACGTCTTAGAAAAGGAATAAATAGTAAATATTTTTTGTAAACCAACTACACTTTCTGTTAATCTCTGTCCACTGACACGTTAGCTATCTGGATTGTAATGGCGTTGGTTATCTCGATCCACTGCTTGCTTTTTTTTGTCGTAGGCAGTACCTCTTAGCAAACGCGTCTAGAAGTGACATCTGACGCGAGTGTCCTCTAGCTTTTTCAGTTTTACCTGAGGACGTGCTGGATGCCAATCTTAGTTCCATACATTTATGGTACTCCAAAGCATGTTTGCGCTTAAGGTGGTGCAGCAAATTGCTCATGCCGCTGCCTCTGGCAACAACTTTAGCTTGACAGCATTTGCATTAAATAGTTGTTTAATCCACATACGACCTTTTAAAACCAAAGTATTTCCAGACAACAGGCACAGCTCCTTTTTTAGGCAAAAGTTCTTCTATGTCGTCATGTTCAATTTTATTGTCTGCTACAGCTTCAGTTTTGGAATGTTCTTTATCCATTTTCACCACTCGATATTTCCACTAACGCATGTACTGTATTGCATGCTTGTTTAGCGGTGTAGCAGTGAAAAAGGTCCCCCCTTAACCAGTTTCCTGCTGTGCCATGTTCCGAACATTGTTTAGGCTATTTAAACTGGTTTTAAGAAAAATCCATATCATAAAAATAAAAAACGTTTTTTGGTATTAATTGGTATACCTCCCAGCACTACTACTAACTACGCTATCTACAGTATCTATCTATCTATCATAGTGTGGATGGGAGGAGAAATGGAGTAGGGGTTATTCTGAAGGAACAGCATGTCAAGAGTGCTTGTGAGGTGAAAAGAGTGTCAGACAGAGTGATGATAATGAAGCTGGAAATTGGAGGTGTGATGATGAATGTTGTTAGTGTATATGCACTGCAAGTTGGGTGTGCAAATGGGTGAGAAAGAAGATTTCTGGAGTGAGTTGGATGAAGTGATGAACAGAGTACCCCAAGGGACAGAAAGTGGTGATTGGAGCAGATTTCAATGGGCACGTTGGTGAAAGGAACAGAGGAGACGAGGAGGTGATGGGTAGGTATGGTATTAAGGAGAGGAATGAAGAAGGTCAGAGGATAGTGGATTTTTCCAAATGGATGAACATGGCTGTTAGGAATTAGTATTTTAAGAAGAGGGAGGAACAAAGGGTGACGTACAAGAGTGGAGGAAGATGCACAAAGGTAGATTACATCCTATGCAGATGAGTCAATCTGAAGGAGATTGAAGACTGCAAAGTGGTGGCAGAGGAAAGTGTAGTTAAACAGCATAGGATGGTGGTCTGTAGGATGACGTTGGAGATGAAGAAGAGGAGGAGAGTGAGGGCAGAGCCAAGGATCAAATGGTGGAATTTGAAAAAGGAAGAATGGAAGGATGAGTTTAGGGAGGAGGTGAGACAGGCACTGGGTGGCAGTGAAGAAAGCTGAGCAACTACAGCAGATGTAGTAAGGGTGACAGCAAGAAGGTTGCTTGGCGTGACATCTGGAAAGAGGAAGGAGGAAAAGGAAACCTGGTGGTGGAATGGGGAAGAACAAGAGAGTATACAGAGGAAGAGGATGGCAAAGAAGAAGTGGGATAGTCAGAGAGATGAAGAAAGTAGACGAGTACAAGGAGATAAGGCACAAGGTGAAGAGAGAGGTGGTGAAGGCTAAAGAAAAGGCGTATGATGAGTTGTATGAGAGGCTGGACACTAAGGAGGGAGAAGAGGACCGGTGGGCTACAGAGAGAGACCGAGCTGGGAAAGATGTGCAGCAGGTTAGGGTGAAGAAGGATAAAGATGGAAACGTACTCACAAGCGAGGAGGGTGTGTTGAGAAGATGGAAAGAGTACATTGAGAGGCTGATGAATGAGAGAAAGAGAAGGTTGGATGATGTGGAGATAGTGAAGCAGGAAGTGCAATGGATTAGCAAAGACAGTGATGAAGAGGATGAAGAATGGAAAGGCCGTTGGTCCAGATGACATACCTGTGGAACTATGGAGGTGTTTAGGAGAGATGGCAGTGGAGTTTTTAACCAGATTGTTTAATGGAATCTTGGAAAGTGAGAGGATGCCTGAGGAGTGGAGAAGAAGTGTACTGGTGCCAATATTTAAGAATAAGGGGGATGTGCAGGACTGCAGTAACTACAGGGGGATAAAACTGATGAGCCACAGCATGAAGTTATGGGAAAGAGTAGTGGAAGCTCAGTTAAGAAGTGAGGTGATGATTAGTGAGCAGCAGGATGGTTTCATGTCAAGAAAGAGCACCACAGGTGAGATGTTTGCTCTGAGGATGTTGATGGAGAAGTTCAGAGAAGGCCAGAAGGAGTTGCATTGCATCTTTGTGGACCTGGAGAAAGCATATGACAGGGTGACAAGAGAGGAGCTGTGGTATTGTATGAGGAAGTCGGGAGTGGCAGAGAAGAGTTGTACAGGATATGTACGAGGGAAGTGTGACAGTGGTGAGGTCTGTGGTAGGAGTGATGGCGGTGGGATTACATTGGGATCGGCTCTGAGCCCTTTCTTATTTGCAATGGTGATGGACAGGTTGACAGACGAGATTAGACAGGTGTCCCTGTGGACTGTGACGTTTGCTGATGACATTGTGATCTGTAGTGAGAGTAGGGAGCAGGTTGAGGAGACCCTGGAGAGGTGGAGATATGCTCTAGAGAGGAGAGGAATGAAGGTCAGTAGGACCACCACGACAGAATACATGTGTGTGAATGAGAGGGAGGTCAGTGGAGTGGTGAGGATGAAGGGAGTAGAGCTGGCAAAGGTGGATGAGTTTAAATACTTGGGATCAACAGTACAGAGCAATGGGGATTGTGGAAGAGAGGTGAAGAAAAGAGTGCAGGCAGGGTGGAGTGGGTGGAGAAGAGTGTCAGGAGTGATTTGTGACAGACGAGTGAGTATCAGCAAGAGTGAAAGTGAAGGTCTACAGGACGGTAGTGAGACCAGCTATGTTATATGGGCTGGAGACGGTGGCACAGGAGACAGAGCTGGAGGTGGCTGAGTTAAAGATGCTAAGATTTGCATTGCGGGAGACGAGGATGAACAGGATTAGAAATGAGGACATTAGAGGGTCAGCTCAGATTGGACGGTTGGGAGACAAATTTAAAGAGGTGAGATTGTGTTGGTTTGGACATGTGGAGTGGAGAGATGCTGGGTGTATTGGGAGAAGGATGCTAAGGAGAGAGCTGACAGGTAAGAGGAAAAGAGGAAGGACTAAGAGAAGGTTTATGGATGTGCTGAGAGAGGACATGCAGGTGATGGGGGTAACAGAACAAGATGACGAGGACAGAAAGATAAGTAAAAAGATGATCTGCTGAGGAAACCCCTAATAGGAGCAGCTGATAATAATAATAATAATAATAATAATAATAATAATAATAATAATTGTCTATTATTATTATTATTATTTATTAATTAATTATAGGGCACTGGAGTTTCTTTAATCTTGAATATGCCTGACAACTCTCCAGAAGTAAACATTGCTGCATTACATCAATTCCTGCTTTTCCTAATGACTCGTGTTTTGCAATGACCATCAACAAAAGCCAATTTTATAGGAAAGTGTATTCTTTTGAATTGAAATGAGTAGAAAACGTTTGAAATCTGAGTATGTATTCTTATCATGATTAGATGTTTCGATTTGTATTTATTTACACCTTTCACTCACTATCTGTGTTTCTTTTTTAAGTTTTTCCTCAGTTAGAATATTCAAACAGTCCATTAAGCCCAACAAAGCTTGCCAATCCTGTCCGTAACATCAAGTTGAGTTTTGAAAGGCCCTAACGTCTCACTGTCTATCACACTGCTTGGTCTCTTATTCCAAGTGTCTATCATCCTTTGTGTAAAGAAAAACTTCCTGATGTTTGTGTGAAGTTTCCAGCTGTGTCCCCCATGTTCTTGATGAACTCATTTTAAAGTCACCGTCTCGATCCACTGCACTAATTCCCTTCATCATTTTAAACACTTCAGTCAGGTCTCCTCTTAATTTTCTTTTCCTTAAACTGTGAAGTCTCAGCTCTTTTAATCTTTCCTCATAACTCATCCCCTGTAGCCCTGAGCCAGCCTAGTCGCTCTCCTCTGGACCTTCTCTAGTGCTGCTACGTCCTTTTTGCACACAGGACTCCAGATGAGGCCTCACCAGTGTGTTATAAAGCTTGAGCAGAACCTCCTGTGACTTGTACTCCACACATCAAGGCGCTATATAACCTGACATTCTGTTAGCCTTCTTAATGGCTTCTGAACACTGTCTGCCAGTCGATAGCTTAGAGTCCACTATGACTCCTAAATCCTTCTCATAAGGTGGACTCTCGATTTTCTAACTGCCCATTGTGCATTCAAACCTCACATTTTCACTCTATATGTGTAATTCTTTACATTTACTGACATTAAATTTCATCTGCCACAAATCTGTCCAAGTCCTTCTGTGATGATTTAACGGATTCCAAATTATCTGCTAATCTACCTATCTTGGTATCATCAGCCAACTTAACCATCTTTTTACTTATATTCCTATCTAAATCATTTCTAAATATTACCAACAGCAGCATGTGACACCCCGTGTAGTGGCAAAGTTGGCACCCAACCACATAGTGGGTGTCTTGTGTTGCAGAACTGAGCGGGATCAGATTTGTGAGAAGTCAGACGTAGTGACACAGCCACAAAAAGGTGGTATTTCCAAAACAAGTGTGGGTTTACTTACAGGTGCAATAAAACAACAAAAATAATAATGTCCCGATCAAAAATAGTGATCAATATATACAGTGAAGTTTCCAGTCCACAAAAATTAAAAATAAAGACAAAAATGTATACACACAAAAATTTACAATCTTCCGAAATGAAGAAAATGAGTTCAGGAAGAAACTACACATGTAACAAAGTCCAAAGAATGCAAAAAATATTTAAGAAAAAAAAAATTAAGTACAAAAACAAAGTGCACCAAAACTCAAAATCTATATAAATACGGCCACCAAAATAAAGCTACATTACGAGATATTTATAATATATACAAGAAATTTACAAAATAAGGCACAAGCCGCTGTTTGGTATAGTAAATGAAAAAACTATACCAATTACACTACCGAGTCTAAAATCAATCCTTACGAGGCAGGAAGTGCCTTTTATAGTCTGGGCACAACTCTTTACCTAATCCTGCGACACGTTGCTCCGTTTCACCAATCGCGACTGACGCAGGTGCTTTCTGCACAGGTGCTCCTCTCAGCCTTTGCAAGGCATGTGATAAATAAGGCTAGCGGCCTCGCGCGTGTGCGAGCGAGCGAGGACAAGCGCATCCCGACACGCACTACAAAAGTAAGTTTCGTTTCTTTGTAGTGATGGGAAAATGAATCCTCGTGAAGCTTTGACGCTTTCTTTCTAATTCTGCCAAAATGAACAGCGACATCTGGTGCTTCACTGGGGTCAAGGCAAGCTCTCAAGAGCGCAAGTGAAGCGGCACTCGCTGTTTCAGTCAGAAAAGTCTGTGTTCATTTTCTTCTGCTAAGGTCCTTGTCCATTTATACTATTTAACTTCTGAACGTCGTTTTCCGCTGTTAGTCGCCATCTTTCACCAAAGCTCACTAAACCACCTCTCTCTCTTTTCACAACCCTCCTTTTATATAGGCTACCTGTTCATTTAGCGTCATAGCTGTCAAACCAATGAAACGCTGTGAACCTCTGATGACGTTCGGAGCTTCAGACGTCACGTGTCACGTGACAGCGGTGTTTTGACAAAGTGATTCGACTCACTATGCTTCAGATCAACTGACACAAGCTTCGATGCTTCGGTATCATTTACCAATCTCTATTTCTTTGGGAATTACCCCCTCACACTAATGTATGCATGCACGTTCTTAACTATAACGCTTTGCACTTTTTTCTTTGCCAATGGCAGGAATAAAAAGACGCTCGCCTTTATGACGAGGTATGCGCAGCAACCTCCAGCAGGCCTGACCAGGGGAGAAGGGTCTGGCTGCAGCCACTGTAAGGTGCTGAGCTCCACAGTAAGCGGAAACACTTGACCTCCACAATGGGCGAATGAATATAGGACCTACCCAATCACCAGCCCTAACCTTAAAAACACTGGGGAAGGCAGCAACAGTGAAATAGCATGCCTAAGCTTAAGGCAGTGGGGGAGGGGCATATTCCTTCTTTAGCATATAAAATAACCGTTCGCGGAAATGTCCATCCCGGACAACAATTAACACGAGGCAGGACAGGATCCAACTTAAAAAGCTATTTCTTCCACAAACTAAAAAATCCTTGTAAAAACAACAACAACATTTATTTATATAGCACATTTTCATACAAACAGTAGCTCAAAGTGCTTTACATAATAAAGAATAGAAAAATAAAAGACACAATAAGAAAACAAAATAAATCAGCATTAATTAACATCGAATAAAAGTAAACACACACTATCCAGACACTATCGACACTATCCAGAAAAGAGTACGATGAAAACGGTTTCTTTTAACTAAATGAAGCCAACCCAAACAACCGGACGTACAAGGCAGGATAAAATTAAAAAGACTAAACGGGACTAACTAATATAGGACCTACCCAATCAACAATCCTAACCTTGAAAAACACTGGGGAAGGCAGCAACAGGGAAATAGCACGTCTAAGCGTAAGATAGTAGGGGACGGGCGTTTTCCGTCAACTGTGGCGGTCACGTGTTTCCGCTTTCTGTGGAGCTCAACACCTTACAGTGGCTGCAGCCAGATGCTCTTGGGACCAGGGGGGTATTTTTCGTACGTGGATTACGTGCTTTTTCAAAACTCTTGCTGGATGTGTTGTAATAGCAGCACATCCAAATCCTCACACCTGCTCGGAGCAGGTCTGTTCTATGCAAACAAGGATTAGCTCACACACTTAATCAGTGTCCGTGCATGGAATTCATTCAGTCATAGCTTTCATGAATGAGCAACCAATTGATATCGGTGCACACATTATAAGAAGCGAATTTCATATAGAAAGGGTTTTGTGCGATCAGCAAGATCCTTTACTGCTCCCAGAGGAAATTCTTTTCGAAAGATACCACTTTAGCCGAGGGGGAATATTGTACCTCAAAGATTTTTTAGCACCTTATATTCGAAGTCAATCTAGGCGAAGTCGGGCTCTCACAACCACACAGACAGTATGCATTGCTTTGAATTTTTTTGCAAGCGGCACTTTTTATATACTGTAGACGATACAGAAAATCTGTCTAAAAGTGCAGCTTGCAAGACAATTCGTAAAGTCTGTTTGGTCTGAAATATTTCCTAAAGGTTTTCATAGTGTTTCCTATACACCTGCATGTGCAGACAATAAAAGAGGCGTTTCATGCCATCGCAGGTACACAGGCAAAAACACCCACAGCTCCGTAAAGAATCTCACAATCAGCCTAACATTCTCATTACCCAGGATTTCCAAATGTGATTGGGGCACATGGGACTGATCAGAGTTTAGTTTGATCAAACATTATTTGGAAATTGTATATCTCCTCCTGATGAATAATCAGACACAGTGTCTTCATCAAATATTTGACCTCCGTCAATATCTTGTTGGTCAGACAAGTTCTAGGGATATGACATTCCCTGCAACTGACCCAACTTAAAAAAGAGGGCTATATGGAACATACCTATGGCACACATTGAGGACAAATATATGCAATGACCATCCTTTACCTGAAATGAAGTGACCACTGCATCCTGCCACTGGTTCGGAGGAGGAGCTTCCCACTGGAATGCCCTCAGAAACAGGGCGATGGGCATTTTGCTGGAGAGCCAACTCTTCCTCAGGGGTTAGGTCTGGACTGTGTGGACCTCCAACATGTTTTTTGCTTGTCTGCCTTCTTATTAGCTTTAAAATTCATGTTTTTTATATTATATATGATTCTTTACGTCAGCAATTCTCTAAATAGTTATATACCTGACCAGTTTGAAGTATATTCTTATACTTCACTTTAACCTGTCCCCATGTTCTCCTTGTGCTCACGTTTGATCTGGAATTATGACATATTAAATAATAATTAATCTGACACATAGGAAATGAAACGCTGCATTCAGTAAGTACAATGCACACTACTTGGCGTTTAATTTGTCGGCCACTTTTTGCCAGCCGTCTTTTCTGGTTTGGGCTGCTTTTGCAGTGTTACCCCTTGTGCATATTAAATCTTGAAATTCTTCATATCCTTCGAGTAAAAGGTCCTGCTCCGCTTGTGTGAAAGAATGCGCCCGTTCTTTCGTCATTTTGTCACAGCCTATCAAAGACTTGCTGATCATGTTTTCTAGACTCAATATAGGTGGGCTTTTCAATCAGCGCGGGCGCGCGCATTCATCTCGGATGATTAGATCCAGCGAGACTAATCTACTACACCGCTGCGTTTGAAAAACCGACTTATCCCGGATGAGTTTCACCGGCATTAACTCATCCAAAATGAGGCATCTGATCTCGGATGATTTAAGCGATGTACGTAAAATACCCCCGCGTTCTTTCAGACCGGAAAACCAAATAAAAGTGTGGATGGTGATACAAAGACAGACGCGGGAGCTGTGTTTGGGCGGCACGCTGAGATGCTCCTAATTTTTGTAGGTGCCTGACGCCGCACTTTCTCTGCGCAGCGCGTCACTCCTTCACGAGTTTACTGCTAACTGCGCTCTTTATGCACTTCCAGCTGCTGTTTGAATGTTGTGTCTCGTAGTCAGGACTCCTGTGATTCTGGCAAGCAATATCCTTCTTGATCGTTCACGTTTACCTGCCGTTTCGCTTACCGATTTTGACGCCGCCGGTCTGATTTAGTCAGCGGATTACGTGTTATGAAGACATCGGTGTTCTTTCACACTGGAGGAGTCACTCATTTCCACGGCTCGGCTTTTGCTTTGGTAATGTGACCCTGTTTGTTGTCTGCAAAATGAACACAAGATAGATAGAAATGTACACATTTGCTTTAGTAAGATTATAGGGTAGTCTTTTATAGCAATTTCTTCACCACTGTTCCTAACCCCAAACTTCTGCTAGAAAGGAAACTGATTTTCACAGCTGGAACGTTGCCATGGAAGTTCACACCCCCAGTTATCTGCTGCTGCCAAATGAATGCTGGAAGTATAACATTGGCCGCAATTTCTTTGAAAAGCTTGCATCCAATATCGCATAGTGCATTCTTCTGTATTGTTCCCCTACCCCCACTTCTGCCTGCTACAGACAGGGGCACATATTGCCATAGCAGAACGAGTGACCCCTCCAGTGTGAAAGGACTGAGTGGTGTAGTATGGTGTGGTGGTTAAAGCTTTGAACTTCAAACCCTAAGGTTGCGTGTTCACATCCCGACACTGTGTGAAGCTGAGGAAGTCACTTGACCTGCCGGTGCTCCGACTGGAAAACCAAAAAAGTAATGTAACCAATTGTATCTCAAAAGTCACTTTGAGATGAAAGCGTCAGCCAAATAAAGGTAAAGAAACAATGCATGCACAAATGCCCTCTCTAGTTTTCGAACACTGCATAAAATGACACCAGAATGAAACACTAAGCACCAGGCGATTAACGGGCAATGCTTACATCACAGCAGTCCAATCGATGGTGAGAATGGATTGGGATGCCAAGTGAACCATTTTCACAAAGCTTTGTCCTACTGTGTTCCAGTTGTTGTGTGATGATCCATAGGAGTTGGGAGCCTAACCCCCCGGAAAAAGACATTTACCAACCAAGATGAAATTACACAGGACAAGAATATAAATCCAGAATGAAACTGTAATCCAAAGGTGGGGTGAGAAGTGCAGAAACAAATAAACACAGATGATCACGGGCCGCTTGGCCTCTTTATGGCTCTTTTTTAAAAAAGAACACCTAATTAGCATCCTTCCCAGCAACCCCAGCCATTCTGAAGCTGCCCAATGGTGTAATGCTACCGGGGCTGCTGGGATTTGTAGTTAATTTAAGTAGCGCTGCTACAACTCGTCGTGCGTTTACTCATCATTAATTGTTGGTAAGGATTTAAAGATGCAGAATAAAATACATCCGTCCATTATCCAACCCGCTATATCCTAACTACTGCTGGAGCCAATCTGATTGCTTACAATGTTTGTAAATTTTGAAGCTGCTGATGAATCAAAGAAGTGTTTTTTAACAATATGCTTCTCATGAATGTTTTCAGTCGTTATTTCTATATTAAATAGTAAAAGAAAATGGTCTGATAGACCAACATCAATGACCTGCTTCACATCAACTTTTAGTCCTTTGGTAATCACTAAGTCTAACGTATGACCTGCTTTATGTGTAGGCCGATTAACGAGCTGCCTCAAATCAAAAGAGTCCAGGAGGTTCATGAATTCTTTTACTTTCGGGTCACACTGATTATCGATATGACTATTAAGAGTGTGTCATAGTTCGTAATTAAAATTGACATGAAGTCTGAGAATTCCTCAAAGAAAGACGCGTTGAATTTAGGAGGTCTATACACGGATAATACTAGAACGTGAGAATCTCCATGGATAACAACGGCGAGATACTCAAAGGACTTGAACTTACCAAAACCACTTTAACCCGCCAGAAGGCGCTCATATCGTCAGTGAAGATGTCCCTCTGTGGTTTGTAAATGGACAAAAGGCAAACTTTTATTCTTTATACCTTTTGTCCTCTTTTCCTAACAAATGCCTCCCTCATAACCCTGCAGAGGACAAAAAACTTTTTTTTTTTTTTTTTTGCTGGTAATGCCAGTGAGGCACATTGCCACATTACCCTAAAATGTCCTTAAATAAGACGAGCAGAAAGCTAGATAACATAAGTACATTACTCAGTAAGTCTGTAGGTTAGTTTTAGTTTATGCTCTGGTATAACAATCCCTATAGTTTACAGGATTTCCAAAGCCATTTATTCAGCTCAGAGTTATGTGGTGTCAATGCTAATCCCCTGATGATTGAACACAAGGCAGGAACAAACTTTTTATTTTTAAAGTGGTGTTTTTTGTTTTTTTTAATTATGTTTTTCTCAAACAATTAAAACAAAAAACTCTTTATTTTCCTCTCGGGCAATGCCAAGTATTTCAGCGATATATATACAGTGCATCCGGAAAGTATTCACAGCGCATCACTTTTTCCACATTTTGTTATGTCACAGCCTTATTCCAAAATGGATTAAATTCATTTTTTTCCTCAGAATTCTACACACAACACCCCATAATGACAACGTGATAAAAGTTTACTTGAGACTTTTGCAAATTTATTAAAAATAAAAAAAATTGAGACATCACATGTACATAAGTATTCACAGCCTTTGCCATGAAGCTCCATATTGAGCTCAGGCTCATCCTGTTTCCCCTGATCATCCTTGAGATGTTTCTGCAGCTTCATTGGAGTCCACCTGTGGTAAATTCAGTTGATTGGACATGATTTGGAAAGGTACACACCTGTCTATATAAGGTCCCACAGTTGACAGTTCATGTCAGAGCACAAACCAAGCATGAAGTCAAAGGAATTGTCTGTAGACCTCCGAGACAGGATTGTCTCGAGGCACAAATCTGGGGAAGGTAACAGAAAAAGTTCTGCTGCTTTGAAGGTCCCAATGAGCACAGTGGCCTCCATCAACTGTAAGTGGAAGAAGTTCGAAACTACCAGGACTCTTCCTAGAGCTGGCCGGCCATCTAAACTGAGCGATCGGGGGAGAAGGGCCTTAGTCAGGGAGGTGACCAAAAACCCGATGGTCACTCTGTCAGAGCTCCAGAGGTCCTCTGTGGAGAGAGGAGAACCTTCTAGAAGGACAACCATCTCTGCAGCAATCCACCAATCAGGCCTGTATGGTAGAGTGGCCAGACGGAAGCCACTCCTTAGTAAAAGGCACATGGCAGCCCACCTGGAGTTTGCCAAAAGGCACCTGAAGGACTCTCAGACCATGAGAAACAAAATTCTTTTGTCTGATGAGACAAAGATTGAACACTTTGGTGTGAATGCCAGGCGTCACGTTTGGAGGAAACCAGGCACCGCTCATCACCAGGCCAATACCATCCCTACAGTGAAGCATGGTGGTGGCAGCATCATGCTGTGGGGATGTTTTCCAGCTGCAGGAACTGGGAGACTAGTCAGGATAAAGAGAAAGATGACTGCAGCAATGTACAGAGACATCCTGGATGAAAACCTGCTCCAGAGCGCTCTTGACCTCAGACTGGGGTGACGGTTCATCTTTCAGCAGGACAACGACCCTAAGCACACAGCCAAGATATCAAAGGAGTGGCTTCAGGACAACTCTGTGAATGTCCTTGAGTGGCCCAGACTTGAATCCGATTGAACATCTCTGGAGAGATCTTAAAATGGCTGTGCACCGACGCTTCCCATCCAACCTGATGGAGCTTGAGAGGTGCTGCAAAGAGGAATGGGCCAAACTGGCCAAGGATAGGTGTGCCAAGCTTGTGGCATCATATTCAAAAAGACTTGAGGCTGGAATTGCTGCCAAAGGTGCATCGACAAAGTATTGAGCAAAGGCTGTGAATACTTATGTACACGTGATTTCTCAGTTTTTTTTATTTTTAATACATTTGCAAAAACCTCAAGTAAACTTTTTTCACGTTGTCATTATGGGGTGTTGTGTGTAGAATTCTGAGGAAAAAAATGAATTTAATCCATTTTGGAATAAGGCTGTAACATAACAAAATGTGGAAAAAGTGATGCGCTGGGAATACTTTCCGGATGCGCTGTATAAAATCAATGTATGTATGTGTATGTGTGTGTATGTATGTATGTTCCAGCATCACTTTCGAACGGCCTGAGTGATTGTCATGAAATTTGATACACGTTTCTCATTGGTCAACAAAAAATACTGTAAGGTGAAATCAGCCCTAACCCACCACCTCCTGGTCAGGGTGGACGGTGATCTTGCGCTCTTGTATGCACGTTATCATCCAGTTGACACTCGGAATGACCACCAGAGGGCGAACCGGAGGTGACTGCCAGCATTCTTTATGTTTGAGCGCCACCGCGCGCCCGCCTGTTGCTTTTCAAATTAAATCGAGTTGGCCGATTCCGAGCGTCAGCTGGGTGATAATGCGCAAGACAAGCGCATTAGTGAGCCTTCATTGTTTGTTAATTTATTTTTTATTTTTAAAGTTGTGTTTTTTTATTATATTTTTCTCAAACAATTACAAAACAAAAAAAAAACTTTATTTTCCTCCCGGGCAACGCTGGGTATTTCATCTAGTAAATAAATAAACCACAGGGCTGATGCTACAGGATTCTTTGTCAGTGTTTATTGCATGTTTGTAGTGTTCTGTTTAATGCTGTATATATTTAATTTTCAGAGAATTTGTGTCTTACGGGTGGGATCTTGAGGGATGAACCAGGGCAGGGGGATTCTCGGCTGTCTGACGTCAAATAAATAAACCACAGTGCTGAGGCTACACGATTCTTAGTGTGCTTTACAAAACTCCACTACCAGGAGAATAAAAAAAACAAAAAAACTTCACAAAGTCAGTAATATCCACTTGCGGTGACGTATGGTGCTGTGGCTCTGCAAGTGGATGCACATGGACAGGCCTGAATAAACACACACACAGTGAAGATCAGCCAGACCAGCTCAATCCAACACATCTGACCCTGATGGTCATTACACTGTTAGTGTTGGGGTTAGATTGGCTATTCCAAAAAATTCCAACTCTCTTTCCTTTATCTCTATATGTTGAGTATTGAGTATTGGTTTTCATATTGTGGACTGCCATAGGGATTCTCTTGAGGGTGACTTCCTATAGAAAGGATTAGTTTTGCATATTAATCATAACAATTTATGGCATTGAAACTCTTTTCAATTTTCCACGAGGGCTTTGGCCTTCTTTATTATCAGTATATCTAGGGGCTGACAATAATTTGTCAGGTGAGTTTTTTGAGATGTGAATTTCCCCTTGGGATTAATAAAGTATCTATCTATCTATCTATCTATCTAATTCCATAAACTCTGGGTGGGCTTGGATGTTTCTTCGGATGAGTCCTCTTGATATTATTATTATTATTAATTATTATTAATTATTATTATTATTACTAATAATAATAATAAAAAATATTTTATTTATAGGTGCCTTTCAAGGCACACAAGGACACCTTACAGAGCACATTAATAACAACAGTCACAACATAAAATTAATAAAATATTACAGTACAATAAAACCAGAATAAATATAATAATAAAATTGAATTTAAATTTATCAGCTAAAATAATCAGACAGAATGAGCCAGCTTAAGAAGATGAGATTTAAAGGTAGGAAGAGAATCGATATCACGAGTATCTTGTGTTAGAAAGTTCCAGAGACGGGGGGCCGCTCGACTGAAAGCTCCAAACCCCACGGTAGTCAAGCGAGCAGGAGGGATAGTAAGACTGATAGAGGAAGAAGATCTAAGGGTACGAGAAGGAACGGAGACGTGAAGACGACCAGGAGGTGCCAGATTATGGAGAGTCTTGTAAGTAACAAGCAGAATCTTCAAATCAGTGCGATATTTAACAGGGAGCCGGTGAAGCTGCCGAAGGACTGGAGTGACTGTGACGATGCGGGTTCGCTGCATGCTGCCATCGTCCATCCGGGAGCCCTCGAACCCTGCACCGTCAGTAATGTTGCCGATGAGCCCGGCAGTGAGAAACAAATAGAGCAAGAGGATGGTGCAAAATGTGCAAAAGTGCTTTTATGTAAAACAACAACAAAACAAAGTCCAAATTAAATAAGTGCAGCGCATTCAAAGTCATTCAATAAATAATCCATAAAAACAGGTGAAATTGTGGAGGTTAAAAATATAGAAAGAAAAACAACAAAACAAACCAATCCTTTAAAACGAGGTTAAACAATGCTGGAAGCAGACTCCTTTAAAAACAACACAGCCCGGTGTCTTGTTTACCTGGTGGCTCCCCTTCTTCTCCCATACGGGCTTCTCACCAGCTTCCTGCAGCTGACCTCAC
>JANRMT010062807.1:3411642-3422155 GCA_026402145.1 Polypterus bichir lapradei
CAGACAGAAGCCTTTGGCATTGACCAACAAGAAGTTCATAACACAGGTCAAGAGGTCTTGTGTGTGGAAAAACATGGAAAAACTTTCAAAAACAAATCTGATTGTAAAGACCACAAGATGAATCTCACAAGAGTGAAATCTCATTGCTGTTCTGAATGTGGCAAAAGATTCTCCCACAGTAGCTCCCTTCATAAACACAGGCGAATTCACACTGGAGAGAAGTCATATTGCTGCTCTGAATGTGGCAAACGATTCTATGAGAGTGGCTCTCTTCAGAAGCACAAACGAATCCATACAGGAGAGAAGCCCTATTGTTGTTCTGAATGTGGCAAAAGATTCCTCTGTAGTGGCAGTCTATACAACCACACAAGCATTCACAAAGGATTGAAGCCATATTGCTGTTCTGATTGTGGCAAAAGATTCCCTTACAGTAGCCATCTTCAGAGACATGCAAGAATTCATACTGGAGAAAAGCCATTTTCCTGCCCTGAATGTGGCAAACGATTCTCAGACAGCAGCTCTGTTCAGAAGCACACGCGATTTCATACTGGAGAGAAGCCATATCATTGTTCTGAATGTGGCAAAAGATTTCCTTATTACGGTAGTCTTTACAACCACCTAAGCGTTCACAAAGGAGAAAAGCCCTTTTGTTGTTCTGAATGTGGCAAAAGATTTCCCAACACGAGTAGCCTTCGGCAGCACACACAAATTCATACAGGAGAGAAGCGATATTGCTGTTCTGAATGTGGCAAAAGATTTCACTATAACTGCAATCTTCAGAACCATGCAAGAATTCACACAGGAGAGAAGCCTAATTGCTGTTCTGAATGTGGGAAAAGATTCTTCAGTAAAAGCGGCCTTCATAATCATTCAAAAATTCACAGTAGGGGAAACCCAGTTGCTGTTTTAAATGTGGTAAATGATTCTCCCTTTTAAATAATTACCATAGGCTCTTAAGAACCCATAGTGGAGAGAAGCCTTATTGTTGTTGTGAGTGTGGTAAATGATTCCTAAACAGCAGTCTGTTTCATAACTATATAATAATTCATACTAGTGAGAAGCCTTTTAGCTGTTCTAAAAGTGGCAAGCGATTCTTTGACTCCAGGAATCTAAATGACCACATAACAATTCACACTATGCGTTCCATACAAACTCCATAAGGAAGCACTAATAGGGACAATGCAAGTACTACGATGAGCCCTGGCAGCAAATCTAAGAGAATAATAGCAGTAGACCTGCAAAAATCATTTTATGAAACAAGCAAATGGTTCCCTCCCAGACTGAAAGTAAGCAATCCAAGCCATTTTTAGAATTGAACCCTGAGAAAAAAACTGAACCTGTAAGCTGGAGGTTGTAACAGCCAGTCCAAAAAAGTTAAATGTTAAAGGCACTTACGTTTTTGGTCAAGTAGAATTAAGCTATTACAGCTATGTAGATTATAGAAGACTTCTGTTTCCTCCCCTATAGGATGGCATGTTAATGAACATTCTCAGCACTCGGCCTGTATGTCTGATGTAACGGCAGATGATCTCAGTTATATACAAACATGAACTGTCAGATTAGATGAGATTGTTTAGAATGTTCTAGAGGCATGCGGTTTTCTGACCGTATGTTGTATTTCATGTTATAATACTTGTTATTAACAGCGTAAATACATCAACTGAAAGAAATATAACTAAGATGTATAAGCTTTAAAATGAAATGTCTTAAACGAGAAGTTAACGTGTGTGTGTGTGTGTAATATTAATTTTCTTTTCATTTTGATGTTGTGCTTTTGCTTTGAATGTCACCAAAACTTAAAAGAAAACACTTGGACTTAGGGATATGTTTTCTACACGTCGTACTCAAAGCTCAGAACCTTCCAGCAGGATTTTTGCACACCTGAAGAAACGCGGCTCCAAGTCAGAAAACGGTCAGGAGAAATTTCAGAAAAGAAACGGATAAAGCTAGAAGACCTGTGACAGACGAATAGGCATGTGAAAAATTAAGTGCACCCCATGAATCTATTTTAAATTTATGCTGACATATAAAGATTTGACTTTCATTTAAACAAGATGAAGGTGATGTAATTTAAATAATAATAATGAATGTTTCACATTGCAATAATGTTCCCACTTAAATAAAAGGACAAGTGTCTGTGTGTGAGTCTGTATCAGTTTGTCCATCCTTTTGCTATGTCTCTGTTATATGCCATTTGCTTTGTATTTCTTAAAAGCAGTGCTAATATTTTTTGATGCACCATCTGTTGGAATGAAAAATGTATGGCATTTTATCTCTATGTGCATTACAGTAGAGGGTGCACTGCAGATATTAATGCTGAATATGCTGAGGTCTACATTGTTACTTGGATTTCATCTCATTTTAGACGGGTGGCACAGCTAGGGGGCGGCACGGTGGCACAGTGGGTAGCATTGCTGCCTCGCAGTTAGGGGACCCGGGTTCGCTTCTCGGGTCCTCCCTGCATGGAGTTTGCATGTTCTCCCCGTGTCTGCGTGGGTTTCCTCCCACAGTCCAAAGACATGCAGGTTAGGTGCATTGGCGATTCTAAATTGTCCCTAGTGTGTGCTTGGTGTGTGTGTGTGTGTGCGCCCTGGGGTGGGCTGGCACCCTGCCCGGGGTTTGTTTCCTGCCTTGTGCCCTGTGTTGGCTGGGATTGGCTCCAGCAGACCCCCGTGACCCTGTAGTTAGGATATAGCAGGTTGGATGGATTGATGGATGGCACAGCTAGGTCTATGAAAAATGATCAAATGTGCCATTTCCCTCTGTGGAGAAAGTGTTTCGTATGGATCTATTAATTGGGATTGCCACCTCAAGCTGGCATTTCCTCTAAACTGTTAGGCAGTCTGTGACATCGACTAGGATGAAGAAGAATCCTTCCAGCTGTGAGATGTCTGAGGGGTGTGTTGTGTCAACAAACTCCCCCCACAGCATCTGAAAGGAATTCGGATCTGGGCTTTGACTGTGCTATTTCAGAACCTTCCATTTCTTTCATTTTTGACCTTCTTTATTCTTTGCTGGATATACTGGTAAATTTAAAGTCATTGCCAGGTGGCAAGATCCATTTTTTGGGTCGAGCTTTGATCTTCTCACCGATGGACTCACGTTATCCTGAAGTACCCTCTGATTCAATGAATAATTCTTAAGTGGTGGTTATGAGGGTGAGCTGTCCTGGTCTTGAGGAAGCCAAGCAGCTCCAAACCACGACAATGTCACCTCCATGTTTTACAGCTGCCGTCAGGTTCTTCTCGTCAAAAGCTGTCTTTGGTTTTCACCAAACGTGTCTCTATATCTTGACCTTTTCTGTCCAGAGCACCTTGTTCCAAAAGTCCTGGGGGTCTCATATATAAAACCTGCTTAACAAATTCCAACTGTGTCCCCGTGTTCTTGATGAACTCATTTTAAAGTCACCGTCTCGACCCACTGGACTAATTCCCTTCATGATTTTAAACACTCCAGTCAGGTCTCCTCTTAATCTTCTTTTCCTTAAACTGTAAACGTTCAGCTCTTTAAATCTTCCCTCATAACTCATCCCCTGCAACTTTATGGAGTCTCTGTGTAGAAGTACAGTAGCCACGAGTACCTGTTGGGCTCACATGCGCCCCCTTCAGGGCGGCACGGTACTGTCTGCCTCACCTTGTGCCTTTTCACTGCGGTTTTATGTCCGATCAGCAAGACTAAATCTGTCACACACATTCATTAAAGATATTAGACGAGTGTGGAAAGTCACGGCGTTTAATAGACCTTATATTGGAGACATACAGAGAGACAGCAACAGGCACGTGACAATTGCGTGCATCAACCCGGTGTGTGAGGGAGAGTGCAGTCCGAGGTGAGGTGATGCTCGTCGCAACCGCACCTCGCGTTTCTGCTGTGTATTTGAACAGGAAATGTGCCATTTTATAAAGAAAACAAACTTATAGCACAGACTGGTGGACACATTTATTTTATCATTATTAGTTTTTCTTACTTTTCATGATGACAGGTGACTCCTCTGACTGCACGTCCCTGGTCCCATAACAGACATACACAACTGATAAGTACACACCTGAGATAAATACAAGCCATGCAATGTAAGCAAAAGCTTACAAAGAGCAAGGCTCCTGGACTTTCTGACTGGCATGCCCCAGTCTGTCAGCATTGGTAATAGGATTTCAGCCACCATTATCACAAACACAGGCGCCCCACAGGGTTGCGTCCTCAGCCACATCTTCTACACCCTGTTCACCCATGATTGTGTCACCTCCCACAAAGATAGCATCATTCTAAAGTTCGCGGATGACACCGCAGTGATAGGATGCATCACTGGTGGGGATGAGGCGGCCTACTGGAAGGAGGTGGACAGTCTGGCGTCATGGTGTGAGGACAACAACATCACCCTCAACACAGACAAGAGGATGGAGATGATAGTGGACATGAGGAAGGAGAGGAGACCTCTCTGGCCACTGTTCATCCGAGGGCTTGAAGTGGCATTAAATACCTGGGGATCTACATCAGTGAGGACCTCACTTGGACACTTAACACCACACAGCTGGTCAAGAGGGCTCAACAGCGGCTGTACTTTCTGAGGAGGCTGAGGAAGTTTGGTATGTCGACTAAGATCCTCGGCAACTTTTACAGCTGCATTGTTGAGAGCATCCTGACCAGCTGCATCACTGTGTGGTACGGCAACACTACTGCTATGGACCACAAATGCCTGCAAAGAGTGGTAAAGACTGCTGAGAAGATCACCAAGACCCCACTGCCCCCTCTGCAGAGCATCTACAACTGCAGAGTCCGCAGGAGAACTGCCTCGATCCTCAGGGACCCCACCCACCCGCAACACGAACTGTTCACACTTCTACCCTCAGGCAGGAGGTTCTGATGTATGAAATGCAGGACTTTCAAGCTAAAGAACTTTCTTTCCCAAGGCCATTAGACTCCTAAATAACTGACTGGAGTTTATAACCATGGGCCACCTCATTCTATCGACCTCACACAACTGTATTTGACTTGTCCATCACACACCTACCTGCACATTACACTTGATACTTCTGTTCTGTTTTTATACTTTATGCTGCCTCTGTTACTTATTATATACATATTATCTATCTACTAATTATTATTTATGTTTATCTTTATACTTTGGTTTGTTAACCATTGGCATTTGGTGTGGACAGCAAAGAAAGAATTTCATTGTACAGGGAAACGTGTTTCCTTACTGTGCACATGACAATAAACTTTGAGCTTGAAATGATGAAAAATATATGATTAACTAATTCAATTAAATTAGTTAAACCTTAGTTTAATTGTTGTTATTTCCATTGTTTTGAATGCTCAAGTGGGTAATTTAAAGATACAGTACATTGGGTAACAAATTAAATAAAGGAAACCACAACAGAATTCTTGTTAATGAAAAAGCACAATTTATATACACATTGAACCTGATGTCATCACCTCCAACTAATCCAGTTCAGTGTTGTGGTTTGCTAGAGCTAATCCCATAGTGCCTGGTCAGTCAGTCATTTTCCAACCCGCTATATCCTAACACAGGGGTCTGCTGGAGCCAATCCCAGCCAGCATAAGACTCAAGGCACACACACACTAGGGACAGTTTAGGATCGTCAATGCACCTAACCTGCATGTCTTTGGACCGGAGCACACAGAGGAAACCCACGTAGACACGGGGAGAACATGCAAACTCCACGCAGGGAGGACCCGGCACGCGAACCCAGGTCTCCTTACTGCAAGGCAGCAGCGCTACCACTGCGCCACCGTGCTGCCTAGCACATGTCGTTTATTATAAAATTCATTTTTGAAGTCTGTTATTACATTTTCCAATTTCATCATCGTAATCCAGTTCAAGGTTAACAGGGAGCCGGAGTCCAACCTAGCAGCACTGCGCAAAAGGCTGGAATCAGAGCTCGACGGCATGCCATTTCTTAGCAGGTCCTAAATATTAAATTGTATTACCACATTCGATAGAAACTGATCTGAGCAGAGAAAACCGACAGGTTTATAAATGATCCTCCATCTGCCCAGTAGATGGCAGTGTTTACCTGAAGATCCGCACAGGGACAACTTCTTTCCGTGGAGTCGCTCGCTGATGACTCGTTTTGTTCCGCTTTGTTTGATTTCTCCACAGACAGT
Organism: Polypterus bichir lapradei; assembly: GCA_026402145.1. NCBI lineage: Eukaryota > Metazoa > Chordata > Cladistia > Polypteriformes > Polypteridae > Polypterus > Polypterus bichir. The sequence goes on from JANRMT010062807.1 coordinate 3,417,769, forward strand.
CCGGACTGTCATATGAGGTGCGGGTCTGCACTTGAGGTACAAAAGCAAGCAGAAGAAGCGAAAAGAGAGAAAGAGAGAGCGACCGGCAAGAAAGAGGAGGAGTGTCGATGAGTGACGGAGGCATCCAGCAGGGTGAGGGTCGAGAGGAAAGAAAGTGGAGCAGGACGATGGGGATGGCAGGATACAGAAAGAAACAAAGACAGCTTGTGGACGAAGAAAGAGGAAAGTGCTTCAGACGAGCAGGTGCTTCAGTGCTGACGGTCAGTTGTTATGTCCAGTTCACTTCCCCACCGATTTCAAATCTGTTCTTCACATGCCATCGATCCCTCAAGTCGTTTGATGTCTTCTAAAGACCGTCATTAGACCTCCATCATTACTTTATACCGCTGAACTTGACACACGTTATGTTTGGGATGTTGGAGGGGAAACTGGAGGACCGAAATAAAAAAAAAAAAAAACTGAGACCTCTAGCGACCAGGGTAGTGTTAGAAATAAGCCTTCTGAAGACGCGAGGAAGATTAAGTGTGAGCGGGGAAAAACGTATGGAATTGTCACATGGGTTCTAGATGGATATTTCTGTGTGACGAGCCATCATTTGCAGCCAGTGGGCATTCAAGCCAGGTGTCTGTAGAGCTAAAGCAGAACTGTATCTGATCCCAAGAAATTGTTTTCAAGCCAAATGATATCTGGGGACACATTAAGCCATTAACTTAGGAGTGGAGAGGTAAGCTGGAGTATGGAGTCAACAGGCAGGAGTAAGAAAGATACAGAGAAAGCAAGAGGAGTGAGAAGAGGAGTGCTTTGGAATATGGAGAAGTGGGCACTTTTTAGAGCTGCCTCTAATAACAGACAGGATTATTCTGGCAGGCCCACTATTGCTGTGGGATAGCTTGAGAGTATTTTTAATGGCAGTCAAATGTGTGTTTGCGCTGAACGTGAATTTCTGTTGGTTTTATTGTAATTGGGGTTTGAAATATCAATACATCACAGGCTGAGTCTCGTTAAAATGGTGTCCCTAAGTTTGGGTTAAACCTGACCTTTGGATCTCTTCATTCTTGTATTTGAGCCCGATTTGACATATATTGGCATTATAAAAAAGTTTAAAGTAATAAACACACACACACACACACACACACACATACATACTGGTGCCTGTCATAAAATTATAATATCATGACAAAGTTGATTTATTTCAGCAATTCCATTCAAAAAGTGAAACTTGTATATTAGATTCATTCATTACACACAGACTGATGTATTTCAAAAGTTTCTTTCTTTTAATTTTGATGATTATAACTGACAACTAATGAAAGACCCAAATTCAGTATCTCGGAAAATTAGAATATTGTGAAAAGGTTCAATATTGAAGACACCTGGTGCCACACTCTAATCAGCTAATTAACTCAAAACACCAGCAAAAGCCTTTAAATGGTCTCTCAGTCTCGTTCTGTAGGCTACACAATCATGGGGAAGACTGCTGACTTGACAGTTGTCCAAAAGACGACCATTGACACCTCGCACAAGGAGGGCAAGACACAAAAGGTCACTGATATGGTAATGTGTTAGGGATGACAGGATGGCACATCGTGTTATAGAAATGAAAGTGATCAACCTACAGAGGGCTGAATTCAAAGACACCCTGAAAATCAAAGGGAAAAAATGATGTGGCAGACAGGCGAGTCCATTTTGATGAAATTTCATTGCAGCAACTCCAAATCATACTCAGTAGTTTGTATGCCCCACGCTTGTATGCCTGCCTGACAACGTCCTATTGAGATGATGGATGGTGTCCTGGGGGATCTCCTCCCAGATCTGGACCAGGGCGTCAATGAGCTCCTGGACAGTCTGTGGCATCAGATGGACTGAAACATAATGTCTCACTCAGAGGTGTTCTATTGGATTGAGGTCAGGCGAGTGAGCGTTGGGGCTAGTCAATAGGATCAGTTCCTTCATCCTCCAGGAATTGCCAGCATCCTCTCACAAAGACATGAGGCCGGGCATTATCGTGCACCAGGATGAACCCAGGAGCCACTGCACCAGCATAGGGTCTGACAAGGGGTCCAAGGATTTCATCCCGTTACCTAACAGCAGTCCTTCTGTGCCGTTGTCTAGCCTGTACAGGTCTGTGCGTCCCTCCATGGATATGCCTCCTCAGACATATCATCACTGATCCACTACCAAAGTGGTCATTCTGAACGATGTCACAGGCAGCATAACATTCTCCACGGCTTCTCCAGGCCCTTTCACGTCTGTCATATGTGCTCAGGATGAACCTGCTCTCATCTATGAAAAGCACAGTGTGCCAGTGGTGGACCTGCCAATTCTGGTATTCTATGGCAAATGCCAATCGAGCTCCACAGTGCCCACTAGAGGACGTCGGGCCCTCAGGCCACCCTCATGAAGTCTGTTTCTGATTGTCTGCTCAGAGACATTCACACCAGTGTTCTGCCTGCCTGCTGGAGGACATTTAGTAGGCTCTGGCAGTGCTCATCCTGTTCCTCCTTGCCCAAAGGAGCAGATACTGATGGGTTAAGGACCTTCTACGAGGGGCCCTGTCCAGCTCTCCCAGAGTAACTGCCTGTCTGTCTCCTGGAATCTCCTCCATGCCCTTTAGACTGTGCTGAGAGACACAGCAAACCTTCTGGCAATGCCACGTATTGATGTGCCTGCCATCCTGGAGAAGTTGGACTACCTGTGCCACCAAACTCTGTAGAGTCCAGGTATGGCCTCATGCTACCAGTAGTGACACTGACTAGTGACAAATGCAAAACAAGTGACAAAACAGATGAGGAGGGAGAAATGTCAGCGGCCTCCCTCCAGCTGTGAAACCATTCTTTCCTGTTTTGGGGGTCGTCTCATTGTTGCCCCTCTACTGCACCTCTTGTTCATTTCATTAAACTGATTAACAAGCCCCTCTGCTACTGAACTGACCAGATCAACAGCCCACAAGTTTCACTGACTTGATGCTATAATCTCATTAAAAAGTGGGCCTTTAATTTTTTTGAGCAGTATATTTAAGGATAAGCTCACTCCCGGTGTGGTCTCAGGCCAGGCCAAAACTATTCCTGGCTCTGTCCTGTCAATAGAAAATTAAAAGGCATCAATACACTCCAGTTGCTGACTGGGGTATGTCAGGCCAAGACATGTTGTTTACTTTCTACAATAAAATCCAGGACAGGCTTTACATAGGTTTAGTGTTCAAGATGATCATAATATACAAAAACTGAGCAGAATGTCACTAGTCAGTCTTAGGAACAGACCTCAGAGAGAGACAGTGAGAATTTTCAATGTAAAGAATCAGGGGGTGTGAGATGTAGACAAAAAATCAAGCCAATTTGGTTATCAAAACTCGAACCAATTAGTACATGAGAACATTAGAACAATCTAGAAGAAAACAGACCATTCAGCCCTACAAAGCTCGCCAGTCCTATCCACCATCAAGTTGAGTTTTGAAGGTCCCTAAAGTCCTAATGTCTACCACACTACTTAGTAGCTTATTCCAAGTGCCTATGGTGTCAATGACTTGTCAAAGACCTTAATACCAAAAGCAAGTCTGTTAATCGGGAAAAGGTTTTTGCTGCAAGAATCACTCACCATCACTCTTTTCATTCTACTCTTAGATATCTCGGAAATACTCAACTTTATACCATCACTCCAAAGATGTAATGTGTCATTCATTCCTGGAACATCCTGGGAAGATTACCATAGCAACTGATGACGCTAACTGGAACTTCTCATAATTGCAGCACCTGTAACTAAACAAAAAGGCCTTAATGGCAAATCAGTACCATTATTTGATTTTTTCAGGTACCCTTCTAGGTACCAGCACATGCTCCTAACCTCCTTGTCCTTCTAGATAGAAAACAAAGGCCAAAATGAAAATTTTCCAGCAATAAAACCCCCAAAATAGACACATACTTTGTATATAAAACTTTAGGAAATCAATGAAACAAATACCAACTAAAGCACATCCCAGGCAGCCTGGCCCCAAATTCAAAAGACAGTCTTCCAGGGCTATGAAATGGGGCTCAGGCTTTTTAAAAATACTTTAAATATGCAACATTGCACTTTATAGAAGAGGATCATCAGAAACCTCTGTCTTATATCGACATAACAAAACAAAATATTTTTATAAAAATGGCAAAGCACAGGAAAATAAAATGGCAAAAATGATGTACTGACTACAAGAAAGGATTGACAGTAGAAAACATTTAGAATGAAGATTATAGGAAAGAAAGGAGACCAAGGGCAAAGACTGGAACAAAAAACAAGTAGACGTCAAAGCCAAATCACAAACGAATAACTCAAAATCAAATGCAGGGCTTTTTTCTAGAACCAGTAATAAACAATAATAATAATAATAATAATAATAATAATAATAATAATA
>JANRMT010062807.1:3471130-3491577 GCA_026402145.1 Polypterus bichir lapradei
TCAACCTGGTTATTTTAAAAGTAGCTAGCAAGCCGAAAAAGTGTGGGCACCCCTGATGTAGGATACCGGGTATAATTGGAGAAATTTTCAAAAAATTTTTTGGAACCATTTAAGGAATCTATGCATTGTAATTAAATTAATTGTTTTATGGGCACCAAACGATTTTATTTTAAGTCACACGTGACTTGCAAAATCTTAAAACAAGAAAAAAAGGTTTTACTTTTTAGTGCCTTTTTTTTTTTTTTTTAAATTATGTCACCTAAAAAATCTTTTTTTAAATAGATTTTTTTTGCCACCCTAATGCCAGCCACAGAGTCCTTGGAATGTTCAGAAAACCTTGACTTGGAAGATGATTTGATAGATGATTAGCGACGGAGTGGAATCAAACCTACAGTCGTAAAGTGACACATAACATTCATTCTCGTTCATTTCTCATTTCAGAAAATTTAAGTGCCCACCATTCCCTTTGCAGACCCTGGTTACTGTCTTCCTCCCACCTGTGCTCAGTTGTAATGAGTGTGATTAGTGAAGCTGTTCCTGGTCCATTCATTCCCTTCCTTGGTAGAGCAACTGACAGCAAACACCTGACTACGGGTGGCCAGCCACTTAGAAAAGATCTCAGGGACAGAGTTGTGGACAGACATAAGGCGGGAGATGGAGACCAAAACACCTCAATGGCTTTATCAATCCCAAGGAGCCCAGTAAAGTCCATCATAAAGAAGTGTTTGGTACTACTAGGACCCTCCCTGGACCCTCCAAACTGGATGGAAGAGAAAGGAGGAAAGTGTTATGAGAGGATGCAGAGAGGCCAATGGCCACTGTGAAGGAGTTACAGGATTTAATGGCACAGAGTCTCGGTCATTAATGGTGTGCATGTGACAACAATTTCTCAAGCGTTCCACCATGGTGGCTTGTTCAGGAGGGTCGCACTTCTCAAGAAAGGCCACATGAAGGCTCGTTTGAGCTTTTCCAGAATGCACCTTGAAGATTCTGATGCCAAGTGGAAAAAGGTTTTATGGTCAGAGGAGACCAAAATCAAACTATTTGGCCTCAACACCAAACGGTCCACCAATGCAGCTCACTATCCACAACACACCATACCTACAGTAAAGCATGGAGGGGGCAGCATCCTGTTGTGGGGGCCCTGGGGCTCTCATTAGGGTAGAAGAAAAAATTTTAGATGGGGCAAAATACCATCAAAATTCAGGAGGAAAACCTGCTACCCTCTGCCAGAAAGTTGAAGATGGACAGAATGTTCACCTCTTAACACGACAACAACGACCCAAAGCACACAGCAAAACTGACCACACAGTGGCTGAAGGAGAAGAAAGTGAATGTGCTGGTGTGGCCGAGTCAGAGCCGAGACCAAAATCACACTGAACATCTGTGGAGAGATCTGAAGATAGCAGACCACCAACACTCACCACCCAATGTGACCGAACTTGAACAGTTCAACTGTAAAGAAGAGTGGGGGGCAAATATTACACAATCTAGGTGTGCAGAGCTGATAGAGAAGAATCACGAGAGACTCAAGGCTGTCAAAGCAAAAGGGGGTCAACAAAATGACATTGACATTGGAGGGGGTGATGCTTTATTAATCTTAGTAGGTCTTGATTTTGATTGTAGCTGTTATGTCTTTCACTTGGATGTTAGAGGGTGCATTGTGTAAGTAATGCTGGGTAGAAATATTGGGTTTGTGTGGTTTTCATTTAACACTGTAAAGCAAAAAAAAAATGGGAATATTTCGAAGGGGGGATTCTTTTCTATATCCTCTGTATTTGAGGGTGCAAATTGCTGTTCTTCTGATGACAGAATTAAATTTTTTTTTAACCCTGTTTCTAAAGTTTAGCACATTTTAATCTTCCATGGGTGAAGAATTCTGAGTACAAAACGTTCCGCAGATAAGAGCTCACCTTCACGACATGAATGCTTGAAAGCAAACCTCAGAGAATCAGACCGACATTCGCACTTTTCACTTTTTGTCTTCTAAGTGCTTGTCATTTTGCCTTACACTTGTTACCACCTACATGTGCAAACCAGTCAGCCAGTCAGTCATTTTCCAACCCACTACTATATCCCAACACAGGGTCACGAGGGTCTGCTGGCGCCAATCACAGCCAACACAGGGCGCAAGGCAAGAAACAAACCCCAGGCAGGACACCAGCCCACCACAGATGTGCAAACCAAACCAATCTATTAGATTTGTCACTTAAAAATGACACGTTATAACAATAAGAATAATTCTTTACATTTACATAGTGTTTTTCTCACTACTCAAATTGCTTTACAAACTCCACGCAGGGAGGACACGGGACACAAACCAATGTTCCCCTTACTGTGAGGCAGCTGCGCTACCACTGCACCACTGTGGAGTCATCTTTGTCCCGGTTTGATTTTCTTTTTTTTTCTTAATTTCTCAACCAGTAGCGGAGGCAAGGATGGGCCAACCCTGATTGGCCATAAGCCCAGCCAATCAGATCGCTGTATATGAACTTTTCTATTACAATTGAGTGGACATTTGCTATTTTATCTTTCCTTCTGTTTTGAAGTAATATGTCAAATCCCGTTGGTTTTTATGAATTTTCAATAAATAAATAAATGGGGGTGGTGTTACGGTGTATGTGCAATCTGACTGGCAGTAGTCATTAGACAGTTAACAGAACCTTAAGTTGCTTAACTGAGTATTTTTTGACGAATACCAAGAGATTTTGAGGGATTATTCTTTAAATGGCAAAACAAACAAAAATATTACGGTTTTTCCAAAAGGCCTCATTTAGATGAAGAGGAACGCCGGGGCACAAATGAGACACACAATATGCAACAGCGTGCGGCTGAGAAAATGACTGGAGCAAACATTTCAATCGCGTCCTCATCTGAGGAGACTCGGACTTTAGCGGCCCTAAAAGACAAGAATGCAGTGGCAGAACCGCCAAACGATCGGTCAACCCCTCGACCTAATTTGCAATCATTTCCAACAGCTACGATAACGGGAAAGACCCCGTGTTTCTCTGCAAAATGGGACGAACAATTTAAGACAGGTAGGGACTGACTTGTGTGTCTGCCGTGGCACAACAACGTTTGAATGCTGTGATACATTTTTGCTCGACTTTTGCATAGTCCTAATAATTCAGTTACGCGAATGTAGCACAGTATTTTTTTGGGGGAAGTGCCCTCTAAAAATTAGAACACCCGTATTATTTTTATAGAGGCCCACTATGGCAAGCCAAATTAACATTTAGAGATATCTCAAAATGAATTTTAAGATATCTGGAAATGCATTTTAGATATCTTAAATTGAATTGCAGATATCTAAAAATGCATCTATTTTAAGATATCTAAAAACCATTTTATGATATCTCAAATACATTTCAAGATATCTTAAATGCAATTCGAGATATCTTGAAATATGTTAATGTGCATTTTGAGATATCTCAAATACATTTCAAGATATCTTAAAATACATCTGCAGGCATTTTCAGATATCTGAAATACATTTTCAGATATCTTAAAATAACTTCCTGCGCATTTCGAGATATCTTAAATAACCTTAGAGATATCTCAAAATCACTTCCTGTAAAATTTCTTATACTTTCAATGGAACTTCCTGCCTATTTTAAGATATCTTGAAATGTATTTGAGATATCTTGAAATGTGCAGGAAGTTATTTTAAGATATCTTGAAATGCTATTGAGATATCTTGAAATGTGCAGGAAGTTATTTTAAGATATCTTGAAATGTATTTGAGATATCTTGAAATGCACAGAAAGTCATTTTAAGATATCTGAAAATGCATTTCAGATATCTCAAAATGAATTTGGGATATCTTAAAATGAGAAGGAAGTTATTTTGAGATATCTCGAAATATAATTTAGATATCTTAAAAAGCATTTAAGATATCTTGAAATTCATTTTTTTTCAGATATCTGAAATACATTTTTAGATATCTAAAATGAATTTCGTGATATCTTAAAATGGGTCTCTGCTCCATTTCAGATATCTAACAATGTATTTCAAGATATCTCAAATTGTATTTTAAGATATCTAAAATGCATTTTAAGATATCTTTAAAAGGACACTCAATTATTTCAAGATATCTCAATAGCATTTTCAGATATCTACAATACAATTTAAGATATCTCAAATACATTTCCAGATATCTCAAAACAGCTACCTGTCCATTTTCAGATATCTCAAATACATTTTCAGATATCTCAACATCACTTACTGCTCATTTCAAGATATCTCAAATACATTTTAAGATATCTTATAATAAACAAGAAGTCCCATTGAAATAATAGGCAATTTTACAGGAAATGATTTTGAGATATCTTGAAATGCATTTAAGATATCTTAAAATGCATGAAAGGTCAATTTAAGATATCTGAAAATTCATTTGAGATATCTTGAAATGCAGAAACAATTATTTTGAGATATCTGAAACTGTATTTGAGATATCTTGAAATGCATTTGAGATATCTCAAAATGTATTGCAGATATCTTAAAATGTAAAGGAAATTATTTTAGGATATCTCAAAGCGAGTTTCAGATATCATAAAAAGTAAATTACATTTTAAGATATCCAAAATTCATTTTGAGATATCTCTAAATGTTAATTTGGCTTGCCATAGGCCCACCCTAAAATCTACTCGTGGCTACGTGCTTCTCGCAACATGCGGCGCATTTCCAGCTTTATTACCTGGTATATGTAAATGAGTGAGGGTGTGGATGTGAAGAAATGAACGTCTATAGTGAACATAACACCGCTACCCACACAAAGAGGCCAGAAAAAGCTGTTAAAAGTGACGGGCGCTACTGAAGCCCTGCCTGCCTGTCTGACGAGTCGAGCCGCTTCAGGCTCCACCAACTATGAGAACCACCGAGTCAGACTACAAATTCAAGGCGACTTTATTTTTTAACATAAAAGTGATACAAGATAAATATACATTTTAAGCATATTATTTGTATATAACATAGCCCCAAGACACACACACACACACCACCATTCCAGACACTAATCCCGTGCATTAACCCGGGCCCAGCCGCATGTTCCCGTGTCATTTCTTCGGATGCTTTATTCATACTGTAAACGCTATTAGAAAAAAAAAAAAACTTCTTGTAAAACTTTGGAGTCTTCGGATTTTTTTGTGAATTCTTCCGCGCGCTAAACTCAGGCACGGACGAGACGAGACAAGCGAGCGACTGACACGGCACCCTGGAGACTCGGCCGGCCTGAGCGTCAACGAGTGAGCGGAAGTCGGACTGAATTTCATCACTAAAGGGGACTACGGAAGACCGTCGCGACATTCTCTAAAGCTTTCTCACTCTCTCTCTCCCTCTCTCTATTTTTTCTTTTTATTGCAATCTCTCCGCATTCGTCACCCACATGCCGTTCTCCTTTTTCTGTCCATCCCCGACATTGCTACTCACCTTTCTTTTCCTCTTATCTCCTCTCCCACCCGATATTTCCCCCCCTGTCAGAAGCGCTCATTGCTTACCGACTCTTCTCCTCGTCATTGCTCTTTTCCTCCTGTTTCTTCTGTTCGCTTTGTCACTTCAATACAGACGCGAGCAGTTCGCCAGCGGAATCGAACAAAGAGAAAGAAAACAAATCATCAAAGAGCGGCTTCTCCACGAGTCCGGAAAACACTGCCATCTACTGTATGGAGGGAGGGTTCTTAATCAGCATTTAGTTTTTTCGTCATTTCTGTAGTACTAGATGTGTACCGTGTTAGCCATTATGAATGTAGTGAGAAGTCAGGATATACAGGAGGAAGACAATTGTCCAATACTATGCATTATTAAAAACTACAAGAAGACCCCGCAGATCTCTACAAGCAGGAACTAAAAAAGATAGTAAGCAGTTTTCCTCTTAACATCAGGGATCATGTAAACCAGGGATGGGCAAAGTCAGTCCTGGTGGGCCGCAGTGACTGCAGGTTTTTGTTCCAACCCAGTTTTATTACACACCACCATTACTGACACACACAGCCCCTCAGCCTCACAAACCTCTGTCGGTTTGTTCAGGTACTCCATAATCCAGGAGACTGTGGAAGCAACAAGATTGAAAGTCTTGAGCTTTTTCTCTAGTTGATGAGGCAGAATGGTGTTGAAAGCACTGGAAACGTCAAAGAACGTGAGCCTGACTGTGGTGCCAGCTTTGTCCAAGTGGGAGTAGACTCTGTGGAACATGGAGATGAGAGCCCCCTCCATACCTACTGTATAATAGGCGTCTAATAGGCAGACTGCAGAGGAGCCAGATGTTCCCTCTGCATTTCTCTATAATCCTATTTGTCTCCCAACCTAAAAGTCACATCACGTTCTTTAAACAGTGCCCAAATATTATTGTTTATCCACTGTGTTTGTTTGGGAAACACTCTTATCACCTGTTATGGTGTATAAAATCTACAAATTATTCTCTATATTTTTATTATTATATTTTGCTCAATCCCAACAAGATGAATTCAGATGTAGGAGGCATTATCATAAAAAAAGCATATCCTCTTCCCTTACACCACACTTCTATAACAGTTGTTCACAGCATAGTGCTAAAATGGTTTTACAGCCTGGGAAAGGAAGACTCAGCTGATGCCTGAATACTTTATGGGTAGACATCTGGGACAACAATTTGGTTTACAGCCTGGGAAAAGATAGATTAAATTTATCCATATTATTGACAGCCAGCCAATCAGGTGCGTGCAACATTCATGTGTTGTGAAACCACGGCATGAAACTTTATAATAAATATGCCTCATTTGAAAGCAACATCAGAAGAAGAGAAACAGCGTCGACGGAAAAGCTATGTCAGAAAAGAAAACAAAGACACGTGTGACCAGTTTTCATCCGATTGTCAGTTAACAGAATTTTCATGAACATTGATTGCTAAATCAAACACCGCCCTGGGATATTCATCCTTGTCATCTGTAACTTTTTCGTAAGCTTTTTCTAAAGACTATATATATCTAGACTTTTCTATCAGTCTTATTTTCTATTATTCTTTGCTCCAGTGGTATTATTATTATTCCTGTAATAAATACCATGCTGCTTTTAACTGTCTATGATTTGTCTTAATGTCTAGTGTGATTGAAATAATAAGGTAGATTTCTTTGAGCACCTGGTGAAGCCAGAGATTTGCCATTACCTCTGTGCTGCGAGGTTTATTAAGGCTGAGGGTCTGAGCTCCACTCAATAGTAGGGAACAGGACGTAAAGTAAGGTATTCTTGGCTGATAAATGGCCTATAGTCAAGAGTGCTGAGCCTTTGTATGTTTAAATGTATTCTTGTAGACCAAAAGTAATATTTAGGTCTGAGATATCATTAAAACATTGTATGTTGTTTGTGCTGATAATAAATAAGTGTCTTGAAGTGTTGAGTGACAGGCTGTGTTATACCTAAAGCACTTATGTGGTGCTAATGGTTAATCAGCGTGTGTGTGTGTGTGTGTGTGTGTCATTCATGGGGCACTGTTGTGGTTAGGGTCTGTGTGTATGCGTATAGCTATGTATGTGTGTGTTTATCTTAAAGTGCAGCAGTAGACCAACCCGATAACGAACTTGATAAGAACATTTACCCTTGAAGAAAACAGGTAAAGGATAAGTAGAGGGAAATACTATGATAATACATCACCTACAGTGGTGCTTGAAAGTTTGTGAACCCTTTAGAATTTTCTATATTTCTGCATAAATATGACCTAAAACATCATCAGATTTTCACTCAAGTCCTAAAAGTAGATAAAGAGGAACCAGTTAAACAAATGAGACAAAAATATTATACTTGGTCATTTATTTATTGAGGAAAATGATTGAATATTTAGTTAGTTGGACGATCATTTATTTTTCAACAGGACAATGACCCCAAACACACCTCCAGGCTGTGTAAGGGCTATCTGACCAAGAAGGAGAGTGATGGAGTGCTGTAAATGGTCATGAAAATAAAGAAAACACATTGAATGAGGAGGAGGTGTGTCCAAACTTTTGGCCTGTACTGTAAATAGAATAAAAAAGAAGGGAGAGAATCCGCTTCCTCAATTTAAATGCTTATTCTAAAATGTTATTGATCAGATCCTGCCAGGTTTTGAAAATGTTTTGTACAGATCTTCTAGGTGAGAATTTGATTTTTTCCAATTTCAAATAGTATATAACATCAGTTATCCACTGACTTAGAATAGGAGAGTTAGGATTCTTCCAGTTGAACAAGACAAGTCACTTCTGGTTCCCGCCATAATGACATCACTCCTGGCTCACCGAGATGACATCACTTCTGGCTCGCCATAATGACGTCACTTCCAGTTCTCAATGATAACGTTGTTTCCGTCCCTCTGCTTGTGATGTCATTTCCTGACTACCTCATTTCCTGCCACCATTTTGTATAAAAAACAAATGTATTCAAGCCTCTTTTGTCAAATGTTATTATTTTGATCAATTTCTGCTATGTTTTCAGTGTCTTTTGTCCAGAACATTATACAGGGTCATTCCCCAAGACTTTGCAAGATTTTCATTGTCATTATTTGTACCACAGTGCAAATAGTGAAGTGAAGGTGATTACAGTTTGTTTGTCCTTCTCCACTTTAAGCCCCTCTATGAGCCCACCAAACACAGCTGTTAATGGGTTAGGGGGTATTGTGACACCAAGGCTGTCTGAAAGGCATTTAAAGATTTTGGTCCAGAATGATGTTAATTTGGTGCAGGCCCAAAACATGTGAGGCTGGAACTTGATTGCAACGTTCACAGGTCAGATCTTGCCTGGAAACATTGTGGAGAATTTTAAATGAGACAGATGTGCTCGATATATAATTTTGAGTTGAATAATTGTATGTTTTGCACATGTGGAGCTCGAGTGGATTCTCTGCATTGCTGCCTTCCACTCCTTTTCTGAGATGTTGAGTGAGAGATCCTTTTCTCACTGGACTCTTGGATCTTAGAAAGAGATAGACTTTAAAATTTTTTATGTATTACAGAAATGCTGTCTGAGTCCTCAAGACTGATCAATATGTTTTCCCACATAGATGTAGGTGGGAGGTGAGGAAACCTGGGCAGGTTTTGTGTAACAAAGTTTCTAATTTGAAGGTAGTGAAAGAAATGTGTGGCTGGAAAGTTAAATTTAGAGTGTAATTGTTCATAGGATGCAAAGACATTGTCTTTGTACAGATCTCTAAGTGATTTAATCCTGAATGTTTTCCACATGTTAAAAACTGCATATGTTTGAGAGGGTTGAAAAAGGTGGTTCTTGTGCAGAGGTGCCACAGGTAAAAGATTCCCTATCTTAAAATACTTCCTACATTGGTTCCATATTCTGATTGAGTGAAGTAAGATTGGGTTGTTAGTATATTGGCGATGACTTGTACTTATTGGGGCACAAAGCAAGGAATATCAAGAAGTACTTCAGGATTTTATTTGTATTGCGGACCAAGCCTGTGTATTTTCATCTGTTTGTGTCCATGTCCATTGTTTTATAGTTTGTATGTTTGCAGCCCAGTAATAAAACTGAAAATTAGGCAGTGCCGTGCCACCTTCTGCCTTAGGTCTTTGGGTTGCCCTTTCGATACGTGGATGTTTTGAATTCCAAATAAATGAGGTTATGGTTGAATCTAATTTCTTAAAAAATGATTTATTGATGTATATTGGAACGTTTTGAAATAGAAAAAGAAGCTTCGGAAGGATATTCATCTTGACAATGTTAATTCTTCCAGCTAAAGTGAGATGAAGGGTAGACCATCTATAGCAAGTTTTGCTTAATTGTTTCCATGCTGACAGTGAAATGTTCTTGATAAAGAGCTTTATATTTACCTGTGATGTTCACCCCGAGGTATTTAAACTGATCTGCGATGATAATAGGGAAGGTGTCCAATCTAATATTGTGCGCTTGAGAACTCATTGAAAAGAGCACACTTTTATTCAAAGTTGTAAAAGTGCAAGTGCAGGACTGATGAGACATATTCTTCGAGATCTGCTCCCTGTGCTTACAAATCCAAAATTCTCCAAAACCAAAGCAATCCTGAAGCACTGAGGTGGCTTCCTCTGTCCATCCCTGCACAGCTATAATAGCTGGTCTCATCCTGCGGATTGTGGCTTACAGACCTGGATCAACATTAAAAAGAGAGAGAGAGAGAGAGAGAGAGAGACACGGTCTGAAAGTCCAAAGCTGTGCAGATGGGGAAACTTTCAATGCTCCCTGTAGACTTCATCCAGTGTGTTACACCCTCTTATAAAATTCAGATTTGACTGATTTAAGGCCTACATGGTTGAAATCTGCCCCTACTACAATGATTACACCATCCAGATGTGCTGTCAGCTGGTTCCTACATTGATGGATTAAAGGCCAGAAGTCCACATGACCGTCATCATCAAGTTCTTCCATGTGAACCCTGAATACCATGAGGACTGATTGTGAGGTCATTTATGTTAGGTAGAATGTCTAGAGGGGGCTAGGTGGTCTCATGACCTAGGAACCCCTGCAGATTTTATTTTATTTTTTTCTCCAGCCGTCTGGAGTTTATTTTGTTTTTTCTGTCCTCCCTGGCCATCGGACCTTACTTTTATTCTATGTTAATTAGTGTTCCCTAATTCTATTTTCTTATGTATTTTGTCTTTTTTCTGTTTCTTCATTATGTAAAGCACTTTGAGCTACATCATTTGTATGAAAATATGCTATAGAAATAAATGTTGTTGTTCCTGATGATGCCATGCAGCTTCTCTAATGGCAGTTAAGCATTAACTTGCATGGGCATGTATACTGTGGTGATTACTACTATAGGAGATGCCCCTTCGGTCTCAGCGTTCAAATCCCGGCTGAAGACTCACAACTTCAGTTTAGCACACCCTGACTAGAGCTGCTGATTAGCTGTACAGACTGCATCTCTGTTGTTGGTCATTAGCACTAAAACATAAGTTTTATGATACTGTAGAATTTGTTACTAACCCTCCGCACCTATTCTGTTTCTCATCTCGGTACTCAAATGTGGCACTTGGTGCCACGGCCCACCTGCCAGCTTGTTTTGTCTGCCTAAGGTAAACTCATCCCTGATGGAGGATCGCAGGAATCGTGAGGTAGATGGGTCCTTTCATCGGATTGGCTGGCAGAGCGGTGGAATGGCCAATTGGGGGAGGCCGAGGTCTCCAGGACTCTAAACAAATCCAAATCCTATTCTGTTATATCATCTACTGTTAAATTCTGCTCCGTATTTGTAATATTTTTATACTGTATTGAGGATTATGTGTGTTCTGTTCTGTGTATTGTATCGTTTTGACCCCCCTTTTTTTGACACCCACTGCACGCCCAACCTACCTGAAAAGGGGTCTCTCTTTGAACTGCCTTTCCTGAGGTTTCTTCCATTTTTTTTTTTTTTTTCTTGTCTTCTTAGAGAGTCAAGGCTGGGGGGCTGTCAAGAGGCAGGGCCTGTTAAAGTCCATTGCAGCACTTCTTGTGCGATTTTTGGGCTCTACAAAAATAAATTGTATTGTATTGTATTGTTTTATTACTGCTGTGAATTCTCTTGGGGGAAAGAACGGTCTGCACATTAACATTAAAAACTCCAAACCTGGACTGCAGTGTTCATGACAGGTGATGAAGACACACACACACACACACACACACATGTCCTCCTTTGCTTTGTCCAGAATCCCATATCCTGCCCACTTTATAAACAGAGCAAACTCGACAGAAGCATTGGGAATGGAGTGATTCGCCTTTTTTGGGAGTATGCACTGATATGGTGCCTTGCCGCACCCACCACACCACGAACCACCTGGATTGGGTCCCGAGTGCAGTGGGTGACACCTCAACAAGACACTGGAAAACTGGGAGGTTTTTTTTACGGTGTCGGGAGTGTCAATTCTACCACACAAGTGTGCAAAAAAATCATCACGCTGTTGTTCAAATTGTGTGAAATGATCTTAAATGTAATCCTGTCCGTCTTGTTTTAAAGAAACCTGGGATGAGCATAAAAAAAGTCTTGGCAGGGCTGGTCTGAACCGGTTAGCCTTCAGCCCAGCCCGACTCCCACCTTGCTTTCCTTGTTTCGGTTTGCTTTTTCTTTCTCTGCTTACCAGACGTATTACATCTCCGGGGGGCTCCTGTGATGATGTGGTCTTGCTGCATGCTCCCATCAGGCTATCCATGAGCCCTTAAACCCGACACCATCGGTAATGTTACCAATGAGCTTAACAGTGAGGCACAACAAAGCAAGGGGATGGTGCAAAAGTGCAAAGTGTTTTTATTAAAACAACCAACAAAACAAAGTCCATATTAATTAAGTGCAGTGCATTCAAATCTTTCAAATAAATAATCCATAAAAACAGAGGTGAAATTGTGGAGGCTAAAAATATATAAAAAAAAAACAACAATCCTTTAAAACGTGGTTAAAACAATGCTGGAAGCAGACTCCTTTAAAAACAACACAGCCCGGTGTCTTCATTACCTGGCAGCTCCCCTGCTTCTCCCATGCGGGCTTCTCAACAGTCGCCCTCTCAGCAGCTGACCTCACTACTGTCCGGTTGCCTCCCGTTCCCTGGCTCCATACGGCTACTTTACCGGACCGAGACTTGGGTTCCTCAATGGCCAGGTCACTCACGCTGAGGCTCACCTTCCCAAGACTCCACGACTCCCGCTGCAATCTCGGCTTTACGCGGCCAGCCGTCCTCCTTCTTCGGTCATTCCAGCTTCTTGATCACTCAGCTGGAGCGACCGCTTCCTTCTGTCCCAGCGAGTGTCGGCAAAACACCCCTGCTAGGGCTCACTGTCCAGCCGCCTGCCTGCGAGCCTTTGCTCGCTCGCTCACTCTCTCTCTCACACCGGCTTTCTCTGCACTGCTTCCTGCAACCTCCATTTTTTCTTTTCCTTTTTTCTTCTTCCTTCTTTATTTCTCCCTTAGCCGCCATCAGAAAAGTAATGAGACTGGCAACACTGCAAGCGATCTGGCAACGCTGCGCTGTTGTCCTTGATAGAGCACGTGTATCAGTACCCTCCCATAGCTCAGTGCGAGTTTCAACTCCTTCCGTTAACTACGTGATTTTTGTGACTGCTATTAGCGAAGTTGTGTTTTTGGTTGTGCGTCACGCAAAATGGAACAGCGGAATTTGGAGCAACGTTGTGTCATTAAATTTTGTGTTAAGCTTGGAGAATCGGCAAGTGTGACGTTTGAAAAGTTAAAACAGGCCTATGGGGAACATTCTTTATCCCGAGCTCAAGTTTTTCAGGGAGGCCTTCAACTTCGAAAACCAATGAAAACATCGAACGTGTGAACACTCTTGTGAGATCAGACCGTCGTTTAACATTAAGAATGTTGAGTGAACAATTAAATTTGAACAGATTTACCGTTCATCAAATTTTGACTGAACATTTGCACATGCGGAAGGTCTGTGCCAAAAATGGTGCCGAAAAACCTCACAATCGAGCAGAAGGACAATCGAAAAAACGCATTCCTGTGGTTCCCCAGCCCCCTTATTCACCTGACCTCAGTCCGTGTGACTTTTTCCTCTTTCCTAAACTGAAAAATGTCCTCAAAGGACGTCATTTCGGGACTTTAGCAAACATCCAAAAGAGTGTAACGGACATGCTGAAGACCATACCGGTTGAAGACTTCCAGTGCTGCTACCAACAGTGGGAACAACGTCTCCATCGGTGTGTAGCTGCCCAAGGGAACTACTTTGAAGGGGATAACATTGATGTTTGAAAAAAAGAAAAACTTTGGTAAATAAAAAATCAGTCTCATTACTTTTCTGGCACACCTCGTATTTATGAAGAGGATGTGGCAGTTTTGGCAATCAGCAGCTCCTGGGAACTATCACGGATGCGGACAGTTTCTCACCTGTGCACTGAGGTGAGACATGTCCACATCACAAACTCCTCAGGAACCGCTTCAGCCACACACCACCATGCCCCCTCACTAAGCCGCGAGTGCAGCGATAATTTATTTTAAAAGTGGCCCCTTTTAACCTGAGCTGTGCACCCACTATACCACAGCTCCTGGGAGCAACAGATTCTGTGTTAAATGCATAATCCACTTAGCGATCTCTGATTGTTTTTTAACAAACCCACACCACAATTATGGAAATGTTTCTGAACAAAGTGTCACTGAAGTGGTTTTCACATTTCTACCTGAGCTTTAAGTTGATCAGAGATGGTAGGAACTTTCAAGCAGCAACCCGTGACCTCCAGTGTTTTCATCAACACGGCAAAGGTAAGAGAACACACAATCCAGATGAGAGAAAAGTGTGCTGACTCCCATAAGTCAAGGAACGGCTATAAAACAATCACTACTCACGTGAAAATGCTCATATCTACATGTAGGGAGATAATTCTTCTTCTTCTTCTTCTTCTTTTGGCTGCTCCCGTTAGGGTTTGCCACAGTGGATCATCTTTTTCCATCTCTTCCTGCCCTCATCATCTTGTTTTGTCACTCCCATCATCTGCATGTCCTCTCTCACCACAACCATAAACCTTCTCTTAGGCCTTCCTCTGTTCCTCTTACCTGGCAGCTCTATCTTTAGCATCCTTCTCCCAATATACCCAGCATCTCTCCTCTGCACATGTCCAAACCAACACAATCTCGCCTCTCTGACTTTGTCCCCAAACCTGAGCTGACCCTCTAATGTCCTCATTTCTAATCCTATCCATCCTCGCCACACCCAATGCAAATCTTAGCATCTTTAACTCTGCCACCTCCAGCTCTGTCTCCTGCTTTCTGGTCAGTGCCATCGTCCCCAGCCCATATAACACAGCTGGTCTCACTACTGTCCTGTAGACCTTCACTTTCACTCTTGCTGATACTCGTCTGTCACAGATCACTCCTGACACTCTTCTCCACCCATTCCACCCTGCTTGCACTCTCTTCTTCATCTCTCTTCCACAATCCCCGTTACTCTGTACTGTTGATCCCAAGTATTTAAACTCATCCACCTTCGCCAACTCTACTCCCCACATCCTCACCATTCCACTGACCTCCCTCTTATTCACACACATGTATTCTGTCTTGTTCCTACTGACCTTCATTCCTCTCCTCTCATATCTCCACCTCTCCAGGGTCTCCTCAACCTGCTCCCTACTCTCGCTACAGATTACAATGTCATCAGTAAACATTACAGTCCACGGGGACTCCTGTATAATCTCATCTGTCAACCTGTCCATCACCATTTCAAATAAGAAAGGGCTCAGAGCCGATCCCTGATGTAATCCCACCTCCAACAGGTAGGGAGATAATTAAAATGTTCAAATCAACTGGAACCGTCACCAGCTTGCCAGCAAGAAGACACAAGTTGATTTTACCACCATGCACAGTGAGTATGATGGTAGGAGAGGTTATAAAAAAATCACTATTGGGAAAATACTGAAAAAAGCAGCACCTTGGGATCATCAAGTCTCTAAAACTACCCTCAGATGCCTCCTCCATGCCAAGAGACTTTTTGGAAGGCATACCAAAAAAAAATGATTTTCCTGTCATTTAGCCACAAAGGTAAGTGCCTGGAGTTTGCTAAACGGTGCTGGAACTTTGATTGGAGCTTTGCTCTATGGTCAGACGAAATGAAAATCGAGCTTTTTGGCACCAAACACTCAAGGTCAAGTATGATGGATGCTCTATGATGTTGTGGGGCTCTTTATCTTCCAAAGATCCTGGAAAACTTGTTAGGATACATAGTGTAATGGCATAAAAAAATAAGCCATATAATGATATTAATGTTCAAAACTCACAATATTGAACTGGCCTTTAATCAATTTGAAAAATAAGAAAGTGGAGTGAACATAAAAAAGAACTGTGAACTGTGTGAACTTACTGGGACTAACCTGCCAGCAATAAGGACACCTGAGTAAGCAGCCAGTCATTGGAAAATCTGCCCCTTTGGACTTTATCTGGATTGGTTGTTCTTGGACGTTTTAACTCTGGACTCTTTTATTCCATGTTAAACACACTCTGTTTAAAAAAAAAAAAAAAGACTCTCGTCTCTTTAAGGCGATGAAGTCCAGTCACGTGAACGGCGGCAGACTGTGCAGTGCGCATGCGAGTTTCAGAGGCGTACCGAATGAAAACAGCAGCGGGTCTTGTTCAAAAAGCGGACGCCACTTGAGACGGCCTTCCCCTCACCCAAATACTAACCTTAAGGTTGATAAAATATGTCCCTGATGTTAAGTCACTACTTTATACCTAATATGATAAGAGAAATGTGAAACCTACTTATTCATCTAATCTTAATTATGAAACAACCAAGTGGCGTCTGTGTGAAATAACCTACTGCAGACGCTGAAGAAAGTTTTAAGCTTGAGCGTTTGTTGACCAAATGTAAGTTCTTATATCAGGGCCGTCTTAACATATGACACTGATTAGGGGGGCCCAGGAGCGCAGGGGTCCACGATGCTTTTGATGCCTATATGTTTCTGTATTGCTGTCAAAACAGGGATCCCAGCGCACTGCTTTGCCCGGGGGGCCTTTGATGCTGTTAAGATGGCTCTTTCTTATGTATAAGAGTTAAATGTTAAAGAGAAAACTGCTCTGAACTAATAATCATGATGATAGTTTACATTGCTTAGTGTTTATTATAGCAGTCGTTCAGTAAAATAGAGAATGCTATACTCTGTTTAATATAGAACCTGTTGGTAATGATTATTTGGAAATGGCATTAAACATTTAAGAGATCTTATGTATTAATGTGGATGTCAACCTGTTGCAGTAGTGTTGCAAAATCTTACGTCAATAATGTACACTTACAGCGCCATCTATAGGAAATTTGATGTATTGCATACTGAAACAACATTATTTGTTTTGCAAAGTAACTTGTATCCAGCGCGCATACTCTCAGGATCAGGCATTAAAATAGCGCCTAAACCGGCAAACCCTCTGCGGACAGTCCTTTATAATGCGAAAAGCAAACAATCGGCATTGGAGACAAGGAACACAGTATGCCATGCACACGTACGCAGCGGTATACGTGGGCAAGCATCTGAAACACTTGCAACACACGTACAAGAGCATCGCGATGCTGTCAGAAGGAAGGACCCGCAGACTCTGATATACGCACATACCAATTCAACCGGACACACGTTTAACTGGGATTCCGTGCGAGTCAAATTCAAGGCTAATACTAAAAGTGCCAGAGAGCTGGCTGAATCGTGGTTTTAATGGGAAAACGCCATTAGCAGACATTTGGACTTGAACTCAGCATATACAGGCTTAAAAAAAGAAGAGCATGCACATTAAATACGACTTTGTGACTTTATCACTCTGAACACCACCTAATTATTCCACCATCAGCACCCCCCCTTACACCCACCTACCATATTTGCTACATATTTCCTCTGATGATGACACCTGGTAGGAGTTGAAAAATCGGGAGTGGTTTCCCCTAGACTTTCTCGTATACTCAGATATGGGGATGGATATTTGAGGAGTAAACTGCAAGACAGGATTCTGTTTTTAGATTATGTACATTAAAGAACCATCCATCCATCCATTACTCAATCTGCTGAATCCGAACACAGGGTCACGGGGGTCTGCTGGAGCCAATCCCAGCCAACACAGGGCACAAGGCAGGAACCAATCCCGGGCAGGGTGCCAACCCACCGCAGGACACACACAAACACATACTAGGGCCAATTTAGAATCGCCAATCCACCTAACCTGCATGTCTTTGGACTGTGGGAGGAAACCGGAGCGCCCGGAGGAGACATTAAAGAACCATCAACAACAAATCAAATCAAATTAATAATGTATTGAAAAATTATTACAAAAGTAAAGTTGAATAAAATGGGCTCTGCAGCTGCATGAATAAAAAAAGTACCACATCTGGTTAGCGGAAATAGCCCAAAAGTTGATAGAAATCAACGTTTTGCACCTAATATTTGTATGCAAAATTTGTTATTGTGTTTATACACACACACAGACATAATTCCAAAATGGTATTTTCGGACTCAGGGACGTCTAAAACGTCGAGATTCATCAAAATCTCAACATCGAATTTTTGGATGATTACAATACATTCCCTATACTTCGTATACGAGAAAGTAAAAAGCTATTTTAAGACACGTGACTATAATTTTTTTTCCTTTGTGGATTTCACCAATATATGATTAATTGGATGGTTACCTGTCAGGTATCACTTGTGGCTGGTCGGTAAACATCTCAGTTGGGAGAAGCAGCTCCTAGATATGTGATGCAGTACCTGCCAAATATTACAAAGATTAGAAGACAAGTGTTTCGCCCTACTTTAGGGCTCGTCAAGTGTTCGCACTTTTGCGCCTGAGACGAAGTCTCTGACGCTGCGCCACGGCGGCTAGTTCACTTATCTAGTAGGGTGAAGATCGGAGTTTTACATTCTTTTTTTTTTTTTTTAAGTCTGAATCGCAATCTGATGATTGGGTGGTTACCTACCAGGTAACGCTAGTGGGTGGTCAGCCAGTCAGCAAACATCCGCCATGTCCTCTCGGCAGCACTGGATTAACCATAAAGCAAAATGAGCGCACGCTTGGGGCAACAAGGAAAGGGGGCACCACAAAAATTTTCCATTTACAATAAACCAAACGATGCATTAATGCAAAATAAACATTATTTTCCATCGTACTGCAAATTTAGTTTCATTTCAAAAAATAAAATTTTATTTTACGGTTTATTATTGTTTATATTTTGAGTTAGATATATATGGGGGCACCAAAATCTTTTAAGTACTTATGGCCGCTAAAGGTCTTAATCCGGCCCTGCCTCTCGGTTGCGAGAAGCAGCTCGTAGATATGTGTTACAGTATCTGCCGGCTGGCCGACCAACCACAAGAGTTATCTGATTGGAAAACATATAACATTAAATATAATATATATATATATATATATATATATATATATATATATATATATATACATACACACACACACACACACACACACAAGGGGGAGTCAAACTAAAGTTAGAAAGTGGAACGAACTTTAATAACACTGATCATTTCTCAATGTAGTCTCCACCCTTCTCAATGCACTTGCGCCATCTGCCTGGAAGTGCTCGGATTCCAGCAGAATAAAAAAAATTTGTCTCGTCCTCGCAACCACTCATGCACCCGAGTTGCTGTCGAACACTACATGCCGAGGAGTACTACGGTCACTAGTGCAACTTACTGGGACTTGCTGGAGTCCAGTGTGAAGCCTGCTATTCGTTCCAATTGGAGAGGACTGCTGTCTCAAGGGGTCTGCTCAGAACACCAAGGCTTGTCTGGAGAAACCAAGGGTTGAGGGATTGTCACATCGTCCTTATTCATCAGATTCGGCACCGTGTGATTTCCACCTTTTTTGGACTGCTAAAAAGTCATCTGGGTGGTCGTCGATTCAAGACAAGTTGACGAAGTGAAGAAAGTGGTGCCCGAGTGGTCTCCAGCAAGTCACAGTAAGTTGCACTAGAGCTGCAGTCACTGTGGATTCTCAGTTAGATCACTGGAACTAATCCAACCATTGCAAGAACACCGTTTTAATGGTGAAATGCCGGAAGGATACCTGAGGTAGAACACGCAGGGAGGTTTACGTAGGCGTGTTTGGTTCTAACAGGGAAAACAACAAAAATAGAATATACACAGGGTGACACAGAAAAACGGGTACTTTTGAAATGCGTAGTGGCAGCCATGTACAGTTGGCAGCACTGCGGAACAGGGACCTTGAGCTGTAAACAATCTCGCCATTTAGTAATTTAGTAATCAATTGCAAGGCAATCAATCGCAGCTGTGCAAGAATTGTTCGGTAACCGTGTCATCTCAAGATTCGGTGACATTCCCTGGCCCTCAGGATCACCGGATTTGTCCGTTTGTGATTTTTTCTTGTGGGGCTACCTTAACAGTTGGGTCTACACGACTCGGCCAAGGACACTGAATGAATTGAAACAAAAAATTCAAGACAAAATTCGTGGTATCCCAGCTGAGATGTTGCAGCGATCAATGGGGAACCTCAACAGCAGGAGGACGCCACCTACAGGACGTAATTTTCAGACATTGATAATTTGGATTACCGTCTCTTAAAAGGCAAGTTGTAGTCGTTCAATTGCTGTCAATAAATTTTTTTTGTTGGATTTCTTCTATTTTTATTGGGTTTTTCAAAAGTTCCCGATTCTCCGTGTCACCCTGTATATATGAGGGGGAGTCAAGCTAAAGCTAGAAAATGGGTTTTATTAAAAAATGGAACGAACGGTGAAGAATTAAAGGCAGAGCAGAGCAGGACGGGAGCCGAGAAAGAGAAGAACCTGAAGAAACTGACAAGGACCTCTGAATATCAATCTGAAGCAACTCTACTCCCAGACTCATCTTTCATCGCCTTAACTTTCTGCATAAGTATTTTCAACAAGACTCTTTTTCATATACATTGTGTAACCTTTTAATTCTCTTTTCAAATACATATACTTTTGATTCCACTTGGTTTTATTGTGTTGTTATTAATGGTGCTTTATAATGATATTAATTTTATTTTGACTGATTGGGTCCAGGTATATTGTTAAGAGC